>OZ030013.1:85348957-85693957 GCA_964023405.1 Apodemus agrarius
ATAAAAGGTAAAAGATTGGAGCCTGAGTTTTGTCTCTGTTGTACTGGGTATTGACCCTACCTCACACATGCGAGGTAGCGCTTTACCACTGAACTACAGCCCCACCCCACCACATCCCTTTTAACTGTTGATATCAATGAATTAGTTGCTCAGGCTGGCCTTGAACAATTAATCCTCCCATACCTTCCTGAATAGCTGAGATATACAGACTGTGCCACCAGGATGGCTTCTGAGCCTGATTCAGAAGCAGTGGCAGCGCTCGCGCGCGCACACACACACACACACACACACACACAGAGAGAGAGAGAGAGAGAGAGAGAGAGAGAGAGAGAGAGAGAGAGAGAGAGAGAGAGGGAGAGAGCGCGAGCACGTGCTTTGCTGGGCTAGCTGAGATGTGCTTTTGTTTGTCAGACTCGGCTAACCCAGCTGCCCCTCCAGAGCTTTAGGCCTATAAAATAGCCAGAAGTAAGGCCAGCTTGCTTGGCTTTAGTGGTGGCACTTAGAGTTCGGTTCAGCTGTGGTATCTCAGCACAGGCGGTTTCTTGGGTGGGGCACTGTAGGTGCACACAGCCATTTGATGAGCGTGCACTTAACACCAAGTGTGCAGGAGTTTAGGGGGAATTTGAAATCATGCAGCTTTTCAATAGGAAACTTTTGTCAGGATTTTGTACTTGTATGTAGAATTTTATTCAAGGTTTCAACTTGGATAACAATTTAGGGTACTTTTTTTTGCTGATATGCATTATTTTTTAGATTATTTTTTTCAATCAGTCTTTAGTGTGAAGAAATTTTTTTCTAAAAGAAGAAATTGGTTTTAAACACCAGATTACTTATTAACTTTTCTCTTTTGTAAACCTTTGCTCTTCCTAGAATATCCTAGAATTTAAAATAATGCTACTGCATTTAATGTGTGTGGGTGCCACCGTGCCCGTGTAGAGATTGGAGGATGACCTGCAGAAGTGAGTTCTCCCTGGGCGGTGCTCAGGGGGTGGGCTCAGCAGCGGCAGCCTTTCCCTGCCAAGCGGCTGCCGGAATTTAAGAGCAGCCTTTCCCTACTTCTGCCTCGTCAAAAGCAGTGGCTCCTAGTACTCTACCATCTCCTGATAAAATTGCCTCTGGGTACAAATCAGCTTGACTAATATTTGGGAACAGTAGTTGGCTTTGTGAACAATTTGATTCCTTCCAAAATGTGTTTATGTAAACATTTAAAGACTCATTTAAGTTTTAAACTTTCATAATGATCTTAGTTTGGCCATACGTGTTACTGGTGGCGCAGTCATCTCTCTACAGCAGCTTTTCCTGTATCCCAAGACCTTAATTTTCCTAACAAGAAAATTATGAATTGAATTCAATAGTTGGTCATCTTCTCAAGAAAAGAATCCAGCACTCAGGAGGCAGAGGCAGGCAGATCTCTGTGAGTTCGAGGCCAGCCAGGGCTATTACACAGGTGAAACGCTGTCTTGAAAAAACAAAACAAAAAGTTCCTCTGATACACTAAAGTGGGATGTAGCTTGCAGTGACATACCTTACTCTAGCAGACTATGCTGGTTGGCTTCAGCTAACCAAGGAAGCTTCCGTTGAAGGATTGATTGCGCAGATCCCATTGGCCTATGGCTATGTGTCTGAGAGTTTGTCTTAATTAATGATTCATGAGGGAGGGCCCAGCCCAGTGTGAGCAGGGTTACCCCTCTGCAGGCTTTATAAGAAAGCTAAATTAGCAGCCAGGCACGGTGGCATATAACTTTAATCCCAGCACTGGAGAGACGGGCAGAAGGATCTCTCGGGGAGTTCAAAACCAGTCTGGTCTACATAGTGACCCCTGGACAGCCAGGACTAGATTGAGAGACGACATAGAAAAAGAAGGCTGGTTCTCTGCTGGAGCAGGAGCCAGCAAGCAGCACTTTAGCAGTGATTTCACTTCAGGTCCTGCCCTGACCTACCTCAAGTGAACCTCTTCCTAGACTGTAAGCCAAGTAAGCTCCTCCCCCAAGCGGTCACAGTGGTTTCTTCCCAACCACAGAAGAGGAAACTGCAACACACTCAGTTCTGTTTGACTGAGAGGCCTGCAAAGAGCTTCCCACACCCTGTTTACTCTTTACCTTACCCACCTTTGGCATGGCGTTGATGACGTAGCCCTTTAACATTCTGGCTTAGAGGCAGTTCTCAAGACTTTTGCTTAATACTGTATCTTAAATGAAACTGTCCTGGGGAAAGCAAGATTTGATATTTAATGAAACAGATATGAAGGTCTGAAAGTGATTCTAATGTGCAGCTACGGATGAGAACCGTAGCTAAACCGAAGGACAGGGAAGGGCGCTGGGGAGAGCCCCCACTAAAGCAGGTGGTCAGTCATAAAGGCCCCTCTTAGTAGTGTGGCTTTGTCTCGGGGATGGGTTTCTGCTCCTCAGACTGCTCCCATGCAGCAGATGCTGCCCCAGCCATCAAGCTCAGCAGCATATCACAGATGTGCAGCACCCTCTGACAGGCATGGCAGCAGGAGGAAAGTCCCTTTTCCTGCCATCTGCCCTAACAGTGAGTGTATATCTAAACACCACATCTCCCCTTGGTAACTGATGCAGATTGACTACTGCCTTCTAGAGCGTCCACAGCCACCAAGGGAACCATCAAAACTTTTTGACAAAGCCCAACATGGTCTGTAGGCTTGGACACATGTCCTACATGCCACCAGGGGGTCATGTCTGTAGTACAGGCCTCCCTATGGGAGAACATGAAGACCATTCCTGGCTGGAGTAGTTGTTGGGTAGTAGGGATATTCAGTAAGGAACACTAGTTAGTGGCTTTGTCCCACGTAACTGAGGAAGAGCACAGCAGTGGGGCGCTCTTCCAGGAAGCTAGTGCATTCGAGATGTCTGTGCCTGAGCCTTGACTCAGCCCGCAGACCTTTCCCAAAGACGCGCTGTCTCTGCTCCCTCAGCCTTCAGCCATTTTCCCAAGACACACTCGAGTCCTCTAGAATCTGTGAGTCTTTGTTATATTTGTCTGGGGAGCTTGTGGTTCTGCTGAAGCCTCGGGCCGTCACTGTGTTTGTGGTTTGATGGGTTGTTTCTTCAGGGTAGTCATTGAAGTAAAATACTTGACAGCCAAAAGGAATTTGGGACCAAATTATGTTTGCTGGGAATTTTTAGTAGTTAATTTTTTGACTATTCCTGAGGCCAAAGCGGGAGGGGCTTTTCCTTTAATTAAATTTATATTTGGGTGGTAGGAAACTTCTGAGACAGTAGGATGGTCTTGAGGTATCTCAAGCAAATGTAGGAATAGGAAGGAGGTTCATCTCAGTCCAACTCCAAGGAGCACTTTGACTTCTTTCTGTCCACATTCTCTTTATTTCCCCTACATTAGGGGTTCTTAGTCATCTAAATGAGCGCCTCTAGATATAGCCCTTAATAGCTAATCTTTAAGCATTATTCTGTGTGTTTTTTTATTAACCCGTGTAATGCTTCCAGTAACTCAAAGAGATAAGTGTGATTATTAACTTCATAGTCTGAATGAGGATTCAGACATACACAGAGATTAAATGAGTGCCTTGGGTCACAAAGCTGTTACTTGGTGGGTCCTGAATTCACACAGCTTGTGGCTCCTGTGGTAGGCCTGTGCTCCTAGCGTCCTGTGAGCTGTCACAGTATGTTCTGTAGATGACAGTTCTGAGGTTCTTATGGTCTTGTTGCCCTGCTTCTTAAAGTTCCTATTATTCATATATACAGTCTCATAGTACAGTCCAAGCAGTCCATGGCGACATAAGTACTCCAAAATAATGCTACCTTTCCTCCTTAACTCTTCTTCAGTCATGGCTTAAAGTGGGATTTTCCAGAAATGTCATGACCTGTGGTAAACACAACAGATGAAGGACCTAATTAGACATTGACCGGAGTGTAAAGTGTAAAGTAAGCCTTCTCCTCTCTGGTTTGTTTATATTTTTAAAAATGCAGGGAAGGCGTTTTTTTTTATTATCTAAAATTATAGTAACACTAGGTTTATTGCTATTTTAAAATTAATAAATGTCACTTCTCAGTAAAATCAACAGATACCGTTTTTATAAACAAAAGCTCTTAGGATTCTTAAATAAGTATTTAAACTACAAAGTTCTGAAGCCAAGATGTCTTAGAACCCCCACCAGTGTATCTCAGCAGGTATAGTAGTATGAGGCCTGGTTAGATGCCTGCCCTCAGGCCCCTCTCTGCCTTCTAAGTTGGAATTCCTGTTGTAGCCAGAGGTCTTTGGTTTATAGTCCCCAGTCATTGACTCCAGCTAACCCGCACAAGCCTCTTTACCTAGCAGTTCCAGAGCAGGTCCTCAAGGACGTTGACCTTGAGTCACCTTTAGGGTCTTGTGAGAGTGCAGGTTGCTGCTGTTCTAGTATTGCTGGGCATTTGGTCCAAAAAATTATAGTGTAGTGTGTCTTAAACTTCCGGTTTCAATTCCAGTCTGTTTCAAAATGTCTACTTTGAGAGGCATTCTCAATCTTTTAGAAAGGTCATCTTTCAGACATGTCACAGGTCATTTGGAACAGGGCTCTCTTAAAGATACTAACTTCAGGATCAGCACTGAATTTAAACAAAAGATGGCCTCTCAGATTCACCCTGGTAATGGAACTGCTAACGGTCACGAGGTCAGAGGGTTGCCTGCTCAGGAACGAGTGACTGACTGCATGGCCTGTGAACTTCCGCCTCCAAGGAACTCCGTGGCCTGGCATCAGTCCCCAGGCCTGCAAGGCCCAAGCTATCTTCTCATGTGGGTCCTCCATTGGAGTCCACTGAGCCGCGCAGGTGTTGGTGAAAGGTATATAATCCTTGGTGTTATCTCCGCCTAAAAGCAGCTGAAGACTCTAAAGTCACATAATCCAGATAGATGGGAGTTGGAACTGAGAAGTAAGCCAAAGTTTATACTTTGTGTCTGAGGAAGTTGAGATGGTTTGGAGTCGGACAATGACAGATGGGAGTAGGTGGATGAGGGTGGCACTTCTGAAGAGAGATCTGCTCTCTGCCACGCCCTTGTCGTTTTTACTCTCACTCCACTGGGTCATCCTGCACAGCACTTGTTCAAAAAGAGGGAATTTCCAGATAAATGGGGGTGGGGGTCGAATTGATTTTGATTTATTCATGACTGCAAATGCAAACTTGACCTCATCTAAACAGTTACCTCCATAAAGTGGGTCTGCCCTGCTTTCCCAGAGGCAGTTAACCATTTCAGCCTCTGGTCAGGGCCAGGTAACACACTTTAGGCTATCCTCAACAGAGGCCAGGTGCCCTGTATGCTGTGCTCAGAAATGCTTGTGTTTGTAGACAACACAGCACTCAGTTTCCCTGCAAGGGGATCTTCTTCAAGTTAAGCGTGTAAGACTCGCTGCCCCTCAGACCTCACCATTCCCCTGTTGTGCTGTTGCCGTGAAGCAGATGAGGAAGTGGATCATGCTAGTATAGGGCAGTTATGCAGGTGATGGTGTGTGAGCTGCTCCGATCCCGTTACGAGGGTCTCACTCTTGACTCAGTGCTGTTTGCCTGCATCTTGGGCTCACACGCAAGTTCAGCCGAATATTCTCCCCAGCAGTTAATTATCCTGAAGCTCCTGGGACTTGTCTTCCCACGTCACTTTCTCTGTCTGAAACAGTAGGTTCCCAGGGGTAGTTGAAGTTTTCTGATTGAAACGTCTCCTGCGTTAAGGAGAGGTGTGAGCACGCCGTGGGGATCTATTCACCAGCGGTGTATTGTACTTGTTTCAGATGCTTCAGGACAATACACCGGCTTCCAAGATAAGTGCTTTTTATTTCCCTGCATCTTAGATCAATTATTTGGAATCTTTTTGGTAAGTTAAACTTACGAGCTTAAACCATCACATCTCTGTAATTAATAAGTCAAATGTTCTTACCAAAAATTACTGTGTCTGCTCTCTATTGTGACTGTGCTTTGAAGAGCCCAGAGAAAGTAGGAAGGAACAGAAGGAGGCGAGAGGCCCCTCACTTAGCACCCTTGTCGGTGAAGGACAGCGTAGGTCAGTGACAGCAGCTCAGCTCCTTCCAGGCAAGTGCCTGCTGCAGTCGGCATTTATAGCATGTCTCCTGTCGTCAGTGCACAACTGGTAGGCACAACACCTTTCTGAACGGCACAGATTGTCATTCTGTATATGATTTCATTCAACTCATAAGAAATAAGAAATGTATTCATGGTCATGTTTATTACTCCTGGTGGATTCTGTTTAATATCAGAGCATCCTCCCATCTTGGGGAGATTGATTCCAAATAGTTCTTGGCAAAAGTGCCATTTTCTTCCCACTGGCTATAACTTCTTTGAGGGTCTCTGGATCCCTAGAGGAGGAGGAGACGCTACAGGCAGTGCCAGGTAACTTGGGGCATTGGCTTTGGGTGGTGTTTGGTACCCATCCATGTCATCCCTGAAATGCGTGTGGTAGGTTCTGACTGGACATTGGATTTCCAGTCATATCCTCAATACCCCAAAAAGTATCCCTCCTAACAAGTGCTTGCAGAATCCCTGCCTCCTCGCAGCCTCTGAGTGCATACACAAGAGGGGCTTTTTGCTGGGAAAGACCAGTGAGCTCAGTGCCCCTGACACATAGATCGTGTTACCTTCCACCTATGGGGCAGCAGTCGTGGGCTACAGTCAAAGGTCCAAGGAATTGTCAGGAGTCGGCCCTTTAACGTGACAGGAGGGGCGGGTACTAAAAGGTTTGTGCTCTTGTGCTCCAGTGCTCCCCAGGGCCTCAATTTACTGGCTTGCCTGAGTGACCTCATGTGTTTTAGACTCAAGGTACAAGAACAGGAACAACTAGATAAAATGGAAGGGGGAAGTGCTTCCCTCTTAGCTCAGAGTTTGGGAACATAGAGACAGAATAAAAAAGCATACCTCCTGGGTATTGTCGTCCTGTGCAGTGGCAAGCTTAGGTGGGAGGGAAAACTGTCACCAGCCTTCTTGTAGGCCAAATTTCTGCCTTCAACAGTGTGATTCACATGAACCAATGAGGGCCTGGGGACTTCCATAGTCACTGCAGGGAACTTAATTGTGGGACAAGGGAACAGTTCTCATCCATGGTTCTATACCTGCGCCTCATCCCCCACCCCAGGCAGAAGTACTGAGCTGGGCCCCCAGATGACTATGTAAATTTCTCAGAATATGCCAAGCACTTAGAGAGCAGGTGACGGGATGTGCCAATTTACTGTGCTGAGGTTTGGGCTTCCTTCACTGCTCTGGCAACAAAGCACTCCCCATGTTGACAGGACACGATATGGGCTGGCTTCAGCACAGCAGCTGTCTACGTTAGCATTCCTGACACCACCATTGAAAACCTCAGTAAGGCAGAGCAGTGCGCGCCGACAGTGGTTTGGCTGTGGAAGTCTGGTGCTTGTTTGCATTCAATTAGATACTTAAACATGACGAGATGGGGTAGACCAAAAATCTTAGGCAAAACACAATGCTTATTTTATTTCTATGCTATATGGTGACATTCATATTAAAGCTATAAAGATTCAGAATGCTGTTGAGATAGAGTATCTTGCATTATTTGCAAGTGGTTTTGAGAAACAGGAAAAGTGGATCTGAGGCATTGATTTCTCTTTGTAACAACAACAAAAAACTAAAACAGAAATTCTTGCAAGTGCAGCCATTTTGGAAATGTAGATAAAGAAGAGAAGTGCTAAGAGCCTGCCTGGTGGTTATAGATTAGCCTGGTTTGGTGATCGCTGCCACCTACTGCATGTGGCTCATGTTTGCTTAAACTCAGGAAGTTCACGAAGGTGAGGCTGTTGAGATAATTAGAGCAAAGAAGACATCGCTACTTGACAGACGACGTTTCTTCTCTCCTCCATTAGTGGCTCTTAATTACCGAGACAGCCGCCAGCTTTCGTTCATTTCCTCTAAGTGGGCTTAAAGTCTTCTCATTTCAGAGTTTCTTTGCCAGAAAGCCTGTACAGTTCAAGCTTCGTGAGCTCAGGGGTTTTCAGTATGCACACAGGATCGTGTGTGTGTGTGTGTGTGTGTGTGTGTGTGTGTTGTTTTGCCGTGTATTTTATTTGTAATTGTAGGAGCAACATTCTCAGGTTGGCTTAAAAGTTAATTTTTATGAAATGGGTAAAAATAGAGCTAGCAGCATAGGTTTGTGTTTGCCACCGTAGGCTTGAGAGCCAGTGTTCTATTAGTCCTAAAACAGCTTCACATCAGCCGGCTGGTTAAACTGAGCAGGCAATACAGACTGTGTCAGCCAAAGCCCCCTTAGTGAGCCCCAGCTGTCAAAGGGTCACTGGGGCCTCTTGTGAAAAACAACCTGCTCATTAATGTCGGGGTGGTCCCTCCCCAGGATCCGAGAGTTCCTGACATTGAAGATCTGAAAGAATTTCAGGCTTGCAGGAGATTTATGTGTTGAGACTCCCCAGAAGAACTCTTTAGTCTTAGCTTTCAGTCTCTGTGATGTATACCACCATGTCTGTTTGCTGCCACCAGCTGTGTGAATTGGCTTACAGTGTCACCACAGATTGACAAGCAGAAGTTTGACGAGGTGACATCACTGTAATTGAAAGAGGTGACGTGCTTGACAGGACGCACCTCTCCATTGTGATGCTTTCACCTCGCTGCCCATGACACTGCTCCAGTGGGTCCTGGACGAGCCACACTGAGTGGAGTTTTGCTTTTCCCGCCCTAGGCTATTTGCTTTCTCGAAGAGAAGGCCAAGCAGGGTCTCCAGAAAAGCCACTCTCTGATCTGGGCCGTCTCTCCTACCTGGCCTACTGGAAAAGTGTCATCTTAGAATACCTCTACCACCACCGCGAGAGGCACATCAGCATCAAGGCCATCAGCAGAGCCACGGGCATGTGCCCACATGACATTGCCACCACTCTGCAGCACCTCCACATGATTGACAGGAGAAATGGCAGGTGAGTGCCGTGGTCCCTGGACAGGAGAGGCCTCCCTCCCCACAGCAGCATCAAGCCTGCTGTTTGTGCTTTTGCTGTGCTTTCCATGTTCACAACCTGGGCCAAAGGAATCTGGGTTAACCAGGGATTTTGGGGTTTTTTTGTTTTTGTTTTTGTTTTTGTTTTTGTTTTTGTTTTTTAAGACAGGCTCTTAGAGCCCAAGCAACCTTCAAACTCAAAGTGATCCTCCTGCCTCAATGCTGGATTACAAGTATGCACCAGCATGTCCACCCAATCTTGAGTTGATTTGTTTGTTTGTTTTTAGACAGGGCCTCACTATATAGCCCTGGCTACCCTCCTTCTCAGTTTGTTAGACCAGGCTGGCCTTGAGCTCACAGAGAGCCTCCTGCCTCTGCCTCCCCCAAGTGCTAAGGTTAAAGGTATGTGCACGCAGCTAGCTCTCAGTTTTTTATTTCACTTTGTCTTGTCTCCCTATATTGCAGGTTTGTCATCATTAGAAGGGAAAAGTTGATATTGGGCCACATGGAAAAGCTGAAAAACTGCTCCAGACCCAACGAACTTGACCCGGAGAGTCTAAGATGGACCCCAATTTTAATTTCTAATGCCGTGGTTTCTGAAGAAGAGCGGGAGGCTGAGAAGGAGGTGATGCAGAGCCCCATCATCCTGAGCCGTGGCTTCTGTCTTGTAGCTTGCTTAAGCTAAGAGGGCGTTAGCATCATTGTAACAGCTCGGTCATATAGCTTATGAAATGATAAAGCACTAATTTATCCTAACTGAATAAGACATGATAATTTTATTGAATTGAGTATGAAAAATGAGACATTTATCATTGATCACAACGCGGCACTGACAGTGTGTAATCAGATCAGACTTGGTGCTGGGCTGCAGGGCTGCTGTGTTAATCGATTCCTTGTGTTTAGAAACTTGCTTGGCGTGCTCCATGCCAGTGAGCATGTAATGTAGTGATAAAGGACTCGAGTCAATTCACTGCGTCAGTAATGCCACTAAACATCCCGTGAAACCCAGCCAGCCATATTAGGTTTGTGATCCTAACTGAAATGCAGCTGGGAGTTGCGTGGCCAGCTGACTGTCCTGATCAGAACTCACTTAGAGATCCTTTTCCGTTGATCCTGGAGGCTCCAACTGTGTAACTGACCTCACCGATCACCATTTTGCCCCCGACCCCAGGCTGAACGACTAATGGAGCAAGCCAGCTGCTGGGAGAAGGAAGAGCAGGAGGTCCTGTCGGCCAGAGTTACCAGCAGGCAATCGTCCGCAAAAGTACAATCAAAAAACAAATACCTGCATTCTCCAGAGAGACGGCCAGTGGCCGGGGAGCGGGGACAGCTGTTAGAACTGTCCAAGGAGAGCAGTGAGGACGAGGAAGAGGAAGAAGATGAGGACGAGGAAGAGGAAGAAGATGAGGACGAGGAGGAGAGCATTCAGACATCTCCCCCACGGTTGACTAAGCCCCAGTCGGTTTCCATTAAGAGAAAGGTGTGTGCGTAGTGGGGCCGTTGTCAGTCTGTCTGGCTTCTCTTGGCAGTTTTTGTCTCACTCTCCGTGGATGGAGTTTGCGTGTAGCTTACGCCTCGGTGGCCCCGTGCCGTGATCATTTACCTTGCAGTTGTAGTTGTGCTCCCTGTTGTTAGAGCGTGCTAACCTAATCAGGTGGTCACTGCCACCTGCTGGTCTGCAGGACGAGAGTAAGTCTACTCACGATAAACAGATAAGCACTCAGAGACCAGGGAGGTCTCATGACTCGCTAGAGACAAGGTCACATGACTCACTAGAGGGCCAGCCACACCTCAGAGCTCCAAGCCCAGTGTTCCTGCATTAATGACCCTTATTCTCACATAGGGTTCTTAGGAATTCCAGACCCTTGACTTTGCTGCTGGTGTTCTGCTTGTGTGGCCAGCTACACAGAAGGAAAACTCTTCATATCCTGGTTAACTAGAGGTCTCTGCAGATGGCACCAGTTCATGCCCAATAGGATAGAAAGTGCAACGTTGGTTTTTGTGTGTAGGTAATTGTTCTCCCCTATCTGCTGTCTTTGTCTGCAGTTTCGCCCTGTGACATACAGCAGGGCAGATATTGTTAATACAGCCCTGACAAGGAGGGATAACACAGTAGAAATGAAAGCTCTTCCCCAGGACTGTCCTGAGAAGTATTTCAGGCAGTTTGCTAGTCTAACTCCCAACTAGGTTCTTTCTTCTGACATCACAGTTGGAGGCAGCAGAGGGAGCATCCCATGAAGTGCACTTGTGGCTCCTGAGCACTTCAGCCTCCTAGACAGAATGTTCTGGGTCGAATGAGAGGGAGGGGATCTATAAGCATGAGAAGCAGAATCATTCCAGGCCTGGTGTGGGCCACAGCGCCCCATACTGATTCAACCTGAAGGAAACCAGCTCTTTATATTGGCCGCACTTGTGTTTGTGGGAAAGGCGTAGTGGCTTAGGGACGGTGAGCAGGCAAAGGGGACCGATGGATAACTGCAAGGGGTGATTACTAATATGGTTAAACTTAGAATTATTAATAGGCCTGTGTGTATTCAATTCTTCGGTACTGTTTGTCTGGAGGCAGTGCTCCCACCGCCGCGCCTCGCTGGGAGTGGTGCCCAGTGCCTTGTGCATGAGAGGTGAGTGCTCTGCGGGTGAGCTGCAGCCGGGCCCCGGGCTGGCATCCCCGTGTACACTGAGCCCTCACAGAGCAGCACAGTTCCGTCAGGTTCATGGCTCATTGACACACATCTGACCATTGAATCTACCTGTTCCTTTAAAGTTTATATATAAAATTCCCCCCCCCTTGGGAAAATAGCTTGTTGCAACCACGGGAAATCATTTGTGCCATTATCTTATTCAGAGGCTGCATCACTTAGTAAGGTATCTTCCATATCAAAATAGTGTGTCAAATTATTAACTGCCCACATGCCATTAGCCAAGACTCTAACTCTGCAGTTTTCTAACCAGTAGAGTAATTATTCACCCTTTCATTTCTGGGACAAGGAGGTTCACCTTAAACCCACCATGTTTCTCACAGTACCTGTCATGCAGTGGGCATCTCCAGAGCAGTTACAAGGTATCACATGACTGACCTGACCGCTGAGCATTGCAACATTTATAAAAGCACATTATAAAAACTTTTCTAGAAATGTGTGATGTGCCAGATACTGAAGCTAGTGAGTGCCACTTAGAAAATACATGCTGGGAAAGCAGTGCTCAGCTTGTAAATCACAGTCGCGTGGCCAGGGTGTTCTCTCGCAAAGCATCTGCTTGAGTAAACAGTGTTTGATCTGGAAAACACTTGCCTGTGTTCTTGGTGCCCAAGAGGGATGTTCACCATCGGATGGAAGGTTAAGCGCAAAGGCGTTGCGGATGTCCTGACGCGTCAGCGTCTCGGCGCAGTCAGTGCACGTGTGCGGCATAGCGCCTCGGCCGGTTAAGTTCTCAGGAGCACTGACGTATTATGTTTGGAATTAATTTCAGAGGCCTTTTGTAGTAAAGAAGAAAAGGGGTCGTAAACGCAGGAGGATCAACAGCAGTGTAACAACCGAGACCATTTCCGAGACTACGGAAGTGCTGAATGAGCCCTTTGACAACTCGGATGAAGAGAGGCCGATGCCGCAGCTGGAACCGACCTGTGAGATCGCCGTGGAGGAGGCAGGCAGAAAGCCAGTTCTGAGAAAAGCATTCCAGCATCAGCCAGGGAAGAAAAGGCAGACAGAGGAAGAGGACGGAAAAGACAATCATTTCTTCAGGAGCGCCGCCCTTTGTAGAGGTAAGTGGAGGTTTAAACGCGCTCTAGCCACAGGGCGTGCTACGCACCGGAAACTCATGGCAGCCCATCCTTTCTCTGTCCCAGCGACTGCCCCCTTTTCCTTGGAATGGAGTACTTTGTTTCTAAATCAGAACAATGCTCTAGATGGGTTCATTTTACTCTGTAGAAATTGGCTCACCCTAAATTTTGAAGACAATAAGAAATGCAGTGCACATTCCTTGATACTGCTGTGTGCCCTTCTACCTAGTTAGCCTTTTTGGACATCAGGGTGTTTGTTACCCAGTGTTCAGTGAGTGTACACTTCTGTCTTCTCAGTGCCTCAGGGTGTATCCCGACATTCCTTCAGAGCCCCCTGAATGTCGTACACCATCCATTTCAGCTTTGCTAATATGGGGTGACACAGAAATCCCAAAGACAGGCTTTGTTTTGAAGCTGACAGGGACACGCTCTTCTACAAACATACCAGGCTCCAGTGCATTGTCTCCAATGCCCTGGTTAAAGCGCGTATCCCATACTCCGTTAGCACAGGCACTCCAGGAGGAACGGTGAGAATCTGGAGGACAGCTCCCCCTCCCCGTAGCTCTGTCCCAAAGGTGCTGCAGCCTAGGGAACGACTCACTCCTTTCTCTGGGAACCACAGGAGTTTCTGTCTGCGGCTCTTCTTCAGAATATAAGCCAGCACCCCTCTGACTGCTTAGTGAATATCTGTTCTTTCCTGTTTCATTTTTTTTAATTTCATTGTTTCCTTTTTTAAAGACAGGCTCTCACTATGTAGCCCCAGCTGGCCTGGAACTCACTGTATAGATACACTGGCTGCAAACTCAAGAGGTCAGCCTTTCTCTGCCCTTCAGGTGCTGGGATTGACCAGCATGCCTAACCCATTCTCTCTCTCCCTCTCTCTTCATCTCCCTATCCGTCTCTTTTTGTATCTCTCTCTCCAGTTTTACTTAGAGCTCAACCTCTTTGAGCTAACCTTGTACCTAGTGAGCCCCCCAAGACATGTCAGTCTTCCTCTGCCACCTCAGTACCGAGGGGTTCCAGGCACAAGGCGTGTCTCCTTCCTCCCCCCCCCAGCCCTTATGCAGGTATGAGGGATGTGAACTCAGTCTTCAGGATGGTTGGCAAGCTCTTACAGTGAGCCACCTCCCTGACCTCTTGTGTCCGTGTGAGGCGCAGGCCGAGCGTGCTTCCCAGGTGTGGAAGTTGAGCCTTAGTTCCACTTGTAGGTGTCTGCTCAGAAGCCTGCAGAGGAGCTGTCGCTGCCTCTCACCTCAGCTTTGTTCTCGTTCCCTTTTATTGTCACACACCGTATTTCTTTTACCATCCTCTCCTTTCTTAAATGAGATTATCAGAAAACCCATCTTCTCGCCTAGGGTGCATTCCTATAGAAACCTATGGTCAGTGGCTCCTAGAGTAAAGTGTAAGTAGAGGCACTTGCTGCCAACCTGACAGCCTGATTTTGATCCCAGAAACTCACATGGGAGCAGGAGGAAACCAGTTCCTTCAGGTTGGTGGCGCATGCCTTTAATCCCAACACTCGGGCAGGAGGCAGAGGCAGGTGATTGTCTGAGTTCGAGGCCGGCCTGGTCTACAATGCTAGTTCTAAGACAGCCATGACTACACAAAGAAACTGTCACTGAAAGGGGGCAGGGGGAGCGGGGAGGCACTAGAGACACTGTACCTAGTGAGCCCCCACGTGAGCTGATTCCTGCCATTGTGGATGAAAGGACATGGCATGAGTGTCCTTGGAAAAGTGGCTGAGGCTTGGAGCTTGGCACTCTGCATAGTCCTCCTCTGTAAGGTACGGTTCCCAGCCAGCCAGCGAGCAGGACACCCGTGGAAAGGTTCAGGAGCAATCACTTATTATGTAATGAGCTCACCTCACTGGACTCATCCATTCTGGCATCAACTTGGTGACTTTGTTTTTATTATTCTCTAAATACTGTTTGTTTGTAGACAAAAGCTATCCTAGAACTCACTGTGTAGACCAGGCACCACTACCTAGCGAAAATACTGTTTTAATAAGGAAGGTCCTAAGGCCTAGGTGTTTGTACCCGTGTGCTTATTCGTGGATATGTGTATTTGTTTGCTACATGTAGGTACAGAAGAATAGGTTTTGGAATTGCAAGAAAATATTCAATTACGTCTGGTTTCTAATTGTCATTCTAAATCAGGCCTTATATTTGAACAGCAAACTGATCCCTAATATACCGTGAACAGAATCCCTGATTTAAAACAACAACAACAGGGGCTGGAGAGATGGCTCAGTGGTTAAGAGCACTGACTGCTCTTCCAGAGGTCCTGAGTTCAATTCCCAGGAACCACATGGTGGCTCACAGCCATCTATAGTAGGATTTGATGCCCTCTTCTGGTGTGTCTGAAGACAATGACAGTGTATTCACATACATGAAATAAATATTTAAAACCAACAACAAAACCCCCTGTGTTTTAAATATTCAGCAGTAGTTTTGGTAATTGTATTTTAGCTTGTGTCATTGATAAATTGTGATGCTAAAGATGATGATTACCGCTGCGCTGTAGTCACTCATTCAGTTCAGAGGTACACAGTAAGTAATGTCTGGGCTGGAGAGATGCCTTGCTGGTAAGAACAGTGGCTGCTCTCCCAGAGGACCCAAGCTCCATCCCCAGCATGCACATAGTGGTACACATACTAGATAACTCCAGTTCCAGGGACTCTGATGCCCTCTTCTGGCCTCCTCTGGTACCAGGCATGTGCATGGTGCATAGACATGCATACATGCAAACAAAACACCTACACACATAAAATAAAATGAACAATAAATAATAAGAACAAAGTAATACCAGTTGGGATCATCTAAATCTAGCAAATGTCCACAAAGAGAAGGTCCTTTCCTCAGGGAGGTAGCAAATTAACCCTTTGTTAACCCTCTGAGTGCAGTGATGGTTTAGATCTAACCTAGCTCTAATCCTGTCCTGCGGTATATTCAGATTTGTTGATGTTGAAACTGGTTGTTTTACTTTTTTAGTATTGTGGAGATCCCAGTTTTTACATCTTAGAGTGTCCTTGACTTCCTAGGCCTAAGTTACTCGGGTTGGCTTATTCCACGATATTCCTGCTTACCTTTCTCAACAACTCTTAAAGTCCTGAGGTAAAAGCAGTGCTTGCTAATATATTTAGAGGGGTAGGTTAAGTTGTCTCTGGGTTTCCTTCCTAAAATGTGTGCTTTTCTGCCTTTTTGTCTCCTCATTAAGCAGATGTAGGTGATAATGCAGAGCGCTTGAAAGAAGGCAGCAAAGACAATCCTGAGCCTCTGAAGTGCAGACAAGTGTGGCCGAAGGGAGCCAAGCGAGGCCTCTCCAAGTGGAAGCCAGGCAAGGAGAGGAAGGCGGGGTTTAAGCTGAATCTGTACACGCCCCCGGAGACACCCATGGAGCCAGAGGACCAGGGGACGATCGCAGAGCAGAAGGAGGTTTCAGAGGACAAGGGCAGCCCGGTGGGGACAGAACGGGAGGTGACAGAGACCGTGGAAGCCTTGCTGCCTCAAGATGGGAACAGAAGGGAAGAGACAGGCATACCTGTGAGTCCACATAAATCACCAGGTGAAAAGGTAGAGGAGGAGGACCTCATCAAAGGTGAGGAGGAGGAAGAGGAGGAGGAAGAGCGGGAAGAGCAGGAAGAGGAGGAAGAAGAAGGAACTGCAGAAAAAGACCAAGATGGTGCTAAAAGTAAAGAAAAAATGGAACCAGAGCTCTCCATGGAAAAGGAAGACCCTGTGCATTTGGACGACCACGAAGAGGACGAGGACGAGGAGGAAGAGCCGTCTCACAATGAGGACCATGATGCAGATGATGAAGATGATGGCCACATGGAGGCTGCCAACATGGAGAGGGGAGACCTCCCCAAAGAAGCCTTCAAAGACACACTGGAGGGCCAGGAGGCTTTTTTAGACCTTGGGGTCCAGCCGAGCCACTCTAACCCTGAAGTCTTGATGAACTGCAGTGTTGATCTTGCAGTGTCGTGTAGCAGTGAGCCAAAGGAGCTTGCTGGGGACACTGGCACTGCACCTGAGTCTGATGTGGAGCTCCCAGAAGAACAAACACAGAAGCAGGACCTAAAGAACAGCGATGGTGCTGAGGCTGAACTCGAAGAGGGAGGCACAGCCGCTGTGGAGATTGACTCCGAGACCGCCCAGGCAGTGCAGTCTTTGACCCAAGAAAGCAGGGAGCAGGATGACACCTTTCAAGATTGCGCTGAGACTCAAGAGGCCTGCAGAAGCCTGCAGAACTACACACACACAGACCAAAGTCCTCAAATTGCCACCACGCTGGACGAGTGCCAACAGTCAGACCACAGTAGCCCAGTTTCATCTGTCCATTCCCATCCTGGCCAGTCAGTTCGTTCTGTCAATAGCCCCAGTGTCCCTGCCCTAGAGAATAGCTATGCCCAAATCAGCCCCGATCAGACTGCCATCACAGTACCACCTCTGCAGAACATGGAGACCAGTCCAATGATGGACGTCCCATCGGTGTCAGATCACTCACAACAGGTCGTTGACAGCGGGTTCAGCGACCTGGGCAGTATTGAGAGCACAACAGAGAACTACGAGAACCCAAGCAGCTATGATTCAACCATGGGGGGCAGCATCTGTGGAAACGGCTCCTCCCAGAACAGCTGCTCCTACAGCAGTCTCACTTCGAGCAATCTGACTCAGAGCAGCTGTGCCGTCACCCAGCAGATGTCCAACATCAGCGGGAGCTGCAGCATGCTGCAGCAGACCAGCATCAGCTCCCCTCCAACCTGCAGCGTCAAGTCTCCCCAAGGCTGTGTGGTGGAGAGGCCTCCCAGTAGCAGCCAGCAGCTAGCTCAGTGCAGCATGGCCGCCAATTTCACCCCACCCATGCAGCTGGCTGACATCCCCGAGACCAGCAATGCCAACCTTGGCTTATATGAGCGAATGGGTCAAAGTGATTTTGGGGCTGGGCACTACCCACAGCCATCTGCCACCTTCAGCCTTGCCAAACTGCAGCAGTTAACTAATACACTTATTGATCATTCATTGCCTTACAGCCATTCCGCTGCTGTGACCTCCTATGCAAACAGTGCCTCTTTGTCCACACCATTAAGTAACACAGGGCTTGTTCAGCTTTCCCAGTCTCCACACTCCGTCCCTGGAGGACCCCAAGCACAAGCTACCATGACCCCACCCCCTAACCTGACTCCGCCTCCCATGAATCTGCCACCACCTCTCCTGCAGCGGAACATGGCTGCATCAAATATTGGCATCTCCCACAGCCAAAGACTGCAAACTCAGATTGCCAGCAAGGGCCACGTCTCCATGAGAACCAAGTCGGCATCTCTGTCACCAGCTGCTGCCACCCATCAGTCACAAATCTACGGGCGTTCCCAGACTGTAGCCATGCAGGGTCCCGCACGGACTTTAACCATGCAGAGAGGCATGAACATGAGTGTGAACTTGATGCCAGCGCCAGCCTACAATGTCAACTCCGTGAACATGAACATGAACACGCTGAACGCCATGAATGGCTACAGCATGTCCCAGCCGATGATGAACAGCGGCTACCACAGCAACCATGGCTACATGAATCAAACACCCCAATACCCTATGCAGATGCAGATGGGCATGATGGGAACCCAGCCATACGCCCAGCAGCCAATGCAGACCCCACCCCACAGTAACATGATGTACACGGCCCCCGGACACCACGGCTATATGAACACAGGCATGTCCAAACAGTCTCTCAATGGGTCCTACATGAGAAGGTAGACAGCCTGGCAGCCCACCAAACCCACTGGGCCCCACTATTGGATTGATCTGCACAAATACCTTTGAAGAGTACGATTTCAAAACCAGCATTGGTGTGAATGCAAAAACATTTTGTTGGCACCATTTATTTAAAAAAAAACAAAAACAAAAACAAAAAAAAAAGCTGTATGCAGCAGAAAGCCTTATACAAGTTGTTTTTCTTTTTTCCTTTTTTTCTTTTTTGGTACCTTTATTTCTGTTACTTTTATATAAAATTATCTGCAAAGCAAGGCCTCTCTTAGGACTACAGTTGGCAGCGACCATACGTCGTGCCTGCTTCCGTTAAACAGTGTGGATACAAGCCCCTCCCCAGATCACCTGTTTTACTATTGAGCCTCCGGCTTTTTCCTTCCTGGTCTACTCCATGTAAATGCCTTTAGCATTTCAATTACTGTATATTTTGTTTAAGGTGACCCTTCAGCATGCCGCTAATGTCTTTGTTAGTGACAGTGCGTTTTGTAGTACTGTACAAGTGTTGTGCTAACGGTAAGCCATTTCTTAAGTTTTTTGCCTTGATTAGGGTACCCTAATTTGAGGGTTAAAAAAAACAAAACTCTATTTTTGTTAATTATAAAACTGTAAAGAGCTATCAGAGCTATCCCCGTCTGGCTAGTGAAGGGGTTTATTGCTAAACGTCTGGTGTAAAGTGGGAAGACCCTTTCCATTTCGGCGGCAGGCTCCTTGGGGAGAGGCAGCTTTCTGTTTTATAAATGCACACTTCTGTTTATTGAATGAAGCATATCTCAGTGTTTATCTGTCAGGTTTTGAAGCATTTCATATATGTCCAAATACTTGGCAGGATTTAAAAAAAAATAGTGAATTTGGTGTAAAGTTGCTATTTTATGGAAATGCCTCTAACTTTACATTTTCATTCCATCTGTAGATTTTTCTATCTTTATAAAATATTGGAGTTATTTTTTAAGGAAAAATAGAAAAGTAGCTTGTGAATAGCTCAAACTAAGCTTACAAATCGCATGTAAAAAAGCAGAAAAGTTATTTGTGTCTGTTTATATTGCTTCCTTTTGTAGCCTTTGTACCTGTACAGGTGACAGCAGGGGCCAAGCAGGAGAGGCGCCACCTTGTATAAAGTAGGGGCCAGCAGCACTCACTCTTGTATTTACCTGTTCTCTTTTTAGTCAGTTACTTCAAAAAAAAAAGAAAGAAAGAAAAAACAAAAAAACAAGAAAGCTGTACATTTTAACATAAAATAAATTATGACGAGCCATTTTTTAGCCTCTCGTGTCCTGTCATGTTATGACTGATGGAGGATGACCAGCCGAGCTGTACCACGTGTCACATCTCAGAACACATACACGTTTGGGGAGATAAATTATTTAGTGTAAATTGAAGTTACAAGATTTTTTCTGATTTGTTTTGACTTTGGGGGAGGGGTTGGCAATAAATATGAGTACTATCTAATAAAACCATCACATATACCAAATACCTATTTAATAAATTAATTTATAATGGATTTTAATGCTTTTCATGAAAGTTTACTTTATGCTGGTGCATACCTTCTGTATGCCAATCATTGTCTTTAAAATAAAGTGAGTTTGTTTTTTTCTTTTTGACTTTGATCTTCATTTTGCCCAGAGCTCCCACACAGATAATCCAGTTGCTTCCTTTGTGACACGTGTAGAAACCCCCAAAGGCCTGGTACCACACTAGCAAGCTTCTTTTCTTTTTTGTCATAAGCATCCGATTCTTGGTGGAATGTCTCAAGATTGATGTCTTTTAAAAAGTGCGAAAGTTTCACTGTAATGAACGATTGTATGTTTTCTTTAGCGTTTATAGTAACACGCACAACATGAATGTTTATACACATTCCATAGCATTCAGAGAAAGTTTCGACTGTGAGTTAAAATATTTGCTTACTTGGGCAACAAATTTAGAAGTGAATTCTTGGCTTGGGACCTGTGTGTGTTTGGCCCGCTAGCTTTGCAAGGCATCTAAACACAGGCGCTCGCAACTCTGCCGATCTTGGGCACAAACCATACCGTGGCCTCCAGCAGGCCAGGGTAGAGCATTCACACCAGCACAGGAGGTCACCCCAGTGTTCCCGCCATGCTTCCTCTCCGTGTGTGTGTACGGCAGGGTTAGCATCCTCAGTTTACCTCTGAGCCTTCTGCTCCCAACAAGTCTGTGGGGTGGTGATATCTGAGTGGATGAGGGAGGCTTCAGAGAAGGCAAAGGGAGAGCAGAGTGTAACCTTCGGAGAAAGAAAGCGAGCTGTCGAGCTGTCCGTCCTCTGAGCAGCAGGCGATGGTGCGCGGTTCTTCTGAACCAATGGCAGGTTGGAAGGGGCTGAGGAACAACTCCCTTCTCCACCAAGGCCCTCCTTGAAACTTTTTATGTGCTAATTTAGTATCGTGTGTTAATAGCCTTGGGGGGGGTGTCTAGGCACCCCATTTCCCTTTGACAGTAGCCTGTTAATCACACCTTTGGCTTGTGGGAAGTCTAGACCCAGTGACCCACCCCCTTGCTTGTTCCACAGGCCAAGTGCTAGTCACTGCTCCACACCTGTCAGAACAGCACTGTGGTTCCTCAGGTCGCGGGGAGCTGGCTGTAGAGCCCCAGGGCCTCACTGGGAGATGGCTTAGATCCGTCTCACAGCTGCTGTTAGGCTGGAATCCCCTCGCAGGCCTCATCTTTGAAACCAACAGCATGGTTTCTTTTCCTCCTTTGTAAGAGTGATCAGCTGATGCCAACTGCACTTGGATTGCTCGCGCGGTGCCTGCCCAGGTAGGCAGGCCTTGCTTGCTAACATAGTCACTGTTAGAAATAGTGACTCAGACTGCCTTTGTTGTCACTCCGCCCCCATCAACTACACCCACTGCCCAGAAATGGAAGGAACTCAACAAAATGAATTGCCCCCAGCTCGCCCAGCTACAAATTGTAAGCTGCAATCTACAGAGGTGACCGAATCAGCTTTCCTAAACACTAGTCTGAAAAGGCCAAACTTGTTACCTCTGTCATTTGAAGGCTCAGCTAAAGAATCTGTGATGTCATAAAATCTCTGCTCTGTGAATGCAGGTCCTTTATTGGAGGACTCAAACCCAGGAGCAGGCCTCTGCCATTACTTCCCAGGGTGGCTTTTCTGCATCTTCCTCCTCCACCCAGGCCTATTCTGCAACCCCTGGGCCAAACTGGATCTTTTCTTCCTCTTACATCTCATCCAGTATGGTGACGCTAAGCTCTACCCACAATTACACACCCAGAATTTTGTTTCCGTCCAGTCATGAGCATTCCTTCCGTCTCTAGCGTCTGAGTCAAATTTCTAGAATCTTCTGCCCCCTTGGTCTGTGTGCACCAAGTACAAGCTCCCCTTGTGTCCTCTGATTCCCCTTTTCCTACTGAGGAAGAGGGCTGTGGATTATTTTTTAAAGGTTTTATTTTCATATTAAATATAGGGGTGCTTTGCCTGCACTGTGTGTGTGTGTCCCTGGTACCCATGGAAGCCAGAAGAGACTTTGGAGGCCCTGGCACTGGAGTTGCAGGCAGTTGTGAGCCAGCATGTGTGTGTTGGGAATCCAACATGGGTGCTTTTAACCACTGAGCCAACTCTCAAACATAGGTCATGAAGTCAAAACCAGCTGGAGCTACCCCTCCTAGCAATAAAGGCTTCTCTGTGAAAAATTAGCTGCTTTGGGTTTTTTGTTTTTTCTATCAAAGGTGGCTAACCCACCAAGAGCCAGTATTCCCTAGGTCACCCCCACCTTGTAAGACTTTTATTCAAATCTTTTCATTCAAAACTTCCAAGTAAAGGCCTTGGCTCTTGACATTTCCTCTTTCCTTCATTTCCTTCTCGATGCTTTCCAAACTAGCCAGTCTAGGGCCGACTGTGAGACTGACCCTCGGCCAGTGGGGAAGCCAAGCTCTCCCTTGAGTTAAGGATAAAAGACAGGCCGTCTGGGCCCTCTGTGCTGCCTACCTGCCCCGTGTGGCTTGAGCACACCTTGGTTTGCAATAAGAAGTGGCCTTACCTGGGTAACCGATTTCATAGCATAAAAGGAAGCAGATTTCAGAAGCAGATTCTTTCCCAACACCCCACCGTTTCATCTCCCATATCCCGCACTGCATTTTATTACCCTCTGCATTTTGTGATTCGCTTAACCCGGTTTTAGAATGTACTATAAATCTCAAGGATGCTTTTTAACCGAGCGAAAACTTTGCTTATGAAGTCTTTAAACGCTCTGAGTAAAATTTCTGTTCCTCCATTCTCTTACGTCTAAGTCCCAGGAGTCCCCAGGAAGAGATCAGATGCCCAACACTAGCTTCTCTGCTTCAAAATGACTCCACTCCAGGGAGAGGTGGGGTATGGTGTGAGGTACAGGGATAGCAGCTCAGGAAAATCCCGAGTGGGACTATCTATATATGCTCTGTCATACATGTGTGTTCACTGAAAGCGGGTACGCCATGAAAATAGAAATGCTGACTTGTCTGGATCCTGAATTATGCAGTTAACAGAGCTGAGGTCAGAAGGGGGTCGGTCGGCAGGATGCTCCGATGAAAAGCCCAAGCAGGAACAACTTTGACCCTGGGTTCCTCCCCCAGAAGCCCTTGGCTCATAGGACACCAAGTCTGAGCCATCAGGGAGTCCATCTGCAGGCCTTCTACCTGTCCAGTGTTCTCTCCCTCAGAACTGCGAGAGCCCTGCTTTGTCCAGCCACGCATCTGGCCATCTGAGCACCGCCTCCACTTCAGTCTTGCTTCCTGACATGACCAGGTGACTCTGTGTGTTGGTGGTACAGCTTTGCCTATTGCCTTTGCAACGTTGTGGCAATGTTTTAACTTATTAGGAAACCAATAGTGTGACTGTTAAGTGAGTCTCTGGTAATCTCCCTTACCTACCTTAAGATGAGGACCCAGCCTCCTCCTGGACTGAGCTGGCAACCAGAGCATCCTCAGAACTCCTGGGAACCAGCCTAACCCCAAGGTCCCGAGCTACAACTGGCATGAAAGTAGAACAGCTTCCCTAAGGGGTCACAGTGACCTGGATGGCTGTACCCGGCTGCCCTGGACTCCAGCTCCCCTCCAGGATGTACATCTCTTGGATTCTGGTTCGTGGTGCTCCGTTGCTGTCTCCTCTCAGCGGCCTCTCTCTAGGCTCCTGGCTCTCTTTCTCAAGAGTGAAGATTGGCCATCATGTGCCAACTTAACTCTCAAGAGAGACCAGCTCACACCCCAGCTCATCTGGCTGGCCTGCGCTCCCGTTCCATGCAAACCACACGTCTGCAAATACTTGGCGGGTGTGAGTAGAACCAACCACCCCCACCCCCACCCCCACCCCCACCCCCGATCCTGCTACACTTCCAAAGGGAAAGGGGTGTTCTGGTCTCCTAAAAATAAGTACCCCGCCTCTCCTTTTCTCCCAAATTGTGAGGTTACACTCTTCCTTGTCCAGATCTACCGCAACTCATTTGGGTGATGGCAGCTCTGGCTGTGATGCAAGGAAAAGCCATTTCCGTTCAGGGGCTCAGGATGCCATGCCGGGCCCCTGCCAGGCACTCGCGCACTTATACACTGCCCGCCACGAAAGAGAAATGTGATTCCGCGGAGGCTTCCGCCTAGGTCAAAAAGCCTGTCTGGTAACACAGCTTACCAGGCAATTTTCTGTGGTTTAAAAAAAAAAAAATCAAGCTTTATTTTTTTAAGTTATCTTTTTATAATAACATGATTTTTTTCCTTTCAGAGCCAAACATTTAATCACAACACAATACCCACCCACACATTAAAACACACACACACAAAACAAAAGAAACCAGCCCAAACAAACAAAGGAAACCCTTTTTTGCTTCCAACTTAAAGGACAGGAGAAAAGCGCTACCTTTTCCTTCCCCAGTTGCCCCTGCGGCTGACTGGGCCAGCCCACCATGAGGCGAAGAACTGAGGAGACAGCGGGCATCCTCCCGGCTGCGCCCAGCCTTTGGCTCCGCTGTCTCTTCACGACCAACAAAGCCAACAAAGCCTCAGTGCGGACGGTGCAGCCAGCCGCGCTTCGGCCTCCCGCTCTGGGTGCCAGGATCTCTCTGATCCTCCCTGGGGAGGCTCCCTACAGCCCCAGCTCACTGTCCCCTGGCCCGGCCTGTCGCCGCTGCTTCACCAGCTGCTTGTCCAGCTCTCGGAGCTGCTTCAGGAAGCCCCGGTTGGGCAGGACACAGCGGTTCTTAGCCACTTGTTGAATGGCGTCCACCAAAGTCATGTTCTTGTAGATCATCAGGTAGGCCAGGACCAGAGTTGCTGACCGGCTGCGGCCCATGGCACAGTGAACCAGGATCTTACCTGCAGGCGGAGGGGACAGGAATGCCAGTGCTGAACGGGATGGGGTTCCTCGACCCACATTTATTCTGTCACCCACAGTTTGGCTTGGGCCCCAGCTCCCCATCAGCAAAATGGGGGCACAGGCCCTTGGCTCTTTCACAGGGGTGTTGGGAAGGCAGTCTCTGGACACCACACTTGTTTGCTGATGAGCACGTGATAAGATTGGTCAAAGGCAGACATTACAACTCTTGCTTGGTAAGGGAAGGCACCAAAGCCTCTGCGAGATGGCCTGTCTCTAAGCCTCAGGGAGTGGCCTCCCGGAAGCATTTGTCTGTTTTAATGTTTATTCAGTCCTGTTTAGCAGGGTTCAAATGTCAAAGCATACCCTAGGAGACCCACACTCACCAGGTTCTTTGACTCTCCAGAGCAACAGGTGGTCCCTATCCTTTCCCCTTGCCTCCTCCCCTCCCCTCCCCTCCCCCCTCCTTCCCCCTCTCCTTCCCTCCCTCCCCCTCCCCTCTCCCTCCCTCCCTCTTTCTTCTACTGTGGATGGAAACCAGGGTCTTAACCCCTGCCAGACAGGCACTGAACTACACTCGCAGCCTTTCAAAAAACCTTTTCTATGTCTTGCTTATTTCATTAGCAGTTGATGTTTGAGATCTCTACACGTCAGTATGTAAGTAGTTCTCTTTTCTTTCTGTAAGCATCCTCCCACCCCACGCTGGGAATAAAACCCAAGACCTTACACATGCAAGGCGAACACATCCTCAAGCTACATCCCCAGCAAGAGATTATTTCAGAGCACGTGCCTTCCTTTCTTTTCCTTTTGATGCCGGGGAATCAAATCCAGGGCCTTGTGTGCTCAGTGCCCGCCCTTCCTCTGAGCTAGACCCCTGGCCCTGGCAAGTACATATTTTGAAACTACTGGTTTAACTATTTATTATTTAGTTATTTATTTATTCATTCATTCATTTACTTGTACAGAGTTTTCCTGTGTGACCCAGGAGGTTCTCAAACTCAACATCCTCCTGCCTCAGTCCCTCAAGTGCCAGGATTAAACAATTTAAACAGAATGCAGGGTGGATCCCTGAGGGGACCTAGAATAAAGACCTGTGTGCCTTTTTCACCTATGAACATCACCGGCCATTGAAGACGCCAGCGCGCCCACAGCCCCCAAAGGCCTCGTGAGGTCTGGACTCAGGACACATGAGCGTGTGCTGATGGACTGACATGAGGCCCAGATTCCCTTCCACTGCCAGCTGGGTGACAAATGACAAAGCTACTCAGCCTCGTAAGCCTCAGTTTCCTTGGCTGTCAAGTGGAGGGGCAGAATCAGATCAGTAGTGTAAAGCCAATTTAGGAAAATGTCATATGGTGGTGGGCCAGGCCTTCAAACAGTGAAAGCCATGAGTCCTGGCATCAACATCCCACCAGCCAAATCTAACCGGCTCCATACTAGTTCCAGAGAGGTTTTGGTGGTGTGGTTTGGTGTGGTTTTGGTTCTGCGTGTACTAGACTGGCCTTGAATCCACCATGTACCTCCAAATATGTTCAGCCTCCTGGTCCTCCTGCCTCCACCTCCAAGGTTCTGAGATTACAGATATGCATCTCCACACCCTGCTAACAGAACCTGCATGCAATTGACTCATGACGACAGTGTTAGCATACATGCTGACTTAGTCCTTGTCACATACACAAAGACAATGGCGCCTTAGCATGACAAATGTCGCAGGCACCAAATATACAAATAATCACTGCTATGTCTGTCACCACACACTGGGGAAGGAGAAGGCGATTCCCTTAGAATGTCTTCAGTGAAACAGTCAAAATTATGTACAAGCAGCAGGTCCCTCAGGTCTCCACTGGGTGGTGCTCTAGACCCCACCCAGTACCCCCACTGGCCCTGAATCATTTCATCTTTGGCTTTAAACCTTGTTATCTGTCGTTGTCCCTGCTTTGCAGATGGAGAGACCGGCTCAGGGGGTGCAATGTCTTGCCGGAGGCCAGAAGAAGCATCTTAATGCAAAACTGTGATGGAGGCCCTCACGGTGTACCACTGTGCAGTGGGGCTTGGCTCTCTGTTCTCTCTCCCCCGGGGTGGCTGTTTCCCATGCCTGAGGTACTCTCTACTGATGTTCAGCTAGCTGGCTGGGTTATCTGTGGCTGCCTGTCTTTCTGCCTCTCAGCGTGATGCTCAGAGAGAGAAACAGGAAGTTGCCTGAGGACAGTTTCTGCATGGGCATGGCCCTCTGTCCTTTTTAGCTCTCCCTTCTCCATGGGACCAAGCCCAGGCAAGGACAAGAAGCCAAGACAACATAAGAAAGGAAAGAACCCCCACACACTAGGTGTGCTAGTTCTCCTGTTCTCACTCCAAGTGGGATGGGAAGTCCTACGCGTGACCAGCTGCAAGGGCCACTGGCGGGGGCTGGCACAGAGATGCCCTCCAACTCCTCACAGTTACCCCAGCCAGCCAGGAGGGCAGGAAGCGGTCCCCTGTGTCTTTAAGGGGGCACTGGTCCACATTTTCATCCGGCGTGACCATCCACGCAGATGAGCATCTATCTACCTCTGGTGTTCTAATCCCAATAGAGTGCTCCAGATAGACGCTGCCTGGCCTCTGGCCAGCTCTGCTGGTAACTGATGGGTTTCTTCCTCTCCTGTCATAACTAAACACTTGTAACAGATGAAAGCTGTAACCCATTAAGCTTTGGGGGAGCCTGAAGCCTGTGGAGAGAAGGCAGAGAGGAAGAAGACAGGGAAGGAAGATGGAGAGGGAGGGAGGGAGGAAGGGAGGGAGGGGGCTGGGAAGGAGAGAAGGGGCTCTCAGCTCTGCTGCAGCGCTTGGAGCCAAATGTGGTTCTCATTAATGCTATCAGCCTGGAGAGAGAGGCCCACGTACCCAGGGCAAGAGCTGGTTGTTCTCTGGAGGTCTCAGGTGCCCCTGGGCCCCACCAATTTCCTGTCACCAGAACCCCGGAGTCCTGTTCCCTCTTGGCTCTGGGACTCTGCCAAGCCCCACTGACTTGAGGCCCAGTGTTGGTGCTAGAAAACCGAGGTAGTGAGTGAGGCCTGTTCCCAGGCCTTGCCTGAACTTCAAGAAACCTGGAGGCTCTATAACCTCAACACCACCAGGCCCTGCAGGGCCCTGAGGTAAGAGACTGTTTTCCTGGTTCAATTCGCAGCTGACTGACTCCTGGGTAACATCAGTTACCCTGGGCATTCTTCTGGGTACTTTATGGGTTGGTTGTTTATGTGCTTTTGAGACAGGGTCCTGCAGCATCTCTGAAGCCTGGCCTTGAGCTCTCGCTCTTTCTGCTCCCGCCTCCCTGGACGGCTAGAGTCTCAGGTGTGCACCAGGATGCCCAGTGCCCGTGCACTCACTTCACATATTTTTTTTTTTTTTTGTAGTCAGTTCTCACAGCCACCCAATGGCTCCAGTCAAACCGTCACCGCCATCCTACAGATGAGGTGGCTGGAGGATATGCAGAGAAGTGGCTTGTCCCAGTCACACGGCAGGTAAATGGCGGACCCGCGCTCCAGCCCAGGCAGGCAGTGTGATACCAAAGCCCCGAACTGCTCCGTACCCACTGCCAGTGTGTGAGCCAGATAAAGGTTTTCCAAATAATATGTACCTTCACTACATGCAAGTTGGGCCATTATTTTCCGTTCTTTCTAATCTATTCAATTAAAAAGGCAGAAAAGAAACAGTGGGCACATCCACCATTTTTATTTTATGACCCATTGATAGGTTGCAATCTGTCTGAAAAAAATGCTGGCTTCTGTAAACTATTTACCAGAAGGAGAGATGCCGCCACTGCATGGGGGAAGCCTGAAGTCAGGATTTCTAATGTACCTACCTGGGCATGGTGGCTCATACCTATAAGGCTGAGACATCAGGGTTATCATGAAGTCGAGGCTTGAGGCTGGTTTGGTTTACAGAGTAAAACCTTATCTCAAAATAAACTTTCAAAAACTCTACTACATCCTACTACTTGTTCTCAGTGGGGACCAAAAGGTGAGCTTCTGTCACTCAAATCATATATATATATCAGGAGCCTGTGGGACGATTCTCTATGTGAAACTGCTCACTGGAAAGGCTGATGACCTGAGTCCCATCCCCAGAACCCACTCAGAAGAAGGAGAAAGTCAGCACCTGCCAATTGTCCTCTGACTCCTACAGGTGTGCACCTCTATGCACATATCACACAGACAAATCCTCTTCCTCCTCTCCCTTCACCTCCTCATCACCACCACCACTACCATCATCATCAGAAAGACATACCTGTCAAGCCTGTGACGCACAGACCTACCCGCTGTCCAGGCCTAGTGTGCGCCTTCAACAGGGCCACCTTCCTTCCCTGGTTTTAGGGCCTGCCCTGGCCTGCTGCCCGCTCACCACCTTGGAAGCTGCTGCTTCAGCAGTGCAGACAGGGGGGGAGAGTTCCTGCTCTACCCAGACAGACGTGGAGGTGTAGAGGTCCTCAGAGAATGAGGACAAGGTGTGGATCCGACAGAAAGGAAGGGGACCTTAAAACAGACACTTGGGGACAATCTGGTCTAGCTGAAGCTTAGATGCCCCAGAGAACCAAATTCCTGCCAGAAAGAAGATGATTTCATCTATATAATCATACCCACTTGATCTGGTGTCTGTGTGTGTGTGTGTGTGTGTGTGTGTGTGTGTGTGTGTATTTGTGTGTATCCTTGCCTGTGTATGTGTGTATGTGTTTGTGTGTATGAGTGTGTATGAGTGTGTGTGTGTGTGTGTGTGTGTGTGTGTGTAGGCCATCTGAGGTTAACCTCAGATGTTGTTCCTCAGGCACTATTCACCTTGTTTTTCGTAGCAAGGTCTCTCACTGGCTTGGACCCTGCTCGTAGGCTAGGCTGGCTACAAGCCCCGGGGATGAGCCTGTCTCCGCACCCCCAGCCCTGATATCCCAGAGCACATTCATTTCCTCGTCTGGTTTTTGTTTGTTCGCATGGGATCTCATGGGATCTGAGATCCTCATGCTTTTAACTGCAAGCACTTCCAACTGAGCTATCTTCACAGCCTAGATTTCATTTTTCTAAAACTATTTATTTATCCTGAGTTCAGGTCTCACTATGTAGCTGTGTCTGGTCTGGACCTTGCTGTGTAGATCAGGCTGGCCCCAAACTCACAGAGATCCATCTGCCTCTGCCTCTTCCTTCTTTGTTCCTGAGAATGCTGGGGACACACACCAAGGCTAAGGGAATGCCACACTGTTGAGCCACATCTGCAGGCTCTGTCACAGATTGTATGATGGCTTCAAAGGCAGGCCAGGACCTGTTTAAGACAAAGAATGGTGGTGGCACATGCCTTGAATCCCAGTACTTGGGAGGCAGAAACAGATGGATCTCTGAGTTCCAGGCTAGCCTGGTCTATAGACCCAATTCCAGGATAGCCAGGGCTGTGTCACAGAAAATCTTGTCTCCAAAGACTAAAGAATGAGAAAGAAAAGAAAAGAAGGACAAAGAGCGACTGGCGGGCACGCTGTGATACTGAATCCGGATCTTCCGAGCCGGTGGTGTCTGGCGTTTCCTAGGAGATTCCATTAAAGGAGCCGTTCCCAAGCTCCCTGTGAGCATCCGAAGGATGAGTTCACTCGTGTCAGCTGGCTCTGTCTCCTCTTCCATGACACTCGGTGACCTCTTCAATGGCACAGTCGCCAAAGAGACTCTCCCATTAAGGACAATAGACCCTCATGTGAGGCTGGGGGGAGGGAGGGGCTCTTCCCTGGCTTGTGAGTGTTGTCCCTGGTTAGTTCTGTGATCCTGGGCACACCACATGGCTTCGCAGGGCCTCTTTTCTCAGCGACCAGGCAGGATAACAGACTGAGTTCCGGACCCGATCTTTCCACTGTGATGGAGGTCTCCTAGTTCTTTGGAAAGGTCAAATTGGCACAGAGTGGGGGTAGGAGTGGACCCCAGAGGCTGATGACAGCCCGTGAGTTTAACTCCACAGCACTACAGCAGGTGATTTTTCAACAAGAAACTGGGTGCAGTGGTATAAACCTGTAATCCCAGCACCCCGGGCTGAGGCAGGAGGATCCTGAATTCTAGGAGAGCTGGGGCTACTTAATAAGACCCTTTATCAAACAAACAAAAAGATAATTTAAAAAAAAAGAAAAAAGGAAAACCAGAAATGTAGGGCCCCGAGTTCAATTCCCAGTGTTACTAAAAATAAAAAATAAAATAAAATAAAAATCAAATTAAAAAAGAGCCGGCAGTGAGGGACAGGGCACAGGTGGTTATTTTAGGTCAGGACTTGCCAACAAAGGGCAGGAAAGAAGGCAAGGGGGAAGAAAGAGAAAAGCCTGCCTTTGGGCCAGCCTGTCTGTCAACACCTCTTATGTCAGGAGTATAATAGGAAACATGCGACCAGGTCTGGCTCAGAAATTCCCCAGCAGTGTCCCTTGGTTCCCCAGTGCATGACTGGACAACCATCGGGCCACCCCCTGCATGTGGCCGGCCGGCCAACCACCTGTCACCCACTTCTCCTGGAGTCCGTGGCCACGCTGGAGCGGAGCGAACTCGCGCTCTCTTTTGTCCCTCTGCCCACTCAGGGTACAGACGACAAGCAGATGACCCTGCCACTCTTGTTAGCCCTCCGACAGCACTTAAAACCGTGAGCAGTCTGACAAGTACCATCGAGATGTCAGACACTCCCCCCGGCTGCCATCGATTCTCACCAGAACCTCTGGCGGGTATGAACGCGCGTGCGGAGGCCGCCTTCAAAGGAGCCTTCAAAGGAGCCGCGGGGCTGTCCTCACCCCAAACCTCCATCCTGCAGCCTCAGCCGGCGCCATTCCTTCACAGGAGGCTGGGTTCTAAAGGGTTGGCATTTCAGGCCCTGGCTTGGGGAAGTCTTCAGACATTCCAAAGTCACTGAGAATGGGACCCAGCCCCCTCCCCCACCCCACGCGTGGTTATCAGTTTCCTAATCGCAGCCGGCTTGTTTTATGGGCACACTTGACTCATCTCTCTCTTCCGCTTCCTGCGCAGTCACTGGCTTCAGTATATGCTCTTCCCTCTTGACCCACCCTTTGCGGCGAGCTTTCTCGCACCCGGTCAAGCGTGCCCAGCAGGCCTTGAACACCCGACTCCAGAGCCCGAATCTTTGCGGATTTGGCAGTGAGGCAGCTTCCTAAACAGGGTGCCAGGGTCCTAAGACAAGCTTTCATGTGAGTGTATCATACAAGTTCAAAGTCGGAATGTCTTTTTTTCTCCCTCTCTCTCTTTTTTTTTTTTTCCACTTAGGATCGGAAACTTGCCGATGATGAGGTGCACATGCTGGCGTCGTTACACGCTCCGCAGCGCACAGCCTCTCTCTGTCGAGCGAGCGCGTCCGCGGGCCTCCTGCGCTCCAGGTTCCATGCCAAGTGCTTTGTGTATTCCGCTGCTGCTCCTCATTAGAGCGGCCCAAGGTAAATATTTTCATCACTGGAGGAATCACATCATTACTGAGCTTTGTGATGAGAAGCTAAACCCGGCCTTGTCTTCCTCAAGGCCTGCCAGGCCCCTTCCATTAAGAGGGAGCTCTAAGACATAAAAACAGCAACCGAGCACATGAAACAGATACTGAAGGGGCTGGGTTGGCGCACAACGTCATCCCCCACCCCTATACACACACGCCCAATATGTTTTCAGTTAACTTCAAATACAATGAGGTGAATTTTACCTCATGGAGAGAAATCAGAGTCTGGATACCTTTTTTTTTTTTTTTTTTCCTGATCCTGTGTAGGAACTCAGGATGTACAGGATACAAAAGATGGTCCATAAATAGACTCATTAAAGGACAGGTCAAAAATGATCCATCCGTCTAATTCAAGCACATCAGCTCTGTGGGTGGTTTCCATTGGCATAGTGTCCCCTGAGCCAGAACGATGACAGATTTTGTGGGTGACTATGGCTGGTCGAGGAGCCATCAAGGTCTACGTCTGGCGGACTTGGCGAAGGCCTAGCCCTCCGTCCCAAGTCCCTGAAGCAGGTCAGTCGGTCAGTGAGCCTTGTAATCCCAACCTCTTGTGGCAAGAAAGCGTCTGGTAACTGGATCCCTGGAGTTAAGCGGTGATTCAGAAGGGGGCGTGACAAGAGGCTGAAGTCAGAGACAGATTGGGGAGGCCGTGTCATCTTGGCCTCCGTGGAATGCGCTGAAGTGTACCCAGCAGCGGTGATGCATACCAAAGCTGTGCCCTTCTCTCCAAAATAGCCTTGGGGCTTTCTCGGCATGAGAGCGCTCAACACTGTTTCCCGGGCAAGCACTAGGACTCTGGCTTAACGGATGGACCAGTGGCGTCGGAATACTGGGGCTCTGTGGGTGCAGAGCCCCCACATCCTCTAGTGTAGTTTATATTGAGCCTTCCACTTTTAAAAGGTGGGTATCTTAGAGAGTAGTCAGTCTGTGGGTGAGCTTGGTTAGCAGAGTATTTCAAGTCTGCACATGGATTCTCAAGCAAGCCAGTTCCTTAAACGTCTTCTGGTACTGAAGGCTTTGGCTCTAGTCAAGTTTAGTTTGGGTCCAAGTGCGATTAGCGTTTTGGCTGCAGTTCAGATGTGAGTGCTTCCAGATCACACTGGCCTTTCTTTAATTTTTTTTGTTTTGGTTTGGTTTGGTTTGGTTTTTCAAGATATGGTTTCTCTTTGTATCCTTGATTGTTCTGGAACTCTCTGTAGACCAGGCTGGTCTTCAACTCACAGAGTTGAAGCCTGCCTCTGCCTCCTGGGTGTTAGAATTAAAGGCGTGGGCCACCCTCCCCATGCTCCACACCGGCTCACAGCGGCTCACCCCGGCCTTTTTAAGGGTGCTTGTTCCTCAGGAGATGGAGACTCAGCCACAAGCCCTGACCTCTAAGCCTACCCGTTTCCTATCCCAACACTGGATATCAAGCCCAAACCCCACCAGCAACACATATGGGTGAGGCAGTTAGCTCAGCCAATCCCTGCCAACAATCCTCAGCCCCAGTACACCAGGTTTGACAATCACTTTCTTGTAGATCCTGCTTCTGACCCATTGGGGCAGGGCCCGGTTGGCAGATCCTGGGCAGAGGGGGAGGGTCGGGGGTAGGGGGTGGTATGAGGGCAGGACTTCTCCCCAGAGGGAGAGCATTGCATGCTTGGGGCGTGACCTAGCAGGGGGAAGGCAGGGGGTGGGCGGGAGGGGTGGTGCCTCGGCTTGAAGGGCGTGCTTTATGTCTGGGGGCGGGACGTGGTGGGTGGGGTTTCAGCCTGGGGGTGGGGCCTTGGCAGGGCAGGGTAGGAGAGTCTCTTACTGTGGTCGTCTCGGAGCGCAGAGTCGATGAAGGCCGCAGCCGAGTAGAAAAAGATGCTGAGGTCGAAGGTGGGCACGTCGTCGGCCTCGACGCCGTGGTACTCGATGGCCATGTCTCGGTAGTAGTCCGGCCCGGTGTCCACATTCCAGCGGCCGTGCGCGGCGTTCAGCACGTGCGTGAAACCCGCCTTCTGCAGCCCATAGCGGTCCAGCGCCGTGGCCCTGGGCGCAGGGAGAAGGGTCCGTCGGTGGACGCCGCGCTTTGGGTGGTGCGCGCCTTCCACGCTGGACCCAGTAATCTCAGGACAATTGCAAGCAAAGACCCAAAGCAGCTCTGTTCCCAAGCTCCAGGCCTCTGGGCACTGTTTGGTTCTCTGACTATGAGAAAGCTACCCTACGCCCCACCCCGGGTAAGTGCAGCCCGGGCATTTGCCCTTTCCCTTTGGATCATTCACCTAATGCCGCAGGTCCTGGAGGTGGACCTGCCAGATCTCCCCAGAGGCAACTGAAACAATCTGTTCATCTGAGCCTGCTTCACGGGTCCCTGGGAGAATTTTTTTAAGAGGCCTGTGTTCTGAAGCTTCCAAACTCCAATGGGTTTGGAGGTCATAGCTGGGGGGGAAAAGTGGCTTTAAACCGGTGGTTCGGTGGATTTCGTTGGGATTGGATAGAATTCTTGAATGGCTGCTGACAGGGTTGGAGAATGGGGACTGATTGCATTGTTGAACCCTTTGCCTAGCTGGGCTTTCCTTGTTCTAAGGAGCTACTTCTAACCCAAGTGAGAGTCTTAGTTTTCAGCAGGATTTCTAGGAACAAAATAAGGTTGCTGAGGCTGGAGAGATGACTCGGAGGTTAAGAGCACTGACTGCTCTTCTAGAGGTCCTGAGTTCAAGTCCCAGCAACCACACGGTGGCTTACAGCCATCTATAATGTGATTTGATGCCCTCTCCTGCTGTGTCTGAAGACAGCTACAGTGTGTTCATATAAATAAAATAAATAAATCTTTAGAAGAAGACGAAGAAGAAGAAGAAGAAGAAGAAGAAGAAGAAGAAGAAGAAGAAGAAATGTCCTTCAATAGCACAAAGACCAGCCTACTGCTCCAGGAAGGGTAACACGGCGTCAGACCTTAGCACTAGAGGCCAAAGAAGCATTCTGCTCCTTTTGAAGATCCACGCTAGTCTACGTTCATCTCGGGCTGTGATAAATACAATTATCAAAAGCAACTTGGTGAGGAAAGGGTTGAATTGAGTTTGCAGCAGGTTAGAAGCCATCAACAAGGGAAGCCAGAGCAAGAGCTTAAGACGGGACTCTGAGGCAGGAACTGAAGCAGAGATCGTGGAGGAATCCCAGGCTCACAAGCCAGCTACCTTTCTTGTATCAGCCTAAGGATGGTACCGCCCACAGTGGCACTCCCACCCCCATCAGTTAGCCCCCATCAGGAAAATGCTTCCGCAGACATTCCCACAGGCCAGGCCGATGGAGGCGGAGCCTCAGTTGAGAGTCCTTTGTTCCTAAGTGTGTCAAGTGCATAACCAAGATTAGCCATTACACATAGTAAGGTCACTGGTAAAACAATGTGAATGTCACCATGTTGGACAGGAGTAAGGACCAGCACCCTGGTCCAGGAGGAGCTTCACATCAGCAACACACGCCAAGTCCTCTCCCAACAAGCCTCCTTCCCTCCTCTGGGTCCTTCTTCCCTGGAGAGGAACAGCAGTGGAGTCTAGAGATTGAAAAGAGTCAAGCACAGGCACTGGACCCATGGGAAGATTTCCCACAGAGCCTATAGGAGCTGTGTGTACACCAGAGGTGGTAGCTCATGCCTTTAATCCCAGCACTTGGGAGATTGAGACAGGAGGATTGTTACAAGTTCCAGGCCAGCCTGGACCAGAGTAAGGCCCTGTCTGAAACAAACAAACAACTAACAAAAAAATGGGGGCCCAGTTTGGTGGCACATATCTTTAATGCCAGTGTTTAGGAGGCGGTGGATCTTTGTGTGATTTTAACATCAGCCAGCCTGGTCTAAAATAGTGAGTTCCAGATCAGCTAGGACTGCATAGTGAGATCCTGTCCCCCAAAATAGAAGGCCACATGGGGAGTTGAGGTCCCATAATCCCCCTCCCCAAGCTGGCCCTTGGCGCTGGCATCCTAGCTGTAAAGCACATTCAGCTTCCATCATTTCCCTTTGAAAGGTCTGATTTTTCATCTTTTTTCTTGTTCCCAAACACACACACACACACACACACACACACACACACACACCAAAGCATATGCTTACATAGATCTGCACTCAATTAAAGCTTCCAATAACCCAGCCTGTCTTGCTGAGTAGCAATCAGCTTCACTTTGAGGTTGAGCTCGGTGGAAAAACTAAAATTAACTGTCCCCGACAGGAAGCTCTAACCCACCAGAAACACTGCTCCTTCTGTGGTCGGCAACAGCCTCCGCAGAATCCCGTGGCCGTCTGAATGAATTGCAGTTTGCACTCCGATGCTTTGAGGGGTCAAGGATCAAGTGTAGATAGCACACTAGCACATGCTGGGGTGACACCGCTCCACTCAGCCCGCCCAGCTGCCTTTGTGTCTAGGAGGAAAGGGCCCGGCAGGCGTTAGAGCTAATAGTGCTTCTAAGATCCGTTCATTCTCAGGGCTCTATGCCCCCGAGCTGGGTAGGGAATGGAGTGGTGGTGGTGGTGGTGGTGGTGGTGGTGGTGGTGGTGGTGTGTGTGTGTGTTGTCCCCATACAACACAATATGGGTTTCCCTGAGCTGGGAGTCAGGTTGAGACTTTGAAAGAGTACCTACAGCAGAATGGAAAATTTACAAATAAAAACAAGTGATTCCTAGACCTTAGACACCCTGAGTCCAGGCCCCAGTGGGGTGAGATTCCCAGCTCAGCAGCTACTGAAGCTGGAGTGTGGGTGGAGGGTTATGTCTGGCACTATATTGTGTTTTGTTGTTGTTTTCAATTTGAGGGTCAGATACATAATTGGCTCGGATAAGTTATATGGGAAAGGAGTGGAGAAATCCAGAGATGTTTTGAAGTGAAGGGAACAGAGGAAAGACCAGGTGTCTCTCTTCTGGGCCTCCTCTGATCATGGGGAAAGGCATCAGGGAACCAACTGCAAACAGATCCAGGAATTTATGTCTAGAGATTGGAAGAGGAGGGACTGGGGAAGGGTCTCAGTCAGTAAAGTGCTTGCCCAGAAAACAATCAATCGATCGATCGATCACCAGTGCCTCCGAGAAAGCTCAGCTCAGTGGTGTGCCTGCAGGCCAAGCACAGGGAAGGGGAAAGCAGGGGACCACTGGGTCCTGCTGGCCAGCTAGTCCAGCGGAACTGATGAGCTCCAGGGTGAGGGAGAGACTCCGTCTCAAAACCCAAAGTGGACAAGATAGAGCAGGACCTGTGCTGTCTCTCTGTGGCCTCCACATGTGCACCCAAGAGTATTAGTTTCACCCTCCCACGTATGTATTACAGGCGCACAGGCATGAATGTGTTCACACACAAAATAACTTAGATGATAAAGCAGCCTTACTGTCTGGGCATTTTCTGAAAATCCTAGTTCTAAGCAATGTGTGTTTTAAAAAGGAAAAAAAAATCACATGCCATCTGGTTCCAGAAATAGCATGCCCAGCAAGGATGTGGAAAATAAAACCCGCACAGAAATTCACCAGTCTCTCTACCCCACTAAAGATAAAGACTATATTATTAGTCTTTTAATGTAGGATCTTTCAGTTGTTTTTCTATACATAGGGGTTTTTTTTATATAGAGACATGTTTCTGATATAATACCATGCAGGCATACTTCTTATTTTTATTCTCAATATTAGCGATGAACCCTAAGGCCTCATAGGTGCTACATGTGTGTTCTACCTCTGAGGAATCTCCTTGACTCTCTTTTTGGTTTTTATTTTGAGACAGGGACTCATAAACTCTGTAGCCCTGGTAGTTCTTGAACTTGTGATCCTCCTGCCTCAGCCTCCTGAGGACCTGGGATTACAGACCTGCACCATCAGGCCTGATCTATACCTTGTTTTATTGTACCTTGTCTTATTGTCCTTCAAAGATTATATATGTGTGTGCCTGTTTGTGTGCATGCATGTGTCTATGTGTTTGTGTGTGAGCCTGTGCATATGTGTGTGTGTCTGTACATTTGTGTATGCGTATGTATGTATGTATGCATGCATGTATGTGTGCTGGTACCTGTGAGTATGTATGTATACTTCTGCATGTGTATGCATGTATGTGTGCTTGTATATGTGTGTGAGTATGCATGTAAGTATGTGCTTATACATATGTACTTATACATGTGTGCTTGTGTGTGTGTGTGTGTGTGTGTGTGTGTGTGTGTGTATTGAACCCAAGGCCACCAGCAAGAAGCCAAGCATGTGTCCTATCTACCACTGAGCTATTCTCTGATGCTACATTTTATTATTTTATTTTATTTTAGAGTTTGACACACATGGCCACCCAACAGTAAGCTAAATCCATCCCCAGCATTTTCCCAAGAGCTCAGATGGCAGTAGCATTTTTTAAGCAAAAGTGAACTGAAAGTTATCCATTGTCCTATATAATGCTAATGCTCAATAGACTGGTGGGTGTGCCCAACCTAGAGCTGCATATGACCAAAGACAACTGTGAATATCCAACATAAAACTCTAGATTTACTGAAAATGTGAGTTTGTTTGTTTGTTTATAACATGATTGCACAGTTCTCAGGATGACAGTTGAGGGTCAAAGGGCTCCAGAACGCTGTGGCTGGAGGGATGGCTCAGTGGTTAAGAGCATTGGCCGCTCCTCTAGAGGACCTGGGTTTGGTTCCCAGCACCCAAATGGCAGCTCACACTGTAATTTCAGTGCCAGATGATCTGACTCCCTCTTTTGGTCTAGGAGGGCACTACTCACAGGTAGCACACAGATAGCTGGGAGGCTCCTTCTGTTGCACGTGAGCCTGGGAGGCTCCTGTGATTTGGTCATTATTGACTGCAACTCTGCATGTTGCTCAGTTTGTGCTTGGACCTGTGCTCTTCCTGTCTTAGCCTCCCAGTGCTGGGCTCACTGGCACGTGCCACTATCCCTGACCCGTGCAGTTTATTCTGAGAACATCATGGATCCCTGGTTTGACTGAAGTCTTCTTCCTTCCCTCCCTGGCTAAGATCTGGGTTCGAACTGCAGCAAAACCCTTCCCACGTGGCCTGGTTTCCTCAGTCAGAGCCTTTTCTTCCTTTCTTCCTTCTCATCCTTGTCCCAATATCCTGCCAGTTCCTCTACAGTCGTACACACACACACAAAGCTTGCTTCAAACTCCATAGGTCATAGTTAGCTTCAGCGGTCCACTTGACACAAACCTAGCATCACCTGGGAAAAGGGAACTCCAATGAAGAACTGCCCAGATCAGATTGAACTATGGTCATGACTGTGAGATATTTTCGTAGCTGAGGTAGGAGAGCCTGGTCCGGTGTGGGTGGTGCCATCCCTGATCTGGTAGTTGTGGGCTGTATAAGAAAAGTAACTGAGCAAACCAGGAAGTGGTGCTCCTCTGTGGTCTCTGCTTCCCTTCCCTCTGCCAGCCCTGCCCCGAGCTCCGAGTTCCCGCCTTGGAGTTCGCTGATGATGGACCTTAATCTATACACCAGGTTAACCCTTCCTCTCCAAACTGCTTTGGGTCAGATTGTTTATTCACAGCAACAGAAAGCATACTAGGCTGGGTGCTGTGGTGCACACCTTTAATGCTAGCACCCAAGAGGCAGTGGCTGGTGGATATCTGTGGATTCTAGGTAAGCTTGGTATGCACAGCTAGTTTCAAGGCAGCCCAAGCCACAAAAATAGACAGGCTTTGCTAACAAAACAAAACAAAGCAGAGAGAGAGAGAGAGAGAGAGAGAGAGAGAGAGAGAGAGAGAGAGAGAGAACATCTCCTTGGGCCACACACTGAGACCTTTGTTGTCCTGATCCCAGCCCAAGTCCCTCAGCCTCTGCAGCGAAGACCATGTCCCTATGTGCTCTTGTGCAGAGCCAGGAGGGAGGCAATGTGGCCTGAATACATAGATCCATGCAGAGCCACTGCCACCTTCTTTCAGCTGGAAAAACGAGCCACTCCCATGTTGCTGGATTCTGTCTGGGCAGTGAGAGCAATCCCCTCAGGTAAGGCTCCTTCCCATTCTGCTGTCAGCAGAGGTCAGCCTGCGTCTGGTCTAGGCATCTGGTCACAAGTGCCTGTTTGCTTATGGTCTATGTCATGCAGCCTTTTTAATCTACTGTCTGTAACACTGTGGTGGTTGTGTGTCATTTCCTGGGTATGGCATTGATGTCATTGTGCTCCAATGGAGTCTAGGCTGAGTGAATTCATGGTAGGTGGATTTTGGAGCAGTAGGTACTGGTACACTGGCTCACTGGCTCACTGGCTCGATGGCTCGATGGCTCAATAGCTCACTGGCTCGATGGCTCGATGGCTCTCTGGCTCTCTGGCTCTCTGGCTCTCTGGCTCACTGGCTCACTGGCTCTCTGGCTTACTGGCACACTGGCTCACTGGCTTATTGGCTCTCTGGCTCACTGGTTCTCTGGCTCACTAGCACTCTGGCTAACTGGCCCTCTGACTATCTGGCTCACTGGCTCACTGGCTCTCTGGCACACTGGCACACTGGCACACTGGCTCACTGGCACTCTGGCTCACTGGCTCACTGACTCTCGCGCTCACTGGCACTCTGGCTCACTGGCTCTCTGGCTCACTAGCTCTCCGACTCACTGGCTCTCTGGCTTTCTAGCTTACTGGCTCTCTGGCTCTCTGGCTCACTGGCTCTCTGGCTTTCTAGCTTACTGGCTCTCTGGCTCTCTGGCTCTCTGGCTCTCTGGCTCTCTGGCTCACTGGCTCTCTGGCTCTCTGGCTCACTGGCTCTCCGACTCACTGGCTCTCTGGCTCTCTGGCTCACTGGCTCTCTGGCTCACTGGCTCTCTGGCTCACTGGCTCACTTTGCTCTCTGGCTCACTGGCTTACTGGCTCATTGGCTCTCTGGCTCACTGGCTCTCTGGCTCACTGGCTCACTGGTCTGCTGGTCTTGGACACATTGAGGCCATTCAGGGCAACAGCTTAAACTGCTGTGTGAACTAAATCCTCTAAACTAAAATCTCCAGGCTCTCCCCTTTCTTTGCTGACCGAATGGACCCAATTACACAGATAGTGCCTTCCTTGCAGGGCTTGTGAAGCTGAGCTGTGCTCTGCTCCAGCTTCTTTGCCATATTAAAGAAATTCCGTGGGGGAGCAATGGGAAGTTTTACATCAGAACGCTTATCTTTGTAGAATGGGATTATAGGGAATTCTGATTTTTTTCTTTAAGTCTATGTGTTTTTTTTTAAATTCAGTAATGAGCACCCTACATTCATTTACTATATAATTGCGTACTATAATTTTATTGATATTATTTCCTTAGTACTCAGGAGAGACAAGTTATTACAGAGACATGGGTAGATTTTTTAATTCCTTTGGATTTTTAATTCCTGTTAGGAATCTCTTCCTGCTGGCCATGGTGAGGCTGACCTGCCATTCCCTACCCCTGGGGATGCTGAGGTAGGAGGAAAGGTTACATACACAGAGATACCCTTTGTTAGAAAATAGAAACCTTAGCCGGGTGTGGTGGTGCATGCCTTTAATCCCACACTCAGGAGGCAGAGGTAGATCTCTAAATTCAAGGCCAGCCTGGTCTACAGAGTGAGTTCCAGGGCAGCGAGGGCTACACAGAGAAACCTTGTCTCAGAAAAACCAAACCAAACAACATAAAGAACTAATAGCCTTTTCCCATGCTGCTTTACTCCCCACAATCTGTTCCCCAAGATAGAGTTCAAGAAAGGAACGAGAGTAAATGCTGGAAGCCCGTGTTTGAAACTTAGTGTATTGGTAATTAAAGTAGGCCATTGGTTTACTATACAGTGAAAGTCTTTCACATTGTTCAAACCTTGCCGGAGGAGAGCTTAATCTAGCATGAGAAGCCCTGGCCAAGGCTTCAGGCTTCTTTCTCTGGCTATCTGTGACTAGTGTTCACTTGCAATAGTTGAAAGGTTCAAAGTTCAGGTTTTCTGGTTCTTCTGGGAAATATGCAGCCTGTGAAGTTGTTAATGCTGGCATATTTTGCTGCATCCTACCCTGGCCACGCCTCTCCTTGGAGTAGCAGGTCAAGTGTCAGCTTTGCTTGGTACTTTGAGGCCCTAATAATTTTGTGTCTGTGTGTGGGAAGATGGTCTCAGCTTTCCAGACACATCTAAGAGAGGCCCCCTCCTCCCTTCCCAGTTTCCCCAGCTCCAGGCCCAGGAGACAGATGCCTCTGGCTTTTGAGATTACTAGCTGGCTGGGAGCAAAGGCACAGGCACTTGCCTGTAAGGGACCTGGCTCTTTGAGAAGGGTTTTGGGTTGTTGATGGCCCCTGAAACGAGGCTTTGCTGGGAGTTGCCTTGGGCCCTAGCCATCTTAAGGGCGGAGGGACACCACTGTGAGGAGAGAAATTTCTCAATTACTCCGTGTCAACTCATCGTTATCAGCAGCTACCCTGCCTAGGATTTGTGCAGTTCCTTCACAGTGGTAAGACAGTGCCCTTCTTGATGACTATGTGGAGAGAAAAAGGAAAGAAAGAAAGAAAGAAAGAAAGAAAGAAAGAAAGAAAGAAAGAAAGGAAGGAAGGAAGGAAGGAAGGAAGAAAGAAAGAAAGAAAGGTTTTGCTAAGCAAATGAAAAATGTGAAGGAGATTAAAGTGAGAATATTTAAATTACAGCAGTGCCAAGCTTTTCAAGCATGCTCAAGCGGTGCTTGAAGCACCCATTTAGGGGCTGCTGATTGATAAGAGGCTATGAATTATTCTTATCTCCTAGTCCCTGGCTCTCTGGAGGGCAACACTTGGTTAACCTAATTTGAATCTAATTTAAATGACTTAAGAGTAATAACACAAGTATGTGCTTGAACCTAATAAAGTCTAATTTATTAAATAGGACGATTTTTGAAAGAACTGTATGTTACAGCCAGACAGGGACTTTTGAAACCATCCTTTATTTAATAAATAAAGAAACCAAGTCCCAGAACAATAAAATGTTTTGCCAAAGGCCAGACAGTGGCCACACACAATGGGGACTTGAACTCTGTACCCTGAATATGGAGGGGGGGGCTCTTCTCCACTCTCTGGGAGCCAGTGCTTCCCACCGGGACAGACTTGGTCCCGTACCAAGTTATGGGAAGTGGGTGGTGAATGAGGAAGATGTCCCATGGGGACATCTACAACGTTCTCCAGTCCCCCACAGACCCAGCAACCCTCCTATAGGGCTGAAGTATCAGGGGGACTGAGGTTTTTAGGCACCCCAATGGGGCTGAACACCTTAAGACAACCTGGAACTGAGCGCATGCTTAGAAATCCTGAAACCCACAGGTTCACAGGCATTCCTCAGAAGACAAGCCTTAGGCTGAGAAGCCAGGAGAGTGTCTGGAGAGGTGGGGAGGGGCCTTCTTCCCACATTCTGCTAAGTTCCACGTGGGATATCATGGGAGGTGGCTGACGGGTGTTGGTTTCTGTCTCCAGGCTGTCCTAGGGCTAGGAGGACGCTCCCCTTGCCACAAAAGCTAGTGCTTAACCTGTGCTTTATTCACAGTCTGCTCAATTTCTAGCCGCCATCTTGTTGGTAATGGTTTATTCATACTTGAGAGTGCTAGGCATCGCAATAAGCTCTGATATGTCTTAACCTATTAAATCCTACATCTAATGGATGAGGGAAGCTCAGAGAGCTTGCTGGTCAGGCCGAAGCCCTACAGAAATCTGACACTGTGGCCCAAGAGCTCAGCCATGCACAGGTCTCTACAAAGAGGGCCTCGGGGAGAGAGAATGAACAACTTCTTGGGAATAACCCTGGCCCAAGAGTCACTGGCGGGTGGCCTTGGTGTCTAAAGAATACCCGTCTGTTCTTACTCCTGAGTCTAGATAGACTTCCGCACTGTCCTCCAGAGTCTGGCATCTGGCTTTCAAAATCTTAGGTGCTTTATGGGTGGGCGGGGACTCATGCTAAATGAAAACTGAGGCTTTATGCCTGTGGAGACAGCTTTGGGCTCAAGGCAATACCTCCAGGGAGACCAAGAAACTCAGGCTTTCCTGTCATCCTGCAGCTGGGGTTGCTTGGCCATGAACTCCATGCCCCTGTGAAGCTGTGAAGTGGGCATTATCCCAAGCCCAGGGTCAGAGTCAAGTGTGAGGCTGAGCTGACTTCTGTTCTCTGCTATGGTCAGATCACATACAACTGACTCGGAGCTGCCTGGTCAGCGAGTGACTATAGCGCATGTGTGTATATACGTGTATACGTGTATATGTGTGTGCATGTGTGTATGTATATCTGTGTGTGCATGCATATGTGTATATCTGTGTGAGTGTGTATATGTGTGCACATGTGTGTATATGTGTATACATGTGTATATGTGTGTGCATGTATGTATGCATGTGTATATTGTGTGTGCGCACGCATGTGTATATATGTATATGTGTATGTGTGTGCCTGTGTGTGTGTTGGGCTTGGTTAAACATAGTTGGATTGTATTGAAAGGTGGTGACATTGGCTTGGCTGAAAGCAGCGAGGTTATATTCAGGCAGGAGAGCGCTTCCGGTCTCAGTCACTCACAGAGCTTCCCGGAAGGCAGCCCTTCCTTCCCTGGCAGCCGGCCGCCGGCAGGCTGGCCCGCACCTACATTTTTGGATGTTTCACTAATGACAGCAACAATGCTATGTGAGTTTGCCTGTTAGTTTATTATAGCTAAAGTGCTTTCTTTTAGGCTTTGCAGTCTCTCAGCAACTGTTTTAGAAGTGAGGACGTAGGTCCAGAGAGGCAAAGGACCCTGTTCCAAAGCCACTCACCACATTCCAGGGGGCCGCGCTAGGTGCTACTGTGGTTTAAAATGCCCGGTCTCCCTCTCCAGGGTGGCTTCTGCTTTCCTGACCCTGTCAACAGGATGTTTGGATGTGGACTTATTTGGCCCAATGAAATATGGATAAAAATGTCACGTGTCACTGGGACGTGGGGGCACACGCCTATGATCTCAGCACTTGGCAGGGAGAGGCATGAAGACTAGGAGTTGGAAAACCAGACTGAGCTATATGAGAGTTCCTTGTAAACAAAAATAAAACAAAATGTGACACACACCACGTCTGAGTCAGGTCATGGTGTGACCGTGCCTTTCTTTTCTTTCTGCTGCAAGAGAAAAATATCCCAGCAGTATCCCAGTGACCACGGAACATGAAATACGGAGTCCGAGGTAGGCCCGCTGTGGACTGTAACACAGAAAAATAACTGCTGTGGTGAAGGCAGCTGGGGTGTGGGAGGGGCCTGTGTCATTAAGTCTAAGCTGACTGCATAGTGGTAGAATTTGGATTAGTCCCAGACCGGAAGGTGTGCTTTCCACCACCCGTGTTCCCAGGAGCCCATTGTTTTCTGTCAGTCTTACACAGTATTGTGCTCACATCCTTAGGCACTGATACCTGCACCTGTGAGTTACCTTTCCGAAAGTGATATTTGAGGTCACAGTGTATGCATGCACTCCTCCTTGGCGGCAGCTAAATTTGACTTATGGAAGATTCACGAATATAACACAGAGGTTGTTTGGCAATAAAAGAGAATAGAGCGTTGACACACGCTACAGTGCGGATGAACAAAGAGTATGCGGAGGGGAAACAAGCCCGTCCCAAAGCCCGCCAGATCATGCGATTCCATTGGTGTGCAATGTCCAGATTAGGCAAATGTGTAAGGACAGAAGGTGGCCCGGTGGCTGCAGGGGGCCTGAGGAGGAAGGGGGTAAGAAGTGGCTGCTTAACGTGTCCTGGTTTCCTCTCGAGGTGATAAAAATGTGCTGCAGTTGGATGTGCAGGCGGTGGTTGCACAACTCGGCGGAGATCATAAAATCATTGAATTGTACAGTTTAAGAGGATGGGGTTTAATGGTACATAAATTATATCCCAGTAGAGCTGGATTCTAAGAGAAAACAGTACGTCGAGTTCTGTGTACCCCTCGCCTAAGTTTCCCTAATGTTCTCGATGGGGAATGACAGGACAAATTGTACCATAGTTGTACTGTGGAATATTAAAAATGCAGAACAGCATACATGGTAGAAATAGTTTTTTAAAGAAGAAACCGTTCAAGCCTGAGCTACTGAGACCCTGTCTCAACAAACGCAACAAAACACCGATTTGTGTTTTGAGCTAAAGAAATGCTTCAGCAAACTGCATCTTTAGTTCCTACTGCTCTTGTAGAGGACCCCAGTGCTTCACAGCACCCATCTTAGACTGCTTACAGCTGCCCGTTACTACAGCCCCAGGGGACCTGAGACCTCAGGACCCTGGCCTGGCAGAGGCTGGTAGGCAGAGCACCTGCACTTACACGCACCCCTCCCTGAAGGCATACGTGTGTATACAAAATGAAATTCTTTAGAAAAATCAATCTGTTAAAAAGAAATGAAAGTGCCTTGTATGTGTGTGTGCATGCATGTATGATTTTTTTCAACCTTTGAAATAGCACACAGAAAGTAAACAGCACATGAATTAACGTAGGTGGGCTAGCAAGATGACTCAGTGAATAAAGGTGCTTGCGGCAGAGACAGACGACCTGAGCTCAGAATCTCTGGTTCCCACATGGTGCAGACAGAACCAACTCCAGCTAATTGTCCTCTGACCTCCATGTGTACACTGTGGTTTGCACATGTATGCACACACATACATACACAATAAAAATGCTTTTTAAAAAAACTTAAACTGAATACTTGTTATTGGTGGAATTGAGAGTGGAAAGAGAGAGAGTATATGTTTGTTTTGTTTGAGACAGCATTTTATAAGCCTAGACTAGCCTTGAATTCACTATATAGCCAAGGTTGACCTTGAACTCCTAATCTTCCAGGCTCTAACACTGAAGTGCTAGGATTATAGGCATGCAGCGCCATGTTTGTTTTGCAGTTTGCTTTTCTGACCCTCTTCTTAGTTTATTTTAGCAGGAAACAGAATGCAGTTTTTCTAACTTCCTATACCTTAAAAAAAAGTTAAGGGGAAAAAAAATAAGACAGGGGCTACTGCCCATGCTAAACAGTTTACCTTTGCTTTTCTGAGCATCCATCTGGGTATTAAGATGACATGCACAGGGGTCCTGCCCATCTGTCCAAGAACAGGCAGAGCTTGGGTTGCAGTTCAGAAGGGTGGGGGTAGATTGGAGTAGAGGTCACAAACCTCAGCTCTCTCTCTCATTAAGGTTTAGGATACAGGGTACTTACTAAATAGCTCTGTGACTCAGTTTCCTTACCTTGAGATATTCTCTTTCATTGAGTTACCATGAAAACCAAAAATGAGGTCATGTTTGCAGGGTGCTTAACATAGTGCCTACCATACAGTGGTCCCTAAATGGTGGCCACAACCATCATCACCTGCCATAGACACTTCTCACCCGTGTGTGAAGTGGGGAAATAGACTGTAAGTCCTATAAAAGGGGCAGTGAGCTGAGTTTTTGACTTGCTGTTTTGCAGACACATAATCTGGGGCACTCCTACGCCAAGCTCCTATTCCTACCATTGTTAATGGATAAAGCATAAGACTACACTTTCCAGCTTCTCTTGCAGCTAGGTTCAGGGGAAGTTTTAGGCTAGGCTTCCCCTTGGAAAGCTACCCTTTCTACTTCCTTTCCCCTAACTCCCTATTGTCTGGCTCCGATGGGTCATAGCAGAGCCCTGTGAGCATTCTGGGTCCTAAACAACCTTAAATAAGATGCTAGACCCTCATGATGTTGAAACACCACACAGAAGCCGTTGTCTCTGGACCCCTGCACCATGCTAGCCCCAGCTAGCCTCCTTTGGGCTTATGCACAAGAGAAAAATAAGCCTGCCTTACTTAAGCCTCTTTTCTGGGTTTTCTGTAGAGTGGAGATGAACACTAACTAATATACTTCTCAGAGAACAGCTGACCAGGAAGGCCAGGCCTGTCATTAGGCATTGGCAGAGAGCGATGGGGAGACACTGAGTTCCCCAGGGCAACGGCAAGGCAACGTAAGGCTGAGCCTGGGACTTACTCATCACCGATGTGGAGCCGAGGCCAGACCTCGTTGACGTGTGTGTACTGGGGACTGCCCTTCCAGAAGAGACGCTCCAGCTCGAAGGCTCCAGGGGTGCAGTAGTCCTCAGCATCCCCCCCCTCCTCCTGCAGCGGCAACCTCTCAGCACAGGGGTGGGCAGGCCTGACGCTTGTCTTTGTATCTCCTGATGCCATGTTAGAGCCAAGGGAGGTGCTTTCCTTCCTGCATGGGAGAGGGGGGACAGGATGGGGTTAGCAGGGAATGGTGGGCACTGTAGAGGAGGTGATAAACGAAGCTTAATTTGGTGGGCGTGTCCTTGCCTGATGTGCCCCCCCCCTTCTTGCTCACCCCAAGCCACACAGGTGAGTGAGATAGGCCATGACGACAGTTAAACGACACACCCCAACATTCCAGTGTTCACACAGCAAAAACCTCAGGAAGCATAAGCACGTTTACAGCAGACCCCAGAGCAGCTTGCATCTAGGCAGCCAGTCCCCCTGCCCCCCTTGGTTTTTATTTTTATTAGGTCCCACTTCTCCACTGCCTGTTTTTTTTCTTTATCCGACAGGAACTTGCTATCTCGGGACATTTTGAGCTTGAATAGGGGTTCTGGATCTCTCGAAATCTGCAGGAAGCAGCTGACCAGCAGAAAGGGCACATGGCTGAGTCTAGAGTGGGTGTGGTTTGGTTCTGACAGGCATGCACAGAAGCAGGACTTCTGAAGCCTTGGGGTGGAGGGGAAGTTGTCTGTGTGAGGGTCAGCCATCTTAGGATTCATAGCTCTCATGCTTGAAGTCTGGCCGTGGCTACCTTATCCTCTCAGGGGAGTCAAAAGAGATGTCCCTGCTGGACAGCTGTGTCTGCAGATTGGAAACCTTAGGGACAGGGCTGGTGGGATATGGAAGAAATGGTTCCACTGTCCCCAGGGAATCTTGTTGATTTAACAAGTAAATTGGACCTTTGTAACTGTTTCTCCGCACAGCTCCAAGTCCAAAGAGTCAACCAACCGAGGATCAAAATATTCAAACAAGCCAGGTGTGGTGGCGCACGCCTGTAATCCCAGCACTTGGGAGGCAGAGGCAGGCGGATTCCTGAGTTCGAGGATAGCCTGGTCTACAGAGGGAGTTCCAGGACAGCCAGGACTACACAGAGAAACCCTGTCTCGAAAAACCAAAAAAAAAAAATTCAAACGAGTGCCTGAGCTGAACCTGCACAGGGTTTTCTCTCTTGACATTACTCCCTAATTAACTACCGTTCCCACACCACAAATACTGTATCTGGTATGACAGTAGCCCAGAGATGATTTAAGGTCCCCAGGATGATGTGTGCAGTTCATATGCAAATGTTGTGCCACGCCCCCTTTTGAGATAGGGTCTCTTGTAGCCCACACTAGCCTCAAAGTTTCTATGTATGGAATGACGGTGGTTCTGAGTTCTTATCTTTTGCCTCCACCTCCACAGTGTGACATTAAAGGCCTGTCCCACCATGCCCTGTTTACAGGGTGCTGAGGATCCAACCCAGGGCTCTGTGTATGGTAGGCAAGCTCTCACCCAGCCTAGCTGTTTCTCCACTCCAACTGAGCCCTTTTATCGGAGGGACTTGAACATCCATGGACTTTGGTAGCATCCTGAGGGCCTGGAACCACTGCTCCACAGAAACTGAAGGAGGATCCAGCATACTTACATAGCACTTGTTCTGAGACAGGTGCTATTGTTCCGATTTCTTTAAAGTCACTGACTCAGTCTTCACTCTGTGAAAGTTGCCATTGTCCCATGTTACATAGGAGAGAGGTGATAAAATGTCTGCTGAGAGGGAGGGGGTGGAAGCGACATTGTGATGGAGGAAAGGGAAGACTGTCAGAAAGGCTGGGCGCCTCTGAGAACACCAGGATCGAGCACTACTCAGAATGCAATTTGGAAAGCTCCGGCTTCTCAGAAAAGGGCACTCTGGATATACATACTAAAAATAACTCCAGGGGATTCGAACACATTAAACGCGTGGTGATGATACTTAAAACAAGCTCACAGTCTAGAGAGATGGCTCAGTGGTTTAGAGCCTGCTGCTCCTTCAGAGAACCTAAGTTCAGTTCCCAGTACCCACATGTCGGGCAGCGCACAAGTGGCCGTGACTTGAACTCCAAAGATATCTAGTACCCTCTTCTAGATATTGTTAGCACCTGCTCTTGTGTGCATTCTACACACACACAACACACACAACAAATGCACATACACATACAAATGCACACACACGTACACACACACACACACACACACACACACACGTACAATTGAAAATAAATCTCTAAGCTGGATATAATGACAATTAATCCCAGCTCTTGGGAAGCAGAGGCAGACAGATCTCTGAGTGTGAGGCTAGCTTAGTCTACAGAGCAAGTTCTAGGACAGCCAGGGTTACACAGAGAAATCCTGTCTCAAAAAAAAAAAATGGTAAAATACTAGCATACTAACAGATGAATGATGTAATATCTAGAATTTGCATAAACATTATAGTTGGAGGACCAGCAAGATGTCTCAGCAGATAATAAAGTGTTTGCTGTATAAACCTGGAGACCTAAGTTCAATTCCCAAGGAACCACACATAAGAGAAAAGAAATAGACTCCAGAAGGCTGTCTCTGGCTTTCACACATGTGTTATGTATGGTGTATGCACATATAATATAGAAATATCAAAGTATAGTTGGATAAATGCAAAAATCTACAGTATAGGAGACTAGGGGTGCTGATGGAGGTGTGTGGGAAGCAGGATTGGCCAGGGGTGGTGATCGAGGCTGGAGGATGGTTACACAGTTGCTACTGTTTCTCTTTGTGTTCATTTGGGATTCTCTGTGACTCAATTTTCAAAAGTGCTGAGGGCTCAAGGGTCCAAAATGCCTATGGTCCAAAATACTCTGGGACGATGTTTCAGGCCAGGAGCCTAAGAATTGAGAATGAGACTCCAATCGCTTAAGACAATTTTTAAGAACTTTAAGAGCAGTCAAAAGACCAAAACCGTTGTGTCAGGGCTTCGGTTCTCCCAAGTTCACAATGGGTTCACGGAAAGATCGGTAGCCAACAGTGTCTGCCCATGAGGATGGGGGAGGCGAGGCTCTGGGACGTCTTCCTTATGTCAGACTGATTCCTGGAGTGACAACCACATGGGGCAGAGGGGCCCTCAGAGGGGCCCTGCTTTGGAGCCTGCCAGTTCTACTAGAGTCATCCACAGCAGCTAAAAATACAGATTCTGGGATATACACTGGGCCAAGGCTGGGGCCTGAGAGCCAGTATTTTACAAGATCCCTGGAGAGTCTATGCTCGATGATAATCATAACTGACATGTGGCTGAGGAGTCAAGAGAAGGGTTGTAAGGAGGCCCCAAATGCCTTCTGTCTTCTCACTGATACAGGAACAGGGTATCGGTTCCCGATGCAGATCAGGCCCGGGAGAGGAAGGACTTGGACCACCTGGATGAAGCTTTCCTGGGTCTCCTTAATCTCTGGAGTAAGTGGGTGGATTGAGGGGTGACACAGGGTAGACCCTGCCTCCTCCGCAGGGTGGTTGGTGAGACCTGCACTTGGGCCTGCCTGCTGGAGTTTCCAGGAGGCGGGGTGGCCATATTGCAAGGCCTGGCTGAAGCGTCTCTTGTAGGAACCAGCCCAGACTCCTCAGTCTCCTAAGACTGCAGTTAACAACTTTCCTTTAGGCCCACAGCAACCTTAATTGCAAAGACATGCTGCTCAGTGCACCCCCACGGCATCCACTCATCTTATTTCTAAGTCTGGCATCATATTCCAAAATACTGTGGCTTAAACCCCTTTGAGTCCTGCTTGTTGCTAAGGGGACTTGGAAAGACATGATTTTAGGGAGATGCTGGAGTCTGTTCCGTTGTGGATCCTCCAGTCTGCCTCCTCTGACCACTGAAGCTGACTGCACCCTTGGTGAGGCCCCTTTCCCCTCGTTAGACTGTGGAGGGAACCATCCTTGGCCCGGGCCTGCATTACAGGCTTTGGCTGCGTTTCCAGACAGAAGAGGAAGCAGCGTTGTGTACCCAGAGCGGCTTGGCACTTGGAAGGGGCTCTGGGATCTATTATCTTCCAGCGCAGTGCAGGAAAAAGAACAAAGCACAGGGCTGTCCAGAAACCACAGACCTGTAATCGTTCCAAATGCTGAAGACTGCCTGTGCACCCCCAAACCCCACCCACACAGCTCCCAGATCTCTCCTTCTTCTATAGGCAGGGAGAGTCTGTTTCCCAGATCACAACCCAAAGAGGAAGACAAATCTGCTCTGTTTGGTTTCCATAGATTCGACCCAGAGATTAACTGCCAAGGTCTCCATGACACACCATATCAATCACAGGCTAACTGTCATAATAAGAGCCGGGCAGGCTGTCAAGACAGGCTTCCAGATTCCTCTTACAGCTTCATCCTTAAAGATCTGGACCCGAGGAATCAAACGCTGGCTCTGAAGGCTTGCTGGCCTGGGAGAGCATCCTTCTCAGAGAAACAGAAGCCAACTCCGGCTCCTTGACAAAGGGGACAGGTCGATGACATAATTAGCCTAGTGGAAGGAAGCAGATGGATTCTAAAGAACAAACAATAACTTGACTAGTAGAGGTAAGGAAGAGACATTAGGGAGTAGCGGGGGACTGTGGCACACTGAAGAGCCAGTGCCCCCTCTGATGTGGGACAGCAAACATTCCATGTGCCAATGCAATCCAGATTTTTAAATATTGTTTAAAGATACATATGTTTTCACATTTCATTTCCTTTGGGGGGTGCATGTGTACTTAGTGTGCGCATAGTATGTGTGTAGATGTCAGAGGACAGAGTGGGAGTTGGTTCCCTTCTTGCTCCACTTGGGTTCTGGTGACTGAACTGGGGCTTGGCAGCAAGTATTTTGGCCGACTGAGCCCTCTTGCTGGTTCTTAATATTTAAAACGTGTTTTTATTACATGTATGAGTGCATGTGTTGGTATATGTATGTATACATCTGCATGGATGTGTACGTGAGGGTATGTGTCTATGTATGTGTGTGCATGTGTATGCATGTATATGCATGTGTACATGTGTGTGTGTGTATGTGTGTGTACAGGATTGCATGGATATGTGCTTGTGTTGTCAGAGGACAGCCTGTGTGGATTTGTTCTCTCCACCGTGTAGGTCCTGAGGAATGAGAAGCAGGTCTTTAGGTTTGCCAGCAAGTGCTTTTACCTGGTAAGTCACCTCGCCAGAGAGCCAGCATGTGCTTGGAAACTCTTGGCTTTGTTTTGTTTTTGAGACAGGACATCAGTGCATAGGCGTGGTTGGCCTAGGAATCACTGTGTAGACTAGACAAGCTTTAAACTTTGAGTAGTCCCCCTGCCTCAGCCTCCCAAATGCTGGGATTGCAGGTATTAAGACACTATGACAGGAAACCAAATGCAGGTACCCTACTCCAAAAATGGCGGAGCAACAGGCAGCCAGTGCACTCCTAAGCAGAGTTGTGACCCTCTGGTGGGTAGATAGGTGAAAGGCTTGGGGCCTCAGACTACCATAGAAAGTTTTCTATGTATCTACTGAAATCGGGGGTTCCCAATGTCACCTTGGGGAACCCTGTAGTTACCTCAGCCCTCTCATGACCCAACCCTACAGACGTGTTTGTGGTGGCTTGAGGAAATTAAAGAGAAAAGGGACCAGCCACACATCATGGTTCACTTAATCCCAGCACATGGGAGGCAGAGGCAGAAGCATCTCTGTGAGTTTGAGACCATCCTTGTCTACATAGCAAGTTCCAGGCCACCTAGGGCTCTAGAGTTGAACCCCATCTCAAGAGGAAGGAGGAGGAGGCAATGGTGGTGGGTGTGGGGGAGGTCGTTGGGGAGGAGAGACCAGAAGATTATAACGCCATAAATATACATGGTGATTCTGTGTTTCTAGGAAGATGCATGATTGACACCGCTGTGCTTGTTGTAGGGCAATGAGATTATGTCTGGTTTTGTTTTCTTTGTTGTTTTAACACCTCAGTGTCTCTGATATGTGTGCACGACATCAGCACACAGAGGGGAAAATCACCCCAAATCCCCCACAAGTTCTGCTTTAGGGTCATTATGTATGTAGGAGGTGCTTACCCTGAAACCGAGGGCTGCCTTCCTGGAGGCCCTGGAGCAGCTGCGCGTTATCTACCCTAAGGCCTCCAGGGCAGCAGTCAGGCCTAGCTTCTGTAGGATCATTCTAGCCCCTGTGCTTGCTGGGAAGCCATGGGGTTCCAGTGTGTAGGCACCAAAGCTGGCACCGTGTCTTTAGGAAAAAAGAAAGCCAGGCGAAGGAGCACAAGACCTCGGAGGAGGCTGTGCGGGGCGTGGCTCTGAGGCTGGGGTAAAGGCAGCCTGAGGGAATTCCTTTCTCCTCTGCCTGCAGAGGCAGAGAACAACACCCCCCAACACCTCCCCACCCCCACCCCACTACAACCCCCACCCCCGCCTACCCTGAGTGGATAAGCTTGGGCTCTGCACTTCCCTTCAGCCTGGACTTGCCTCAGACTGAGCCAGTGACCTCAAGGACACTCTGGAGTCATCATCAGTGAGCAGCATCGTTTTCTCTGTGACTTGACCTTCCAAGTTACATATGTGTCCTACACAGGTCAAGGCCCACCAGGTCAGTGTGAGAGAGGATTGAGCACGAGCTGGACAGGCCGGGCCACAAAGATCTCTGGCATCTTAGAAATTTTTGACCTAATTTGGCTTATGATTTTTTTTTTTTTTTAATCTGCTCTTGGGACTGGAGAGAATTAGTTCTGCTGAAAAAGCATGAGGTTTTTTTTCAGGCCCCTTGTACAAAACTGAGCGGGACCGTATGAGCTTATCGCCCCAGTGCTGTGGGATGGTAGAGACGGGGATTGCTGGAACTGTCTGGCTACAGTCCCAGCTCCAGGTCAATAAGAGACCACGTCTCAGAGGACTGAGGAGAAGAGTGATAGTGTAGGAGAGCCAGCATCGCCTCTGGCCGTGTGTGTGTGTGTGTGTGTGTGTGTGTGTGTGTGTATGTATCTATGTGCGTGTGTGCATGTCTGTATGTATATGTATGTGTGTGCATGTGCACACACATACATATACATACAGACATGCACACACGCACATAGATACATACACACACACATAAATGCACACACATGCACACTTTTTTGGAAAACCTTTTGCCCTCTTTTCAGAGAAACCTGTGGCTATTTGTCTTCCTGGGGGAAAGTTATTTCCGGTTTAAATGCAACGTACACCACATTTCTTCTTCAACCTTACCCGAGTTGGGTCTAGAGTGTTCTCTGAGGGGAGGGAGGGAGGGAGAACACTGTTGCATAAGGGCTCTGTTAGCCGAACAATACCTACTGCAGGATTTCGGATTTGGCACGAGTGTCCATATATAAGTATATACATATTTTCAGTTTGCCTCGAGTCATTGCTTGTCTTTATGCATGTTAAATCTACCAAAATGAGCCCAACCACAACATAAAATCTGTGGATTTCTTTTTTTTTTTTTTTAAATTAAAACTTGGACAAGAAAAGCTAGGAATTTTTGTTGTTGTTGCCTATAATTTACTTCTTAATGTACCAGATGTAATCCAAGTTTAACAGATTTTTTTTTCCTTTTGGATTCTGGCAAGTATGTTAACAGGAGGCAATTATGTGAAATAATATAAAATCCTTTTATTAAAAAAAACAGAGAAGCCTTCATTTAAGAGGAAATTTAATATTACTTCTCCGATGGTGTCAATGTCATGAACTCATTTGATTAACTCTTCAATGGTTCCAAGTGCTTTGGGTGGTAATTTATGAGCTCCTAATTGATTTTCCCAATCTTGGCTTGGCAGAGGTCGACCTCCTGGAGTTGTGGGGGGCCGAAAGCCCACACTCAGCCTCCCTCTCAGACAAGAGAGACAGCCCGGAAGGGCATTGCCCAACGACAGAGGGGGAACTCTGTCGAGGGAGACAAGGGCCGTGGCGCCCACGGACACCTCACCAGACCCGTTGTGGTTCCTGACTCCTCTTGAGATGTGTGGGAATGCCTCGGGCAGTTTCCCATCCTGTCATACTCTTTCAAGAATCATTTCCCACAGAGTGTCACCTCAGAACAAGCCTTATGTGGGAAAGGGTAAAGGAGGGTTTATGCTGGGGCTGGGGGCGCTGGGGGGGGTCCCTCGTAGCCCACAATGTGTGCCCCCTCTATTTCCCCTCCAGACTGTTTCTCCTCACTAGGCCTCCTTTTCAAATGCCACACTGGGAAGGCTGAGGAGCTTGGCGAGGCTCAGGGCCAAGGTCGCTGTCTCCTAAAAGCACCACTTAAGCCCTCAGAGAAATAACAGCCCTGGCCAGACTCCAAGGAATAAATATACGGCTGGTTTCATTTATTGTATTCCCAGGGAATGTCTGTTCTCGAAACCTCCTACATGGGACACAAGTGCACCACATAACACACGAAGAAAAACGAGGGACCGTGAAGTTAGGAAAAACGACACTGGATAGGCGTGGTGGCACACGACTTTAAATCCCAGCAGTCGGAAGGCAGAGGCAGGTGGATCTCTGTGAGGACAGCCAGGGCTACACAGAGAAACCCTATCTCAAAAAAACCAACCCTGCCTTTCGATTCTGTGTGCTCCCCTCCTGGTGTTATAAAAAGTTTGCCCACATACTCTCGGGCCTGGGAGTCTTACACAGGTAATTGGGGATAATGTATCAGAGTAGGGATTTAAATGAGATCACCTTAGCCCCACGGTATCAGCTTGAAGAACATTCCAGAGAGTAGGCACCTGGGTGAAGCGGGGAGGGAAGTGGCATTCTAAGTCAAGGGGAGAGAGAGTAGAGGGGTGTGGCCTGAGCAGAAGGTGCTGGCAGGGCATTAACAGAAGATACAGGCACCAACAAGCCTCAGCGGCTGTCTTTGAGTGTCAGGATTCATCCATTCCTGTGTGACGTGCAAGTGCAGCTTTCTGAGATCATTCATTCCTGCCTGACTCACCAGGCTTCCAGAAGCCTTCACCACCTCTTTACTGTGGAAACGGAAGGCATGGTACTAACAAGAGTCACTCCAGCAGAAACTAAACATCATCTGCTCTGGAGTCAAGTGGGGGACACATGTGGTGACATCCCCTAGCCTAGCCCCTGGTCCTGCGCTTCCCAGGCCCTTACATCCCTGGGCAGGGCTCAGAACAGAGCAGCCAAGCCAGAGGCCCCTGTCACTGCCTAAACCTTGAGGGCACCAGGCCCTAAGGGCACCATACCACCAGGCTCTGAGGAACACTGGGTTCCAGTCTCTGCCACTGCCTAAGCCCTGTGACTGCCTAATTCACCTATGCCTCAGTTTCGCCATCTGAAAAGGGGGAAGGAAGTGTATTAATACTTAAAAGGACAGCTCACAAAACTGTTCTGGGAGACAGGTATGGTGGTATCCGCCTATAATTCTAGTACTAGGGAGGCCGAGGCAAGACGACTGTCACGAGTTTGAGGCCAGCCTGGACTACATAGTGAGTTCCAGGTCAGCTTGGGCTACAGTGTGAGAGACACTGTCTCTAAAGCCCCAAATCAAAAAAATAGACAACAGCAACAACAGGGTATTGGACACAAGGAAACACTTGCAAAAGTCCTGTGCCTGTCCCCTCCCCAAGTGCAAGCGGCTAGTCTCTGTAGATCTGGAAGAAAGCAAATAAATAGAAGCCCCAAGTCCAGCCTTCGGCCTTAGCACAGGGCTCTTTACCTGTCATGGGATAGGAAGTAGTCACACAAAGTCTGCCCTACACCGGCCCCAGTGCCATCTCCAGCCCAACTGTGACCCCAGGGCTCAAACACCCACAGCCCTGGCGTCTGGATCACTGATGGTGAGAGACCGTTGCCTCTCCTCTGTTCCTTAGCACAGACCTGCCTTAGCCCATGAGGCGGCTTTAGAGCTGCCTGGCCTTCCCTAATTCTCCTCCGTGCCCAGAGTACTCCCTCAGAAGCCCAGTTCTGGTGCTGCTAAGCAAATGTCGGAGTTCTCCAACTTGTCCATAGAGCCCATAGAGTGAGAATGAGGAGGGGCCGCCGGGGACATGTCAAAGCAGCAGAGCGAGCATGACATGTGGTGGCCTCTTCACACATGACCCCCATGTCCCCTTCTTGGAGTACTTTCAGCTTCTGAACCATCAGTGCCTAGTAGTCCCGACAGCTATTGAATTCCAAGCCTACCACCAGCATCTACTGGGGCATAGGTCAAGAGCACTGGGGTCTAATGGGAGAGCCTGGTCTGAGATACGGGATAGCCTCTCCCTTCCTGCCTCACGTGGTGCTGTCGGCGCTGAATAGCTCCATCTCTCCATCATCTAGCCTCCTGGTACTTCTATCCCCAACCCTTTATTCCCCTCAAGATTGGAAAGTTCTTTGAAGAGTATCTTTTGTTGGAAGAGGCGTAAGAACGACAGGACCCTGGAGGCTTGAGGACCGTTTGTAATTTGTGCTGCCGTCCACATGATCGGAGGGAATCTGGTGCCTCTATTTCCCCTGCTCCATGATAAGAAATACAATACAGAGCACTCAAAGGCTCAGACAGGGCCCAAGAACTTTAACCCGTTCAGGTATCCCTTAGAAATCATCACAGAAATTCAGATTTAGAGTAAGAAAAGAGAAACCAATTCAATGTTGCCTCTAGCGAATGCTGAGATAGCAAGGAACCTTCCATACTAAAAGGATGGTCTCTGCAGCTCCAGAAACCGTGGAAGAGAGATTTCCAATCCCCACAGCCGTTTCCTCCAAAAACACTTGGCTAAACCCCAGAGGCAATAGTCTTCCCATTTCAAGGGCCTTACCTGTGTGCCCCAAGCGCCGGGCTGGGCTCAGAGGTACCGGTCTGAAGGGTGTGTGGCAGCCTTACACTGAACCTCCAGACCGGCTTGGAGGGCCTATTTTTAGGGTCAGATCTGCTGACACTGACCTTGCATGCTGTCCAGTGTGAGAGGAGACCCGTGGCATTTGTTTGCAAAATGATTCCCCAGTGTGACCCGAAGCCCTTGCCCTAAGCAGTCCTGTACCTGGAGGGCTCTGTTCGTCTCTGGCTCAGCCGCAGATACAGGACATGTGGCCGCCAACGTGGCGACAGATGGGGAATCCCCGAGCTTTGTTTTCTTATACTGGATAAAGGCAGGTGTCTGCAGGCCCTCTGTGGGCTCTGTCTCAGAACAATGACCCGGCTGGGGGAGCGTTGCCTGCTGACACAGAGCCAGTCAGAGGTCGCAGGGTTCACAGCATGAAGAACTCTACCCTCTACTGCAGCTCTCTCTGAGAGTTTGGAGAGCTATCCCGTGGGGATGGATGGGATGGATGGGGCATCATGAAGGACAATCAATGAAACCCTGAGAAAGAGTCCCTGTGGGCAGACACTGAGCGATAGCATTTTCTGCAAAACTCCCCCCAAGTCCCCAGTTTTTCTGGAGTTCAATAAGGACACACACATGCATGTGCACACACACACACACACACACACACACACACACAGGCACACACACAGAAAGAGAGAGAGTCATTTAAGATAGCCAGGTAATACATAGATGGATTGATGATAGACCAATGAGAGAAATATTTCTTACCATCTAAGATGATAGATAGATGTAGTAAAGTCAAATACAGCCAAGAGAAGAATCTGAGGGGTGTTATGATTTGAGCGTGAAATGTTCTTCACAGGCTGGTAGAACTGTTTTGAGAGCTTGTGGAATCTTGAAGGTGGGGCCTAGGCTGGAGAAAGAGGTCTCTGGGCAGGGAGGGGTAGGGTGTGGTGGTGTTCTGTAGGGAATGCTGTATCTATCTCAGACAGAGTGCTCTGTTTCCCACCTATCACGAGCTGCCAGCAGCCACCCCGTCCCCACCTGGATGGACCACACCCCCCCAACTGAAAGCAAAAGCAAACCCTGTAAGGTGTCAGGATGAGAAAAGCATGGGACGCAGAGGGACTGTTATTATCACCCCTGTGAGCAAGACTCCGAGCGATGAGCCAGTGAAATGGTGGGCTTCTCCACTTCCTCAGTCCTTCGCAGTACACTGTGCTAGACACAGTGGCTCACACCTTTAATCCCAGCACTCAAGATGCAGAGGCAGGGGGATCTCTGTGAGTTTGAGGCCTGTCTGTTTAGTGAGAAGAAGAACAGCCAGAACTCTGGAGACCTGATTCAAAAACAAAACAAAACAAAAACCCTATGCTTGTGCTCCCAGTAGAATAACAGGATAAGGAAGGGTCCTGTCATTTTCCATCAAGGACCCCAGGAATTTGTGGGGAGACTAGCATTTGCAGGGGACACCTGGTTTGTCTTCTAGAAGCCAAAAAAAGGCTAGTCTGTGAGGCACACACCAGTCTCTGCAGAACTCGGACGCAGGACTAGAGACATGGGTAGATAACCCCCGTACCTCCTCATGCAGGCGGAACACCATGTTGTCTGGATGGGAGCGGGCCAGGCAACCCATCAGTCCGACTTAGACGTGTCCAGCTAATCTGACCTGCTAGAAGATTCCCCCGAGGTATGAAGATGTGCACCACAGCTGGCTTCTGCAAGCACTCTGTTGCGTTCATGTTGCTTCTCGAGAAACTGTACTGCTGTGACCTTGTAATGCTGTGATCATCTTTGACATGGGTACCAACACTTCTTCTCCAACCCCTGTGATTGTCTTTAGCAGACTCTTACACACACACACACACACACACACACACACACACACACACACACCCCGGATCCCCCCTCCTTTTCTAAACCAGTTTTCTTTCTCCAAATGCAGGAACTGGTTGTCTGCCCTCTCCCACTTTCTCTCAATTTGGCTCACACTGAAGTGTGAGGGGGGGCGAATATTCTGTCCCCAGCGATATCCACTTCCTAATCCCTGAGACCCGGGAGTAGTGCATTGTAACATGGCAAAAAATGAATAAAGGACCCTGGAATTAAGACCCTTCATATCTGACCTTGAAGTAGGGTGGTCGGCCTCAGACATCCAAGTGGGCCCATAGTCACCACAAGCTTCTTAAAGTGGGGGGGGGGGGAGGAAGAGGAGGGAGAGACCGTGAAAAGGGAGGAACCACTTACTGCTGGCTCTGAAGACTAGAAGGGTCCCATGCTGCCAGGCAGCCTCTGGAAGCAAAATAAGACAGGACGTGGATTCTCCTCTAGGACAGCCGAGAAGGAGGCAGACCCCTGCTGACATCTTGGTTTTCCCCTCAGTGTGTACACAGTCCACTCTAGCTGCTGTAAAAAACTCACAACTTGGGAGGCTTAAACAACAGAAATTGGGTTCTCCTCCAGTTGAGCCTGGAAAGACCAAGACCAAGGTTTGGCGTTGAATTTCGCTGCCTGACAGAGTATGAAGCTCTGGGACTTGGTGGTGCCGTGGTTACTTGGAATCAGGCTGTCGGTGCTGGCCAAGCATGACCTGTAACTCTAGTTCTGTGACACATTACCTTCCAGGCCAGGGAAGCTTTTGCTCTTCTTTTGTTCAGTGTCCTTAGATCAAAGGTGGAGGAGGATGGGAGGGAGGGACAGTGTCTGAATTCTGGGGAGTGGGGTAGGCTGTCTTGCCACTGACTTTGGAAGCAGACATGGCTCTGGAGTCTGGGAGTGTGTGGGGGTACCCCAGTGGAAGACAACTGATTCTACCTGTCATGTCTGGGTACCTAGACGGTTTGCAGAACATGATGGCACTGGGTGACTCTTTCATTGGTTCTGCCTAACAGTTCTAGGGTGCTCTAGAATGTGCCTTGAGTTCCAGCAAATGGGATTATATGTATGCATATATATATATATATATATATATACACACACGTTTAATTTTTTTTTTTGAGATAAAACTTCGTGATGTATCCCAGCCTAACCTTGAACTTCAGCTCCCCAAACACTGCTGTTGAGTGCAGTGCTTGGCCTCATAATATTCTCTCATTTTTTGGTGTGGTTTAATTAATTTATTTATTTATTTTTAAAGATTTATTTATTTTTATATGTAAGTACACTGTAGCTGTCTTCAGACACACCAGAAGAGGGCGTCAGATCTCATTACGGATGGTTGTGAGCCACCATGTGGTTGCTGGGATTTAAACTCAGGACCTTTGGAAGAGCAGTCAGTGCTCTTAACCACTGAGCCATCTCACTAGCCCCGGTTTAATTTATTTTTATTTTGTGTGAATATGTGTGTTTCTGTGTGTGCGAATGAGTGTGTGTGTGTGTGTGTGTGTGTGTGTGTGTGTGTGTATGCCAACGTGTGTATGGGTGCCTGCAGGGGTCAGAAGAGGATGTCAGAGGCACTGCAGCTGGAGTTACAGGTGATGGTTAGCCGAACTCTAGTCCTCTGGGAAGCAGTGCGTGTACTGACCCCTGAGCAACCAGCCCTCCACCATACTTCTTTTGAGACAGAGTTTTGCCCTTTGCCCCAGAGTAGCCTTGAGCTGTCAGTCAGCCTTGCCTCGCCTCCCAAGTGCTGGGATTATAGGTGCACACCAGGATACCCAGTCTGTTTTAAATGAATCTGTGTGTGTGTGTGTGTGTGTGTGTGTGTGCAGTGTGTGGCCTGAGTTTGATCTCTAGAACCTGTGTAAAGGTGGAAAGAGAACAGATGCTGAAAAGATGTCCTTGGACCCCCACCCCCGCATCTGGCATCCATGCCCCGCATTCATATACCATGAACGCACACAATAATAAAACACATGATTTTTAAAAGAACGCTTTTGAAAATACATAGCAAGCCGGGCGTGGCAGAGAGAGAGAAAAAAAAAGACAAGAAAATACCTGGTGAGATAAACCTACCCCTTTGTTGTTTTTATTCATTCGTATTTGATAAAAGATGTGCACACATGTTCTCCCGCTTGGGATCCAGCAGGTCATTTTCCTTTGGATCCGCTAGAGCTGCACTGTCCAACAGAAACATAAGCGAGCCAGGCTCTTCATCTTTAATTTTTTAGGAGCCACATTTAAAAAAAAAAAAAACCTAGTAAAAAGAAACAGGTGGAATTAATGGGGATATTTTATTTAACAAAATATATCCTAGATATTACCATTTCAACATGTAATCAGAACGAAAATTTATTAGAGCAACTATTTGGCACCACTGTTTTTTTTCCCCCACAGTAAGCCTTTGAAGTATATTATAAAAGTCTGAGCGTTTCAGCCCATCTCGATTTAGAGCAGTATGCTTCAAGAGCTCAATAGCCCCATGGGGCTGGCCTGGACAGATGCTTCAGCATGGTGACCGGAACAGAAGCTTGGGGCTTCTATCTGTTCCTCTGGTCAAACCGCTCACTCCCCACCCCCACCCCCGTCCCTGCCCCCCTCCTGAGAAGGACACTTCTCATGTAACAGCCCTTCCCTTCTCCCCCACGCCTGCAGCCTGCAGGTCCCAGTCCCTGAAGCCCACCACTGTGTGAGTGCCTTTGGAGGTTTCTGTGGCCTGCCTGGGAGTTGCCTGGCGGCTGGCCAGCCGTCATCTGCTCGAGAGCTGTCACTTTTGACTTTGATGGCTGAGCTATGTGAGGACATGTGTTTGGAAAGAAGGCCTAAAGACCCGGGATGTTTCTCTGAAATCGATACTTCTGTTTATCACCTGGCTGTCACAACACTGGGACTGCCTGCTGGGCGCTTTCTGTTGCCGGCAACGCCTGAGCCCTTGGGGTCTAGGTCCTGGGCTATGCACAGGAGCCCTTCTTAACTACCCCATCTCCCAAAGGACCAACGCCTTTTGAGCCCCCTCTCCAGCCTGTCAGTTATCCCAAGCAAATCGGTCACTTGTGTCTCCATTAGCACCTCGGTCCTCGTGTCGGGGCTTGTTTATTTTACACATCGATGGTTGTTTGTCTTCACAGCCCATTAGTGCATCACAGTGACATTGATGAGGGCTGACAGGGCCGCTTGTTTGTGCAGCACAGACTGGAGAGCACGGGAGTAAAGGGCACGTGCTGGCCAAACATGAGGAAATGAGTTCAGTCCCTGCCCTTGCCACGTAGTTCTGAGCTGGCCCTGGTGTCCTGACTTCAAGCAGTCCTCTCCTCTGTAGATCGGACACGGTAATGGGAGGCCCTTGTGGTTTAAATAAGATAACACACTCAGAGCTCTTGGCTCGAAGACATAGTAGCCACTGCTATTCTTTCTCGGTCCTCTTTAGATTCCAGTTCATTGCCTTAGCTTATTGGACAGATTAAGACATCTCTATCGGAAACAAACAACCTATTGGGGCTGGACTCTGCCTGGGAACACAGCCGGCACTCCCTCACGTTAGACCTGTGTCCAGTCCCTGCTCAGGCACGCAGTAAGATAGGATGTCTCTGGTGAGCTCACTGTGTGAGTGCCTTTGGAGGAGAAATGGCCCCTCTATGAGAGAGGGCTGCCCAGAAGAACCAGTCGACTCAAAGGAGAGTTTTTGAAAGACTGACAGACACTGAGACCAAGGAAGGACTAATTGAAACTGTCATATGATATGCTGATTGCCCTTGAGCCCTGTAAGACAAAGCAAACACTTGTCACACAGACAGTGGTACTCTTCCAAATCACCATGGATATTTTGGTTCTGGGATAAGAATTAGCCAACCCACAATAGTTGAGTTGTGCCCAGGGCCTTGAGTCAATAACAGTCAAATCTCAGGGACTTTGGCCTGGAAAGGCAGCTCAGTAGTAGAGCCTTTGCCTGAGTTCTATTTGCAATTCCACATAAACAAAGAAACAACAAATAAATTTAAATATTTGGTCTGGGGTTGGGGGAAAATTATAACGGGATGTTTGGAGGCTGGTTTTTAGGAAGGAATGTGCATCTATGTCCTTACAGGCACAAACAGGATGCTGAAGTGCCTGGGAAACCGCTAAAAGTCACGTGATACAAACGGGGCTGTTTTCCCAGCAAAGGAAGGCTGCCTTCTTGGGCATGGAAGAGCAAAAATGTGGAAGGAACCTGGGCCTGGGAATGGGCTCAGGGAGCCTTGTCTCCTCACTTGTCTGCACTGCCCGTCTGCTTCTGTTTCATGGAGAGAGGAAGAAGGGGGGAGAATGAAAGAGAGAGAGAGAGAGAGAGAGAGAGAGAGAGAGAGAAGAAGAAGAAGAAGAAGAAGAAGAGAAGAGAAGAGAAGAGAAGAGAAGAGAAGAGAAGAGAAGAGAAGAGAAGAGAAGAGAAGAGAAGAGAAGAGAAGAGAGCATCCTGCTTAGACTGTATTCTAGAGTTTGTGTGACAGGAGGCTACCATACCCTACTGTGCTCACAGGCCAGCTCAGCTGACAGAAGAGCAGTAGGTGGGCAAAGTGATAGCAGGTGAGGGTTATAGGTCATGGGAAAGAGTTGGGATTTCATTCTAGGGGTTTGGTGGTATGACTGGAATTGTATGGTATTGTACTATGCTGTACTATGCTGTACTGTACTGTACTGTATTGTTTGAGATAGGCTCTCACTATGTAGCCCTGGCTGGTCTGGGCCTCTAACTGAGATCCACCTGCCTTACTTCATGAGCATGCCACCACACCTGGCTGATTTTGCATTCTTAAAAGAACAGCTTTGGGTGGAGAGTGGAATATAGCAAAATTATAGTTAGGGCCTGGGAGACCAGTGAAGGGGATGCTTTTACAAAGGTCTAAGTGAGAGACACTAGTCTCCATTGTAAGGGAGGGCATACCCCCTCACACAGACACCAAATTCTCAGCACCAAGGAGATTACCCAGGAAGGGCAAGCAGGCAGGGGGTTGGGCTACAAAGGCAGAGAGCAGGCAGCAGGCAGGCAGACAGCAGGCAGCAGGCAGGCAGACAGCAGGCAGCAGGCAGGCAAGCAGGCAGCAGGCAGCAGGCAGGCAGGCAGGCAGCAGGCAGGCAGGCAGGCAGCAGGCAGGCAGGCAGGCAGGCAGCAGACAGGCAGGCAGACAAGCAGGCAGCAGGCAGGCAGGCAGACAGCAGGCAGCAGGCAGGCAGCAGGCAGGCAAGCAGGCAGCAGGCAGCAGACAGGCAGACAGCAGGCAGCAGACAGCAGGCAGGCAGCAGGCAGGCAGCAGGCAGGCAAGCAGGCAGCAGGCAGCAGGCAGCAGGCAGGCAGGCAGGCAGCAGGCAGGCAGGCAGGCAGGCAGGCAGCAGGCAGGCAGGCAGGCAGCAGGCAGGCAGGCAGGCAGCAGGCATCAGGCAGGCAGCAGGCAGCAGGCAGGCAGGCAGGCAGGCAGCAGGCAGGCAGGCAGGCAGGCAGCAGGCAGGCAAGCAGGCAGCAGGCAGCAGGCAGGCAGCAGGCAGGCAAGCAGGCAGCAGGCAGCAGGCAGGCAGGCAGGCAGGCAGCAGGCAGCAGGCAGGCAGGCAGGCAGGCAGCAGGCAGGCAGGCAGGCAGCAGGCAGGCAGGCAGACAGCAGGCAGGCAGGCAGACAGCAGGCAGCAGGCAGCAGACAGGTACTTTTTCCAGGAGTTTTTAAGGAGAAAAAGGTTGTGCTAGGGTGAGTAAGTTGGTAAATCCTGATTAGACATATCAGCCGAATAATGAATTTTGATTTTGGGACCTTGGTGTTTTGTCTCAGGAATGACTGAGTCAGTAGCCAAATTAGGGAATGGACCTTGGGGGCTAGCTTTAGGAATGTAACCTATCAGCACCATGTTTGACATGCTCAGGACTATTAGAGCCCATTAACCTTAGTCAAGGGTGGCAGTGGCAGGGATCAGAGAGGAGAAACTGGTCAGAGTCTAGACATCATTTTGATGGTAGTTTATAAAGGATTGCTTGATTAATTTGGCTCTGTGGGGTTCTGGGATAAATGGAAAATACAAAGCACTCAATAGGCCCAAGGGTATCCCTCTTATGTACTGAAGGATCCCTATTCTGAGGCTGTGACTAATCTGCCGTAAAATGCCTGTGAATTGGATTAAGGAAACAGCTTTTGACTTTGGTGGCTTTTAGCGTGCCTCTCAAACTGTCCCGGAGGCTAGTCTCAGGAGGGATGGATAGCAGCAAGCCTGGTCCAGGACCGGGAGAGCCCCTCTCTGCTGCTATCCAGCAGGTGAGTGTGTTTTGCCTGTCTCCCTCCACACAGCAAATAATGGTGGAGTGTGCCTGTGTTCTACAGAACATTGTAGACATGGAGGGAGAAAGAAAGAAAGAAAGAAAGAAAGAAAGAAAGAAAGAAAGAAAGAAAGAAAGGAAGGAAGGAAGGAAGGAAGGAAGAAAGAAAAAAAATTTCGTGGAACTGACCATGTTCTGCTGTTCTCTGCACTGAGATATAACAAAAAGCTACTTGTTTTTATCTCAGCCTTTCTCAAAGACCCCGCATCAATCACCCCACAGAAATTGAGGACACTCAATTGATGAATCGTAATCCTGAAGCGGTGGTGGTGCATGCCTGTAATCCCAGCACTCGGGAGTCAGAGGCAGGCAGATTTCTGAGTTCGAGGCCAGCCTGGTCTACAGCGTGAGTTCCAGGACAGCCAGGGCTACACAGAGAAACCCTGTCTCAAAAAACCAACCGCCCCCCCCAAAAAAAATCTTGGTCTCCTGCCTATGGTATTGTCGGCAGGCACAGCCTGTGGTACTTTTGGTGGGCACAGCCTGTGGTACTATTGGCACGTGGTAGAACCTTTAAGAAAGGGAGGAAGTTAGCTTGTTGAGAGGCTGTCTTGGTGGGCGGGGAATGGCACTCTGGACTCTTTCTTCTGTTCTTCCAGTCTGCCATGAAGGGGAACAGTTCCTTGGCTCCGTGCTCCCAGCAGGATGTGCAACCCAGACTCCAAAGCAGCATGCCAACTGACTGTAGAAAGCTTCGCGTTGGTGAGCCGCAGAAGCCTCTCCTCTGTCACAGACGAGTCTTGTCCTCTCTTGCCCAAACAGTCTCTTGGTGTGTTCTTCTCTCCCCTTTCCTCTAGGGTCGTAATGACAGAGCAACTTCTAGGTGGCAGTGACCACTTGATAAATACAGGGAGTTTCTTTTTTTTGGGGGGGGGGAGGCGGGGTTCATGTAGCCCAGGCTCTATATAGCTGACCTCGAATTCCTAATATTCCTGCTGCTTTTACCTCACAAGCCTGAAGATTATAGGTATATGCCACCACACCTGGATGTTAAATGCAGTTTTCATATATAACTATGTTCCCTGTGGTATTTGGAGGAAATTTACGTTTTAAAATACTTGTTTCTGAAATTGAAATGTAACTGAATATTTTATTCCCAATAATACCCCCAAGGAAATGTGCTTAGAGTGAAAGGTGATAAAAACAAAGCCTTAGGAATCTCCAAACACTGGACGCCCTGCTCTTGACTGGAGAGACTCGGGCTTCAGAAGACAGAGAGTTTACACTCGCTCCAGCTGTGAACTGTTCCTAGGTCCTCCCAGGAGCCCATTGTGTGCAGGGAGAGGGTGGCAGGGAGGTGGGGTAGGGATGCACAGGGACCTGACTTTGGCCTTTGTCTGTCTACTCCAATCAGACCATGTGGGCTTTCTTGAAGTGTGAGGAACCTCATCTAGCCAGCAAAGAAATCCCTCACCCTGGACTTTTATGCCATTTTTTTTTAATTGAGTAGTAATTGAAAAGAAAACATAACAACAAAACAACTCTTAGACATCCCAGTTTACTCATGAGGCTGATTCAGGAGGGGTGTGTGTGTGTGTGTGTGTGTGTGTGTGTGTGTGTGTCTGTGTGTGTGTGTGTCTGTGTCTGTGTCTGTGTCTGTGTCTGCCTGACTGCCTGCCTGTCTGCCTGTCTGTGTCTGTTTCTGTGTGTGTCTGCCTCTGTCTCTCTGTGTGTCTGTATGTGTCCTTGTTTGTCTGTGCATGTGTATATCTGTCTGTGTAGGTATATTCATACTCATACACACTGCCAGACCATGCCAAAGTTAAGGAGAATGTCAAGAGATTGTTGTATAGGACATTAACTCTTCTCTTCTCTACATTAAAGACCAGAATAAGGCTCAGCCAGGTTTACAGTGCCCATAAAACACTTTCCATTAAATCAAATGTTCTCCAGTCTTTGGAGAATTAACTGAAGGTTTGCAGAGAGGCTGCATTTGGCACTGCAGACTCCTAATGTCAGTTTATAACCCTACTTAAGAAAACTCGAAGGGAACACAGTCAGTTTTGTATGCAAAATTTCTTGGCAAACGTTATACATCATGTAAAATGATTAAAGGAATATGAAAACTAAATCCAGGGTGCTGGAGAGATGACTCAATGGCTAAGAGTGTGTGTCATGCTCTCAGGGGGCGGAAGTTCTGTTCCCAGAGACTCACAAACTCCAGCGCCAGGAGAGCAATGGCCACTTGTGTCTCTGAGCATCACAGGTATGTGCATAGACCCACTGACAGACACATAAATACATAACTTAAAAAAAAGAGTTGGGGCTAGAGGGCTGGCGTGGCAGTTGAGAACACTGGCTGCTCTTCCAGAGAACCAGGTTTGATTCCCAGTACTCACAGCTATAGCTCCAGTCCCAGAGACGTCTCACCCCTTGTTCTGGCCTCTGTGGGCACCAGGAATGCACGTGGTGCACAGACAGATTTGCAGGCAAAATATCCATGCACATACTTTTTTAAAATAAAATCTTCATTTAAAAAATTTTATAAACTATTTTTTAATTAAAAGAAAAAAATTAGAGAGGTGGGGGTGGGGGTAGCGGTGGTGGCAGGCATGCCCCAGCAGAGACAGGCAGATCTCAGAGACAGACAGCCTTGTCTTTAGAGGGAGCTCCAGGACAGCCAGGACTACAGAGAAATCCTGCCTCAGAAAGAAAGAGGAGGAGGAGGAGGAGGAGGAGGAGGAGGAGGAGGAGGAGGAGGAGGAGGAGGAGGAGAAGGAGGAGGAGAAGGAGGAGAAGGAGGAGAAGGAGGAGAAGGAGGAGAAGGAGGAGGAGGAGGAGGAGAAGAAGAAGAAGAAGAAGAAGAAGAAGAAGAAGAAGAAGAAGAAGAAGAAGAAGAGGAGAAAGTTTTTTTTTAAAGAAGAAATTCAGACGCTGACTTTTCAGAAACAGGCTACCTATGGTCACCCCGTTGTACACCAGTGTTCTGAGAAGTGATAGAGTTCTCTTTACAGCCCTTCCATCCTCAATAAGGGCAGACAGATCTTTCTTCTCAGCCTTGACTGTCTCCGAAAGAAGGGAAGAAACCCAAGCTTGTATTCAACACCTACTGTGTGTTAGACTCTGGGCTGTTTTGTTTGTTTGGGGGGTTTTGTTTTTGCTTTTAATGATTTGCTTTGTTTCTTGAGACAGGGTCTCACTATGCAGGCCAGGCTGGCCTTGAACCCACAGAGTTCCACCTGCCCCTCTGCCTTCTGAATTCAGACAATCACACTGACCCTTGGACCTGCTTGTTGATTGGCACATCCACAGCAGAACCCCAGTGCGGCTAAAGCTTGAGGAACTTGGGGTTCATAGGCGCTCACATCTCCTGGCTCCCGCAACTGCTCAGAGGATGACCCTGGCATAGAAGAAACCTCATTCCTGCGTGTCCAGGCTCCCGCTACCGCTACACCGTTCTGGCCTGTGGTGGTTTGAGTGACAAGTGTCTCCCACCATTAGTCACTTTTCTGTTACTGTGAATAAATACCATAACCAAGGCAGCATATAGGGGGAAAATGAGTTTGTTTGAGCTCACAGTTCCAAAAGGATGAGTCCATCATGGCGGGGAGCCATGGCAGGAAGCCGCAGGCATGGCGGAAGGAACAGGAAGTCAAGAGCTCACTTCCCAGTCGAGAAACAGAGAGAGGGAACTGGATGCAATGAAAGGATTGTCACTTTGAAAGCCCTTTGCCAGGGACTTCCTTCCTTCCTTCCAAGCCCGTGCCACCTAAATCTCCCCAAACAGCATCAACCAGGGACCAAGTGTTCAAATAACAGACCCCATGAGAAACAGCTCTTATTCAAACCACTATCCCCGTAGGCTGGCGTATTTTAACACTTGATCTCCATTTGGTGGGACTGTTTGGGAAGGCTATGGAACCTTTAGGAGGTGAAGCCTTCTAGAGGAAGGACATCATCAGGGGCAGGCCTTGAGGTTGAAGGCCCACCCCGACTCCCCACCCTCCCTCTCTGCTTCCTGGGTGTGAATGAAAATGTGAATGGTCAGCTTCCTAATTCCCAGGCTGGCCTTACACACCAGCTGCTAAGCCTTCCTACTGTAATAGACTGTAGTTCCTCTGGCTATATAAGCCAAAATACAGCCTTCCCTCCCTAATCGGCTTCGTGTCGGAGTGAGTGCTTTATTACGGCAATGTAAATGTGATTATCGTATCACTTAGCTCAGTCGGGGAGCTGGTGGTGACATGAGTAGTCAGCTGGGACGTGGGTAGTCAGCTGGGTCGTCAGGTATATAATAGGCATCTTTGTCCAGAACATTGGTGCTTCTCTGCAGGAACAGAAGCGGACCAAGAACAATTGTGTTCAAGGGCACACCTGCAGGTAGAGCACTTGGGAGGCGGACACAATAGGATCGAGAGTTCACGGTTAGCCAGGGGGGGTGGTGCACTCCTTTAATCCCAGCACTCGAAGACAGAGGTGGACATCAGATCTCTGAGTTCGAGGACAGCCAGGGCTGCCCAGAGAAACCCTTTCTAGAAAAACAAACCCAAAGAGTTCGATTATCCTCAGCCACATGGCAAGTTCAAGGTCAGATTCATCTATTGGGGCGCTCTCTCAAAGAAACAGATCAGGACCAGAGAGGTGATTCAACTGGTGAAGACACCACCAAGCCTCAATTCCAGTCCAAACCCTGGGACCCTGGGACTCTTCAAGATGGAAGAGCAGAAGCCACTCTCACAAGTGACTCGTGGCCTCCAGGTCACTATGGCACACACACAAGTAACAAACAGTAAGTGCATAAGGTAAGAAAGGAGCTGGGTATCGTGCCTGGGATTCATCCATTCAGGGTTCTAAAGAGGCTGAATAAAGAGTTTACGGGCAGCCAGGGCTCCAAAGTAAGATCCTATCTCAGAAAGGAGAGGAAAGGACAGCTTGGTTCCAGTCTGAATGTGCTGACCCACTGTCTCTCAAAGGTTGGCAGTCAGCCTTGCCAGGCACTGTCTGCGATCTGACTGAAGATTGTAAACGGATGAGATGCATTCCGGCAACCTCGGGGATGCACTATGAGAATCTCTTTGGGAAATCCAATACTCTAGCAGAGATTGTAGCTCAGTGGGTCGAGGGCTTGCCGGGCCTTCCGGAAGCCCTGCCTTTGGTCCCCAGAACCCTGTAAACCAGGCACACAGGTCTCACATACCTGTAATCCCAGCAGTCCAGAGGTAGAGGCAGGAGGAGCAGAAGCTTAAGATCATCCTGGGCTACATAAGTGATGTCAAAGCCAGCCTCAGGCACATGAGATCCTGTTTGGAATTAAGCCAACAAAAAATAAGGCATAAAAGAAAGCCAGGATTGTTGTGGAAAATAAACTGTCTCCCAGGAAGCATCCATGAGTTAAATGGAGGCTCTAATGTTGACACTCCTTGGGTATAGGCTGGAGCACCTCCCTGGGCTCTGCCTGAACGGGGACTTGACTCCTTTATGATTTGCCAGTGGTGGTATCGTTGTCACTAGCTGACCCTCTGGCTTCTCCACTCCTGACCCCTGCTGCCTCCTGGTTCCTGCTTCCTACTTCTCTCCACAGACCCCTCTACATCCTATGATCTTTGACTCTGGTTCATTCCCACAACCCATGGCCCAGAGTCTATCAAGCTGGCATTCCCCACTCAGCAATGAGCCTCCACCAATGAATGACAGCTCTTGTATTAGAGTGACTCCAAGCCACCCTGGGCAACTTGTAGATCGGAACATACAGTGGAAAAGGCCAAAGATGCTGAGAAGTAGCAAAGACTTCAAAAATGGTGGGGGGGGGAGAGAGAGAGAGAGAGAGAGAGAGAGAGAGAGAGAGAGAGAGAGAGGTCTGGGGCTGGAGATATGGCTTGGGGTTGCCCAGTAGTTGCAGATCTTGCAGAGAACCCAGGGTTGGTTCCCCACAATCACGTGACATCGAACAAGTTTGTGACTCCAGTCCCAGAGGATCTGAAGTGTCTGCAGCCCATTTTGGTCTCTGCAGGTTCTGCACACTTGTGTTGGCCAGATATACATGCAGACAAAACAAAAACAAAAACAAAAACACAAAAACAAAAAAACAACACATTTCCTTTTTTTTTTAAAAAAAAAAAGTTTCTGTTTCCTGTAAAGGAAATGTGGAGGCAGGGGGTATCTGAGACTGAGATGGGGTCCCAGAATCCCACTCACCTCCACAGAGCACCGGAAGTCCGTGAGTGTCAGGGCTTTCCCCTTTGCTAGCCAACTCAGGGTCTCTCTGAAGCTGGAACTCACTGGTTTAGAGAGGCTGGGTGGTCTGTGAGTTCCCAGGACCTGCCTGTCTCTGGCCTCCGATGATAGGTGTGCAGATGCCTTCTCCAGGCCTGGCTTTTCTGTGGGTGCTGGGATATGAACTAGAACCTTCACGTTACAGCAGATGCTTTTCCCACTGGCCATCTTCCCCAACCCCATACCAGTCCTTTTTAGACAGTCTCGCTATGTGTGCCTGGCTGGGCTGGAGCTCACTCTGTAGACCAGGCTGGTCTTAAAATTATAGATATCTGCCTGCCTCTGCCTCCCAAGTGCTGGGATTTAGAGACAAGTGTAGCCATGTCTGCGTAGCACACCATTTTCTTTGAAAGAGACTTGTGTCAAGTTCTTGCAATGACTCCGCTTATGTCTTACCGGCTGAGGTGCAGTTGTGGTTATACGTCAGTCAGCTTGCTCTACCTTTTCCAGGCCGGCCTGTTTCCTCGTGGGCTTGGGCAAAGTCTGGCTTCTCTACCACCTGTGTCCTTAGAGCCTCTTTACCTTTACCCAGTGCAGCCCCAGATTCTGAACTCCATCCACGGAGTCCCAGGAATGTGACCTGCTGAAACCTGAGCTCCAGACCAAAGGGAAGGCTCTGTCCCAGCCTGTAGGCACCCCGGCCTCGGCAACAGGGGCAGGCTGCCTACATGGACAGGCCAGGATGATGACTTAGAAGTCGGCCTCTGGGGCCACTATTTTGGGTGCTGCTGACTGTGGATGAGCAAGAAATAGCAACAAGGTCTGAGATGTCAGGAGGAGGAGGCGAGCCTCTGGGGATTTCAGGTAAGTAGATTGGGCTCTTAGCTAGGACTGTGTCTGATCCGGATAATTCTAGTTGCCACCAAGTCCAGGTTGAACTGAGAAAAGCTGTCTCTCCCTAGAGTGGGAGCAGCCCACGGTAGGGCCGAGACTCTGGAACGAAACTGGGCAACTGAGATGGCAACCGAGATGTGAGAGTTGGCTGGCGGCTCTTGTCCTAGAGCCTGAACCTACATTAGGTTCTGGTTTCTTCCTCAGAGCCTCAGTTGGCTTGTATATAAAATGGGGGTGTGAACCTACCAAGCCAGAATACTTTTTAAAAAAAGATTATTTATTTATTTAATATATATAAGTACACTGTAGCTGTACAGATGGTTGTAAGCCATCATGTGGTTGAACTCAGGACCTCTGCTCACTCTGGCCCCACTTGTTCTGGTTGGCCCCACTCGCTCTGGCCCGAAGATTTATTTATTATTATACTTAAGTACAAAGTAGCTGCTTCAGACGCACCAGAAGAGGGCATCAGTTCTCATTACAGATGATTGTGAGCCACCATGTGGTTGCTGGGATTTGAACTCAGGACCTTCGGAAGAGCAGTCAGTGCTCTTAACCGCTGAGTCATCTCTCCAGCCTGCCAGAATACTTCAAGTAGATTATTAATTGTGAGTAGAGTAAAGGGAAGCTAAGATCCAGCCCAGTGGTCAGCTTTACCCTGCCAGGTATCCTGAGCCAGGACACTGTCTGCTGGGAGGAACACACGCGGCTCGTTGCTCAGGAATGCTTCCGCCCATAAACGAGGTTCACTTGGATGGAATAACCTTTTCTAATTTGCACAGAAGGGAAGTATTGCCCGCCCCCTACAGTAGTAGTATCTTAATCAGGATTTCTATTCCTGCACAAACTTCATGACCAAGAAGCAAGTTGGGGAGAAAAGGGTTTATTGAGCTTATACTTCCACATTGCTGTTCATCACCAAAGGAAGTCTGGACTGGAACTCAAGCAGGTCAGGAAGCAGGAGCTGATGCCGAGGCCATGGAGGGACTGGCTTGCTCAGCTTGCTCTCTTATAGAACCCAAGAATACCAGCCCAGAGATGGTACCACCCACAAGGGGCCCTCCCCCCTTGATCACTAATTGAGAAAATGCCCCACAGCTGGATCTCATGGAGGCACTTCCCCAACTGAAGCTCCCTTTCCCTATGATTTCAGCCTATGTCAAGTTGACACACGAAATTAGCCAGTACAATTGACCCCTTGTCAACTTGACACACCAACATATCACTATTAAGCCTCAACCCTTACTTTCTTATTCATCCCCAAGATCTAAATAAAGTTAAAAGTCCCACAGTCTTTACATATTAAAAGTTCAATCCTTTTAAAATGTTCAAAGTCTCTTAACTGTGGGCTCCACTAAAATACCTTCTTTCAAGAGGGAAAAATATCAGGGCACAGTCACAAGCAAAAGCAAAACTCAAATTCCAATGGCTCAATGTCTGGGATCCAACTCACGATCTTCTGGGCTCCTCCAAGGGCTTGAGTCACTTCTCCAGCTCTGCCCTTTGTAGCACACACCTTGTCTTCTAGGCTCCAGCTGCCTGTACTCCACTGCTGCTGCTGTCCTTGGTGGTCATCGCATAGTACTGGCATCTCCAAGCCTCAACTCTTTTGCATGACCCCTTTGGTCCTGGGCCATCAATTACAACTGAGGGTACACTTTCACCAATGGCCTTCCATGGCCTCTCACTCTACCAAGCCTCAGCTGTTCTTCATGATGCCTTCATGCCTTCAAAAGCAGTACCACCTGGGTGACTCTTACACAGTACCAAGTCCTGCTACAGCACGAGGCACAACCTTGGCTATCTGGAACACACCCTCTGTGCTCTCAGAAAACACTTCCCAGATGATTTCACCTCAGTGATGCTGGTTTCTTCTTAATCACCGCTAATTTCTTAGCTCCAGCTAACCAGCATCAATAGTCCCAGTAACACAAAGGTTGACTTTAATGGTTTTGGTATCTTGTTACTCACAGCTGGTTCTTCAGCTCCAGCTAACCAAAACCACAGAGTCTTCATGGCCCTGATAAGTCTTTAATCTTCCCTCTGAAATTTCACAAGCCAGGCCTCCATCTTCTGCACTGTTCTCAACAAATCTTCCAAGCTCCTCCACATCATCTCACAGAGGTCTCATCACTGAATGGACCATCTAGCCCAAAGTTCCAAAGTCCTTCCACAGTCCTCCCCAAAACATGGTCAGGTTGTCACAGGAATACCCCACTTCTGGTACCAATTTGTCTTAGTCAGGGTTTCTATTCCTGCACAAACTTCATGACCAAGAAGCAAGTTGGGGAGGAAAGGGTTTATTGAGCTTACACTTCCACATTGCTGTTCATTACCAAAGGAAGTCAGGACTGGAACTCAAGAAGGTCAGGAAGCAGGAGCTGATGCCGAGGCCATGGAGGGACTGGCTTGCTCAGCTTGCTCTCTTATAGAACCCAAGAATACCAGCCCAGAGATAGTACCACCCACAAGGGGCCCTCCCCCAGTTGATCACTAATTGAGAAAATGCCCCACAGCTGGATCTCATGGAGGCACTTCCCCAACTGAAGCTCCTTTCCCTATGATAACTCCAGCCTGTGTCAAGTTGACACACGAAATTAGCCAGTACAAGTAGAATGAGAAGGGAGTGTTCTTTAAGCCCCCAAAGAAACCAGAGTTGGCTCTACAGTCTTGGTGGAGACTCTGGAGAGTTTAAGGGACTTATGAGTGATGTATGTGGGGGGGAGAGTGTGGTGAGCTGGAGGAGAGATGGTGTGTGCAGTGCAGCAGGAACAGAGAGGTCACCCAGTCCCAGGACACATCAGGATCTGATCTTCTTTGTGGCCTTTGTAACAGGGCTAAGTAGTAGTGGCATGAACCCACAGACCCACAGTCTCATCCATGGAGGGACTGCTGGGGGCTGTGTCAAGGTCGATAGGTCTTCTGGTTTGAGTCTGAAATGTTGTTCCCTTTGGGCTCCTCTGTTTGAACGTTTGGCCCCCAGCTGGTGGTACTCTCTGGGATTTCAGATGCTCAAGCCAGGCCCAGGGTCACTCTTTCCCTGCTGCCTGGTGATCCAGATGTGGAACATTCAGTTTCTTCTCCAGTACCATGTCTGCCTGCGTGTCACCATGCTTCCCACCATGACGATAACAGACTAAACTGTTTAAACTGTGAGCCAGCCCCAAATGAATGTTTTTCTGTAAGAGTGGTCATGGTCATGGTGTCTCTCCACAGCAAGAGAAACCCTAAGACCCTGGGGATCAAGCCTAGAGCCCCATGTGCACTAGCGAACACTCTACCAACTGAGGACATCCCCAGCCTCTGGCCTGGAATTTGCTATGTAGTCTAGGCTAGCCTTGAATCCACTCTGCCCTCCAGCCTCAATGCTAGGTCTTTAGGTGCAAGCGACTGTACGTTGTTTGTGGTGCCGTGGGCCACACCCAGGGGTTTACATACACTAGGCCAGTGCTTCATCCCTGCCCTCCACCCCCAGCTCCAACGGTCAGTTTTTAAATTACGTTTTGAGACTGTTCTTTTTTGTTATTACACTTATTATTTTTTTTGGGGGGGGTTCATTCATGTCACAGTAAGCGTATGGAGGTGAGGGGATCATTTGTGGGATTTGGTTCTTCCTTTCTACCTCATGGGTCCCAGGGACTGAACTCAGGCCCTTGGGTTTGGCAGCAAATACCTTTGCCTGTCCAGTTGTCTCTCATTCGACATTGATTTACTTTCAAAAATAAGCTTGATTTTTATTTATAATTACCGTGTACAGGCATGAAGCGTTAGGGAGCGTCTCTGTGCCCTGGTGTGAGTGTGGGAGTCATTCCGCACCCCCGGCCCCCACTCTGTCTCTTCATCTGTATAAGGCAGAAGATGGAGCTCAGGTTGCCAGGGCTTGTGCTCTAATGGTTCCCAACAGTGAGTTTTGATTGTGGCCCAGAGAGGATGTGACAGTTGGAACTTTACACACACACACACACACACACACACACACACCCCAGACAACCTCAGCCTTGGGTGAGGGTAGGAAAGACACAAGATGAGGAATTAGTCACCTGGTCCGCAGCGCTGCACCAAACCTCCTTTTGAACCCAGAACATTCTAACTGATCCCCACCTGCTCACTGTCCCCGGTTGGCCTTGCTGTACCGCCAGGCTCCCTCCTCCTCCAACCTACTGAGTCAGAGCCGGCAAGCCACCCTGAGGCATGTGGTCTTCGTGAGAGGAACGTCATTGTCACACAAACCATCTTTATTACGATGAACCTTTTATTATAGAGACAGTCTGAAATTTCTTCTGCATAAAGAATTTCTGTACTGTGGCAGGGGCTCCACTTGCTGAGGGTGCTACCCAGCCCACCCTGCCTCTGCCTCCACGGAGCCCTGACTTGCTGGTGCCATCGCAGGATCTCTGGAAACAGCAGAGGCTACCATCCCCAGGGCCAGGTAGGTCAGGTTAGGCCACGCTGGATGGAGGGGTCAGGGCTTCAGGGGCTCCCTAATTCAGAGTCTCCCTGTTTCCCGCCTCAGCCTGTTGTCCAGAACCTGGAGCTGTCGGAGGAACCCTGAGTTGGGACAGATGTCTCGGTGGGCCTGCACCGTCTGGATGGCGTCTACCAGCGTCATGTTCTCGAAGATCATGAGGAAGGCCAAGACGATTGTGGCAGAGCGGCTGACCCCCATGGCGCAGTGAACCAGCACTCGGCCTGTAGGAAGACCCAGGCTACCGTTGGCTACCCATATCCGGCTCACCTTTGGGAAGAAGGGACATCTCTGGCCATCCCTTCCATCCACCTGTCTCAACACCTGGAAAACTGATGCTGTCCTCATTGTCAGGTGGAGCAACAGAAATTCCAGGTCCCACAACAAGTTAGTGTAAGGCGAAAGTGAGCGGCTGGGCCCCTTCTCCCAGTCCAGACGGGCTTTCTCTGGTAGCCATGGCAACTCTAGGTGAGGGTCACCAAACTTTCGCAAGTCCTTGGGTTTGTATCACAGAATATCCTTTCTTCCCCTCAGTCCTGCTCGTTCCCTCTAGCCCATAAAGCCTTGTACTTATGTGTCCTCTCTGGGGTACTTACCCAAGAGTCTTTGCAAGGTCTTGTGATTTCTGCATAGTGTCTGGCTTCTTTCTAAAGGGTATGGTTATTCTGGTGATCACCACAGATGATGTAAGCACACGTGTGTGTATGTGTGTGTGTGTGTGTGTGTGTGTGTGTGTGTGTGTTTGTGTGTTGATGTGGTGGTACACATCACAGTATAGGTGTGCATGTGTGTGTGCACATGCCTATATGAAGGCCAGAAGTCAGTTGGGATTTTGTTCCTCGTCCCACTTTCATTTTTTGCGATGGGGTCTCCCACTGGCCTGGACTCATGTCCAGGCTGCCCTGGCACTGAGCCTCAGATTCCCTAATTTCATCTACCTAATGCTGGAATTATGAGCACACATTACCATGACTTTTCCACATAGGTTCCAGGGACTGAACCCAGATCTTCATGCTTGCACAGCGAGCCCTTTTCTAACTGAGCCATCTCTCCAACCCCCCACACTGAATCTTACTTCTACCCGAAATCACTGGTTTCCATTAAGTGATAATAACCGCCTGCTCTTTATCGTGGGAGAGTGTCGATGGAGTTGGTGCTGTGTACTCCCTACTCATCAACGTTCCTGGAAAAGTAGCCCCTCATCCCACCCTGACCCCCAACCCAAACCCTTCCCCAGCAGCTTACTTCGGGGAATATCAAGGGCATCTCTGATATAACGAGCAACAGGCAGAAAGTAGACACTGAGGTCAAAGAAGGGGTTATCGTCAGCCTCAACGCCGTAGTACTCCAGAGGTGTTCCACGGTAGAACTTGGCACCTGTGTCCACTTGAAACTTGCCCGCAGCCATATTCACGACATGGGTAATGCCCAGCTGGATTAGACGACTCTTGTCTCTGGCAGCATACCTGCGGGAAGGGTACATGAGAAGTTAGGGTGGTGGGGGGTGGATCTCACTGGATCAGAACCTACCCTCCCTCAGCCTCTCTTCTCCTGCAAGGGCGAGACTGAACGGTGAACTGCCCTGGTGGAGGCGTTCTCCGGAGCAGTGGTTCTCAGCCTTCCGCGTGCCACGACCCTTTCATACATACTGTGCCTCGTGTTATGGTGACCCCAGCCACAGGATTACTTTCATTGCGACTTCATAACTGTAATTTTTCTACTGCTGTGAATTGCAGTGTAAATATTTTTGGAGACTGAGGTTTGTCAAAGGGGTCGTGACCCATAGTTTGAGAACTGCTGCTCTGAACCCCCTCTCCTGTCCCTCCCCCCCCCCCGGGGGGGAGAGGCGGAGGGGGGTGTTACTTCCTGGATGGAATTTTAGCTACGTGCATCAAAAACCTTAGAAATGCAACTAGGCTTTGTGTAAACACTTTCTTCTAGGAACAGATTAAAGGGAAGAATTCTAAATGTGCTGACAGACGTTCTATAAGCCAAATTTGATAATATTTAAAACCAAAATATTAGGGAAAGAAACATTTTTGATAGAAAAAAAAAGTATTAAGGCCGGGTGGTGGTGGCACACACCTTTAATCCCAGCACTTGGGAGGCAGAGGCAGGCAGATTTCTGAGTTCAAGGCCAGCCTGGTCTACAGAGTGAGTTCCAGGACAGCCAGGGTTATTCAGAGAAACCCTGTCTCAAAAAAACCAACCAAACAAAAAAGTATTAAGTATGCTACAGTAATCCTTTTTTATCTATGGTTTTACTTCTTACAGTCTCATTTACCCTCAGTCACTATGGTTTCAATTTTTTTTTTTTTATTCTGTAAGTAAACAACTAATAGATTTAAATTTTTGTGCTGTCCTGCTGTGTTGTGCCCAAGGCTAGCGGTACCGGTCAACTTTACAGGTCTATGTACATGAACCTTAATTGAGAAGTTGCCACCATTGGACTAGCCATGGACATGTTTCTGGGCATTTTTTAGTTGTAAATCGGTGTAGGAGGATGCATCCCACTGTGGGCAGCGCCATCCCTAGCAGGCTGTACAAGAACGGTAGCTAAGCAAGTCAGAGGAAGCGAGTCTGGAGGCAGCATTCCTTCGTGGTTTCTGCTTCAAGCTCCCGCTGTGGCTTCTCTTGATGATCCAGGGTCCCTGCAATCCAAATAATTCTTCCCGCCAAGTTGGTTTTGGTCAATGTTTTATCACAGGGACAGAAAGCACACTAGAACAAGGACACGCCTTCTGGCCAGTGTATACACATGGCATATGCTACTTTTCCTGCTAATTACTGGCTATCTCAGTTATGAGACTAACGGTATCACGGGCAGGCCTGTGTTCAATTAGCCCTCACATAATATAGTAATTACTCCATTTTGTTATTATTAGTGTTGCTTAATCTAACTTACAAATTAAACTTTTCAAAGGTAAGCATGAGTAGGGGAAACCGCAGCATACATTATGAGCTGCTGGTACCGTTTTCAGTTTAGATACCCACAGGGGAACATGGAACAAACCCCTCAGGCAGAACAAGCTCCCGTGCATCTAAATTATGAAATACCACGAATCACTACAATGTGGTAAATGCAGGTAAACAGGGGAGGATGCTTATGTTTTACCAAGAACCTGTGAAGATACAGGATATAAAACAGAATGTTAGAAGAAATTTTAAATATGTGGTGTGAGTAATTTAAAAAGCTTTCTATATAAGGCACATCTCAAAACAGTATTTCAAAGTGATGGCAGTTTTACCAAAAATAGCACTGTGGAAAGGCGCACATGCACTTTTTATAAGTCTACAAGGATTCTTGTCTCTGTGAAAAGAGGATGATTGTTAGCCAGATATTAATCTATGCTTTAAGTTAATTCTTTTAAAAAAAAAGATTTATTTTTTTATATATAAGTACACTGTAACTGTCTTCAGTTTTTCTTCTCACTCTTGCTCAGGCCCAAAGATTATTTATTTATTATATGTAAGTACACTGTAGCTGTCTTCAGACACCCCCCAAAGAGGGTGTCAGACCTCATCACAGATGGTTGTGAGCCACCATGTGGTTGCTGGAATTTGAAACTCAGGACCTTCGGAAAAGCAGTCAGTGCTCTTAACCACTGAGCCATCTCTCCAGCCCCACTTTAATTCTAAAGTTCATTTATGTACATAGATGGGTGTTTTGTCTGCATGTGTATCTGCACACCAGAAGGCAGCTTTGGATCCCATGGGACTACAGTTATAGATGGTTGTGAGTGGCCCTGTGGGTGCTGGGAATCCAACGTTGGACCTCTGGAGGAGCAGCCAGGGCTCTCAACTGTTGAGTCATCTCCCAACCCAATGAATTCTAAATACAAATGAAAAATTATAATTTTCCTATATATTTGGACCGTATTTTCTTTAAAAATTAGGATGTATTTATGTTCGGTGGTGTTTTTGTCTGCATTTATGTCTGTGTGAGGGATCCTCTAGAACTGGAGTTACAAACAGTTGTAAGCTGCTGTGTGGGGGCTGGGAATGGAACCCAGGCCTTCTGAAAGAACAGCCAGTGCTCTAAACCTTTTGAGTCATCTCTCCAGCCTCCTATATTTTTAAAATTTAAGAAAACTCTTAGGAAAAAATAATAGTACTATCATACTCTTAATCTTCTATCTATCTATCTATCTATCTATCTATCTATCTATCTCCCTATCTATCTTTGTCATAAAAACCTTGGAAAACTCATACCTGTACTAACCACTCCTAGGATCACTATAATAGTTAGAAATGGGACCAGCACAAATGGAGATTTCACGATAGTCACAGTAGAATATCATACAGTACTAAAGTTGAGATGCAGCTACACAATACTGACACTGTCCATGAAGTACACACAAGATGGGCTGTTTGCCATACAAGTGTGGGGACCTGAGTTCAAATTCTTAGCACCCACATAAATGCCAGATGCAGTAGTGAGTGCCTGTAATCTACCACTGCTCCTGCAATGAGATGGGTGACAGAGGCAGGAAAATTCCTGGAAGCTGATGGGCCAGCTTGTCCAGCAGGTACAGCAGTGGACAGCAAGGCAGCGGATGTGTTCTCTGGTCTCTACACAAGCACCGTAGCATGGATGCACGCGTGTTCACACACAGAAAAACATATGAGTTATACACACACAAAGAAAAGGTTTGGGTTTGGGTTTGGTTTGAGGCAGAATGTCATGGAGCGCATGCTGGCCTAGAACTCTCTGTGCGGCTGCAGACACCACACACAGATCCTCCTTTTACTGTCGTCCTCAGTGTTTATGCCATGCTGGGGACTGAACACATGGATTTGTGCTTGCTAGGCAAATGCTTTACAAATTTAGCCACATCCCAGCCCCCAAAAGATTTTTTTAAACTATTTATTTATTTATTTATTTATTTATTTATTTAATGTGAGTACACTGTAGCTGTCTTCAGACACACCAGAAGAGGGCATCGAATCCCATTACTGATGGTTGTGAGCCACCATGTGGTTGCTGGGAATTGAACTCAGGACCTCTGGAATAGCAGTCAGTGCTCTTAATGGCTGAGCCATCTCTCCAGTCCCAACAATTTATTTATTTATTTATTTATTTATTTATTTATTTATTTAATGTGAGTACACTGTCTCTGTCTTCAGACACCCCAGAAGAGGGCATCGGATCCCATTATAGATGGTGGTGAGCCACATGTGGCTGCTGGAACTCAGGACCTCTGAGAGAGCAGTCAGCGCTCTTACCCACTGAGCCATTTTTTCAGGATCCAAAAGATTTTTTTTTTAATTTATGTATACACATATGTGCACCGTGTGCATTCAGGAGCCTGTGGAAGACAGAGGAAGGCTTTAGATCCCCTGGTACTGAAGTTACAGGCAGTTGTGAGCTGCCATGCAGGTGCTGGGACCCAGACCCAGGTCCTTTGCAGGAGCCGTACGTGCTCTTAACTGATGAGCCATTGCTTTAGCCACAGACGGTAAAATCTAAATATTATTTCACTCTAACTTTAGAAGGCTGGCAAAAGGCATATCTGTAGTATTTTAGGTAAAACTAGAAAGAAAAAAAAAGGCTGCTTTTGAATTGAGTGCAAATGGCGGTCTTATTAAATGAAATAGCACCGACCCAGAGAACATGGCATGCACTCGCTCATCTGTGGCTCCCAAGTTCTATGTAGCTACATAAAATCGTGTATGGATTGCACACATTACACTAAAGCTGAAGCAAGGTTGTCTGGTGGAAGGAACCAGACTAGTGGGAGGGAGAGAAAAAGAGGGCGTGGGGGGAGGGGCACAGGGGTGCACGACTTAAATCCCAGCAGGTAGAGGCAGGCGGGATCTCTGTAAAGTCCAGGCTAACCTAATCTTCCTAGACAATTGCAAATTAGCTACAGTGAGACCCAGTCTGGATTTTTAAAAAGGAAATGGGGAGGAGAGAATAGGGAAGGGAATAAGGTTGAATACACAGTAACTTGAAAAATCTGCCAAACCCACCCCTATATACAACGAGTACACACCATTTAAAACCGAGACAGGCATGGTAGCACAAACCTTTAGTCCCAGCACTTAGAAGGCAGAAGCAGGAGGATCTTTCTGAGTTTGAGGCCAGCCTATTCTACCTAGTGATTTCCAGGACAGCCAGTGGGACTGAATCGACAAGGTCGCGACGGTGATTTCAGGTAGGCTAGGTGCATAGCTCAACTTGCAGAGTGCCTGCCTGGGACATGCAAAGCCCTGGGTTTGATCACCAGCACAAAACAGGCACGGTGGCAATGCACACTCGTAAAACCAGCTCTTTGGAGGTAGAGGCTGGAGGATCAGAAACTCAAGATATCCTCAGCTACATAGGGAGTTTGAGCCAACCTGGGACTCGTCTCAAACCTTGACATCTCGTCTCAAAAAAAAAAAAGAAAGAAAGAAAGAAAGAAAGAAAGAAAGAAAGAAAGAAGAGAAGAGAAAAGAAAAGAAAAGAAAAGAAAAGGAAAGGAAAGGAAAGGAAAGAAAAGGAAAGGAAAGGAAAGGAAAGGAAAGGGCTGGAGAGATGGCTCAGCGGTTAAGAACACTGATTGCTCTCCTGAAGGTCCTGAGTTCAAATCCCAGCAACCACATGGAGGCTCATAACCATCCTTAATGAGATCTGATGCCCTCTTCTGCTGTATCTAAAAGACAGCTACAGTGTACTTACATATAATACATAAATCTTTAAAAAAGAAAAAATGATTTGTCTCTTAAAGTGTGGTTATCCACTAAAAAGGATCACTTCTAGGGTACAAGTAATTCTCTATTTCATGGCCTGAAAGATGAAACTATGTATTTTTCTTACCAGGGTTCTGTTTCCATACTTAAACATGAGGAAGACAAATGCAGGGGATGGTGGGAAGCACTGGGCGCCATCTGGAGGAGGCTTGTCCTGGTACTCACACCCATCAGCCACCCCTAACCCCTACATGGCTCTTACTTACGCATCTCCCAAGAAAAGGTTGGGCCAGACCTCATTAATGTGGGTCAGTGTGGCAGTCCGACGGACCCACAGCAATCGCTGCAGTGAGGCCAGTGTGGGTGGCTGGTAGGGGGACACCTGGACCGCCCCGTGAATCTTTGGCCTCCGAAGATCCTGCTTCTGTAGCGAGTCCATCCTGGGGACAGAGTGAGCAGGACAGCAGTTGGAGCAGGTTCCCCAAGGGTGGGTCCAGCAGACAGGGGGGGCTGTGTTGCAGTACTGGGAGCTAGTGGGATGCTGTGGGGGGCCCCCTCAGCTATGCTGAATGAGGCTATTAACCGGCTCAGTTGGGCTGGAACCTAGAACCTTTTCCCTGGGAACAAGGAGAACTAGAACTCTCTTGTCACTGCCATGGCGCTAAGCACACCTTTCCTGAGGGCGTGGGTGTTAGAAATGTTCGTCTTAGGGACCTTGGGGGGGATCTCTGTGGTGCTACTCAGTGCAGGTTGCACCCCTTAAGTCACTGGAAACCCCAGCTGGCTGAGGCTCTTGGAGAGGACCCAGGATGTCCCTCCAAACCCGGGCAGCTCATCTGTAGCTCCCACCTTGGGCTGTTTCTAAGGCTGATGCTTGAGGTCAGAGCCCTGTCCAGGGTCCACAGCCCAGCTACAAGTTGGCATTAGCTTGTTCACACCAAGTGAGCTGGTGCCTCTCCTGTGCAGGATGTATCCCTTGTGGGGTGTCCCACGTTTCACAGGGAGGGACACTGAAGCTTGGGCGTCGTCGACTCAACCACACCCAAAGATCAACGGCTGAAGACTGCCCTGGGCTTGACAACCAGTGAGTGACTTCGGTTCCTTTCCCCCAAGCCTTCCAGTTGCCAGGGGGTGGTCACCAACAGGTGTGTGTTCTCTAGGGAGCTGTCAGGGCTGAGCCTCACATCCGCTTACAGGCCCCAGGCTTTTTGCTCCTTACCCTTGTGGTTCAGGCCAGTGTACCTGTGCAGGCCTCACCGGGATGGAGTGGGCTGTGTTTGGCATCAGCTGGCTCAGGCCATCCGGGATCTTGCAGAGCTGAGGTGTCAGAGGCACCAGAACCCGGGCCTGGTGCCTTAGAGGGAAGGGGGGCCTACCTTGGCCAACTGCCCCTGGTCCCCTCAAGGAGTAACTAGAGAAGGTACAAACTGGGTAGAGCGCCTTTTCTCTCTGGCAGGCACTGCCAAGATCAGAAAAAGAAATGGGCACCCAGGAGGCCACGGGCTTGGCCACACTCATCCAGCGAGTGGACAATGAGCTAGGTGGAAGGGAGCACCGGGCTTTCTCCCTCATCCCCCTCTGTGACCTCTCTGGCAGGCTGAGTGGCCTGCCACCTACCTAGGGCATGATCTGGGGCCAGGGAAAGGGGGACTGGGTGCAGGGTCAGCCCTGAGTGGAACGGTCCTAAAGCAGGTTCCGTCCAGAACACGAATGCTGTGAAGCGCCTAGAATTCCAGGTCCATGCATTTGGGCCAATGGGGGAGATGAGGCCAGACCTGAGCTGCTCGGCCGGAAGCAGTGGCCCATCGTCTCTCCCTAGTGTCCCTGCTATTGAAAACACGAGTGCTTATAACCACCCTGAAGATGGGGACCACCTGAAGAGGTGCCTAGGGAACAGAGTCCCCTTCAACCTTGACAAGGATGTATCCTGGGACCTGAGCACGCCTTTGTTTCTGTCTGGGCTTTAGTTCCTCACGGTAAAAACTGCTGGGGCTACCTGGCTTTAATATGCTCTTTGGTGTTCTGCTGGCTGCAAGAGAAAGGAATGATTCTATACGAAGCAATCCCAGGACAAGGGACATTAGGGTGGAGGGGACCCCTGAATCCAGGAGAGTCCAATGGCCACTCTGTCCTGAAACCAGACTCCTCCCAGCTATGAGTAGAACTAGATAGGGATTTGGGAAAACCATAGTCCCCTCCCAAGCCTGCTAAATTTGGCATGGGGTAAGTCTGCCCTCTAGTGGCCAGTGGCTGCCAGGCAGCACAACGGTGTCCCAGGAAGCTGGGAGGTGGGACTTGGGGGATGTCCTTAGCTTCCCTGGTCTCAGATCTGTAGGAAAGATTTTTCTTAGACTTCAAGTCTCCTGGTCAGGTCCTACTCAGTGCTCAGGCTAGCCTGGCTATCCGCTCCGGTCCACTAAGGGTTCCTTCATCTGTAAGTCAGAGCCCGGCCCAGGAGCTCACTCCGTGAGCCATTCTTAAAGCTTTAGGCATGCCCTCCCACACAAAAAGGAACCCAGGAACCCAGTACCCTGATCCCTGCTACCCCCTGGTCTATGAAGGATCCTGCCTGACACTCAGGTGTACATCTCAGCCATGTCAAAAGGAGACATGGCCGAGTGTCCTGTAGGAACAGGACACTCACTGTTCACATTCATGGCTCCCTGGTGCTACCTGGCTTCTGCTTCCCTATGACTTCGGCAGAGAGGTTGCTTCTGTGGACAGTGGCTCTCTTGCCCACACTGCCACTGTTAACAGGGCGACACATACTCACCGTCTGTTGGCATTGGTAGCATCTCTAACCTGCTCTCTGTTGTCTGTCTTTTCACTTTGTCCCAGAGGAAAAAAATCAACCTTCTAGACACCCACCCTGCACACCCTGGGCCTGGCCCAGCCGCCCTGGGACGCGGCAGCTGCTTGCCACCTACCTCTTTAGCTGTAACCTCAGAACACATTTCTCCTGGTCTCCTCTGCTGTTCCCTCTACGTCTCCCTTCTTCCCTAAGGGAGCACAGACCAAGGGGGGCTAGTGTTCTCACAGTAGGACATCGAGGCGTCTGGGAAAGAGACTTTGGCAGGCAAATGCCAAGGGTGGGCTGCAGTGGTCTCTGCCCAGTGTGCATCCCTGTAGCCCTGGAGGGAAGACAGGCCTGTGTGGGAGTCTGTGAGCCTGAGTCTTCACTAGGGGCTGCTGGGAGACTCCCATGACATCATAAGTGAGATGCGCCTCCCAGAGGCCCTGCATCAGGGGAGAGGCCACATAAATGAGGCATTTCGTTATTTACATGGCTCCAATCGGTCTCATCCTCTGGGGCTCTGCCCAGACCTGTAGAGGGTAGATCGCCGTGGCCTGCGGAGGTTTCACCTGGATCTCTGTGTTTCTTGGTTGTATTCCCAGCACATTACAGACCAGACAGAGAGCCCAGGACTCAGCGTCTCCACGCTGAGCCCACCCGGCGCTCCCATGAAGCAGGCAGTATCAACACCCCCACTTTCCAGATGAGAAAAATCAAGGCTCAGAGAGATGAAAGCACTTTGCCCAAGGTCACACGGTGGCGAAAGGCAGGGCTCTGTGCCTCTATCTCCGACCCATTTGGATTCCCCCAAGCCAATCCTCACCGTCGCCCCCATACACACAAGCATAGGTTGCCCTGGGTCCCAGCACCCAGTATTCTCAGGGGCCTCTGAATCAGGGCCGTTCACCCACCTGTAGGGAGATCCTGCCCGGGCTGTAGTCTTCTCCGACCCACAGCTTGCGCTGCCGGCTTCCAGCCGCCTGTCTCCGCACGCTTGATGCTGTTTCTATTTTTTGATTTGAGTTTAATTATAAAGCATGCGGTCGTCTTCCTCTGCACTCCCCTCCCCCCCCACCACTCCCAACTTGTCCATTGGTCCCATGGCCTGGTCAACCCCAGGATCAGTCAGGAACTCCCTCCTTAGACCCAGGCCTCAGTCTCAATGTTAAGGATATGGGACGCTCAGAGGGTTGCCTGTGGTATGAGGGGGATTGAGTACCTGGGTGGGGAGAAGGAAAGGCAAGCAAACCATCTTCAAGATCCCCCTCGCAGCCTGAATGGTGGTGTATACCTTTAATCCCAGTACTCAGGAGGCTGAAGCAGGGGCAGAGGCAGGCAGACCTCTGTGAGTTCAAGGACAGCCTAGTCTACATAGTGAGTTCTAGGCCAGCCAGGTGTTTTAGACATCTATAGTGAGACCTTGTCTAAAACACAATACAACAAAACAGAAAATCACCTCTCTTTAGGACTGGGAGGTGTCGCTCAACGGTAGAGCACTTATCTAGTATGGTGGAGACCCCGAGTTCCGCTCCAGCATGCCCCAAATACCTCCCACCCCTCCAATCCCTGGGCATTCAAAGGTTACCCAGAACTAGGGCAGAGGTAAAGAGCTGAAGGGGTCTCTGCTGGAGGACACAGATGAGACTATCTCAAGGCACATACACCGGTAGAACATCGGTGCATAGGCCTAGGAGCTGCTACTTCAGGGTGACTAGTTCAAGATTACAATCTGGAGGTTCAGACGAGGTAGCACAGACAGACAGAGTTGTAAAGAGACTATGGGGCAGGTCTTTATCCAGGAAGGGCTATCTCCCTTCCACTGCCCTCTGTCTTCTCTCCCTCAAAGGCAGATGCCCTAGGGGTCTGCCTAGTGAGAGTGCACTAGATTTGAGATTAAAAACTATCCTTTCTATTCTCTCACCATACACTCATACCATAATATTCTCCAGCCCTACCAGATACACACACATACACACACACACACACACACACACACACACACCCTCAGTTCACTGAACTCCCGGGAGCTAAGACTCACCACTGCTGGGGTCTTTGAGCCTCAGGGAGAGCTGGGGAGAACATTGAGAACCATTCTCCCTGGCCTTCTCAGAGAACTAGGGGACCCTGTCACAAGACCCTCAAAGCCCCGTGGACAGACTGCCCACTCCCACCTGTGGAGACTGAGGACAGCGGCTGAGAGGGTGTGTGGACCACTGGAGGAAGCTTCTGCAACGGTGGGTTCCGTGGTGAGTGCCACCCTGGGCTCCTTCCATCCTCTGGGCATCCACCTGAGCTAAGGCTGCCACCAGGGCCAGGGCAAGGGTCGCAAACCGGCAGAGCCTGGTGGCAGAGGGCAAGGGCTGGCTCTGGAGAAGAGAGAATACCGGCAGATAAATGAAGGCCTAGGCTGGCTGGGACGTTAGGACAGGAACAGGAGCTGTTACCCGACCCTGCTTTGCCCCTGACTTCTTTATGCCGGGCTAAGTGGATACATGTACGAGGAGAAACCGTGAGGATGGGCTTGACATCCATGACTTATGTACAGAGATAGCCCCTTGTCACAGCCCCCTCACTTCAGGGCCTCAGCCATGGGGTTGCCAGGGAGACTTGCCCGGCCTGTGTACTGCAAGTCTCTGAGGGCGCTCATGACACAGATGATTCTGTGGACGTCATTTCGACAAATTGTGCAATGCTGCAGCCCTGCCCAAACAACTTCCCCCAAACCAGCTGTCTGATGGGCAGGACGCTGAGGTCAGAAGTCAGGGTGTCTGATATCCCAGGCTAAGGGGGCAGTGTGACGGGGCATGCTGTAAAATCTGCTGCTCTGCCGCCTGTCTCATTCCTGTCTGGAGGGCGGTGACGGGGGAAGAGCAGGCTGTGGATATGCCATCTACATGGGGGACACAGCCTTGGTCACCATCACCAAGTGAAACATGCTAGTGTGCGACAGCCCAGCCTGGCTACACACACATATATATATATACCAACATATAATACCATATATCTATTTAATATATGATATACATGATGTATTATATATCATCTATATTATGATGTACATATATCACATAAAACTTCCTAACATTAGCCTTTCCGTCCTCATCCCTCTCTCTCTTATCCACCCCACTGTCACACCTCTGTGTATGTGTGTGTGTGTGTGTGTGTGTGTGTGTGTGTGGTGTTTGCCTTCTACCATGTTTTAAAATAGGTTATCTTGGGTTTCTTTTTTTTTCCTGTCTTCCATTTCATATGCCAGGTCCACTGACTTCCGGGGACTCTTCTGTGTCCCTCTCCCATCCCACTACTAGGTCCAGCCTTATTTGAGCTCTGGAGATTTAAACTCAGGTCCTCGGGCTTGTGTGGCAAGGGCCTTACCCGCTGAGCTCTCTTCCATCTCTCCATTCTCTGGAGAGCTAATGCCTCCGGGTGGGAGGACTGCCTGCCGGGCCTGCTGAAGTCTTGGATGGACAAGGGGAAGCCAGCAGTCTGGGAGAGGGAGCGAGTCCTCCCGTCAGGCGGCAGGCACACACTGCCCTGCTGATCAGCTTCACCGCAGGCCCCCTGCCCAGGCCCTCAGCCGGCCTGCTGCTGCCAGCGGCACCTAGCTTTGCCTCGTTGACCTGCCTTACCTGGCTCCTTAGCTCTGACCTGCAGCCCGAAGTTGCTGGTCCAGCTGGCAGAGCTGGCGGAGGAAGCCACGGTTGGGGAAGATCCATCGGCGCCCCCTCACAGTGATGATGGCCTGCTGCAAGGACAGCTGCTGGCGGAGCATGAGGTAAGCCAGGACCAGTGTGGCAGATCGGCTCACACCCACCACGCAGTGCACCAGCACCTTAGCTGAAGAAGACACGCGGGTGAAGGACTCCTTCCTACCAGCCAGCTCACCCAAGGGATGGGGCCAAAACCCAAAGTCCATTCCCAAACCTGCCTTGGGTGTATCGTGGGACCTGGTGTAAGTCCCTCAGCCGCTTATGGGCCTCAGTGTCCTAATCTTTCAAATGGGTAGACTCATGTCTATTTTGCTAAAGTCTTGAACTACAGTCCAAACCCTCAACATTGACTTACAAAAGCCTTTGAGACCTAGCCATTCGTCAACCTGCACCTTGCCTCAGCCAGAATCCACCTCAAACTTCAGCTCTAGGAACACAGGCTGACTCGCAGTGCCTTGCCCTCGCCGAGACCTCTGACCTCTCCCCTCCCCCCATCTTGGTCTGACTAGCATGACTTCCTCTACCAGCTCTCCCCACTGCTGAGGGTGTCACCGGAGTCACAGAGCCAGCCAGCCGCCCTTCCTGCATGTGACCCAAGGAACCAGCTGCGGAGGGAAATCCCCAACACCTCGGCCGTCTGGCTTGAGTGTTTGTGGAGCCCTTCACGTCTGTGCTCTCATATCAGTAACATTCAGAATACATCACCGTTGGATTGGCAAGTTCTACAAGAGCTGATGCCCCGCTTGCTTAAGGGTGGCTTCCTAGGACTCCGTTCTCTCCTTGACACAGGGTGAATAATGACCAGGTGATGGATGAATGGATGAAGGAAAAAAATGTCAAAGTGCTTTGGCTATTACAAAGCAACGAGAGCCTTACCGGATTCCTCATTATATATATAAAAAAAATAAATACGAGGAAACAGAAATCCGGAGGACACACTGGCTTGTTCAGGGTCACAGAGCAAAGGGACTTGGCTCTTTCCCAAGACGAGCATGCAGTAGGGGCTCCAGCCTCTCCAGACCTATTGCATCTTGGCTGTATTGTTTCGTTCCTTTGGAAGTACTTTGGGGCAGACCTCTGGGTACCCCGTGGTGCTTTTCCAGGGCTGCCTGAGGAGGAATAAGAATTGTTCTGAGGGGGAAAGCTGGAGAGATGGCTCAGTGGTTAAGAGCACTGACTGCTCTTCCAGAGGTCCTGAGTTCAATTCCCAGCAACCACATGGTGGCTCACAACCATCTGTCATGAGATCTGACTCCCTCTTCTGGTGTGTCTGAAGACAGCAACAGTGTATTCACACATATAAATAAAAACATCTTTAAAAAAAATAGTTCTCAGGATTGTATGACCTGGCTTCCGGTCTTGCAGCTGCTCCTAATTCATTATGGCCTTGCTATTCCGTCTCACTTTCTCTGTCTGTAAAGCAATTAAATCTGTATGCCATTTGATTAAATGCTGAGGCATAGAGGGGAAGGTTTTGTTTTGTTTTGTTTTTTAAAACAAAACATGGATGGTAGGATGCTGGGGACTGAGGGGAAATTGGATCGCGTTCCCACAAGTGAGCAGAACGGAATCGGCCTCAGGTCCTACCTCCGGGTGTGGTGAGGGCTCTGTGGATGAAGTCAGCGGCTGAGGAGAAGTAGGTGCTGATATTGAACTCGGGGAGGTCGTGGGCTGGGATCCCCAGGTAGCTCACACTGCTACCGTAGAAGTCAGGACCCCCCTGGCAGTAGAGTCCCCCGTGGGCGGCGTTTAGCACATGGGTGATCCCCAACTTCCACAGCTCAAATCGGTTATTTGCAGTGGTCCTGGGAAGGGCGGAAAGGGGGCTGGGTTTGCGCTGAGCCTCTGAGTAGGGACGGAGCCTGGCTTGCCCCCTGCTTTGGGAAGGGCGAAGCCATAAAGGTAAAAAGGCAGCAAGAATTCATCGATCCTGAGCTGAGTCTGCCGCTCTCCGCCCCAGCCCCAGAGATTTCTGTTGGTAAAGTCGGTGCTTCAAGGGGTATCTTTTGACCCCGTTTGTTGTCTCGGGCAGCCTGCCCCCAGCAAAGGCAGGAAGGAAGAGACTGCTTCGGCCCTGAGAACTAGCTGCCCCTCCCTTCTTGCCACATGTCCTGATACTCATAAACATCATCTCGAGCCACTTAGTCACCATGTCATTCCTGCTACTAATCTACAAATATTTAGATATGACACCTTTCCTGATTCATCCTAAGTCAGGCTTCTCCACCCACTCAGTGTCCACAGGAGGCAAGCTGGGACCAGAAAGTAAGATCTAAGTCTACGCCACTTTATATTCCAAACGTCGTTGCTCGCCAGACTGTCCGATTAGTTGTCTTAAGATGTGCCTGAAGACCCCAAGGGATCTTCCAGCCAGGAAGTCTCTCAGATCTTCCCTCCCAACCCCAACAAAACCAAAACGCTCGGGCTCCCCCTAGTGTTAGAAACTGGTCGCCGAATCGCTCCTGGCACTCAGGAGAAAATTCCTGACCTGGGGCAGGTCAGAAGCAACTAGTTCTCCCGTCGCCTCTAGCCACCTCCTCAGGTAAAGACTTCAAGGACTGCTACTTCTTGCCGGACTCCTACAGCCCTGTCAGCAGCCACTCACGCATCTCCGATGAAAAGGTTGGGCCAGACTTCATCCACTCTGCTGCAAGAGGCTTTCCCGGCCCTCAGGAGCTCTTCCAGCTGCAGGATACTGGGGCAAGGTGTGGCTTTTTCTTCTGCAAGTTTTGGGGTGGAGGCCGCAGCCATGGGCCAGCCTGCCTGCCCCTCTGCCTGCGGTCACATCTGCGCTCCTGCGTTCTTTCTCCTTGCCAGAGATTGGCATTGACAGGTGGGACAAAGTGACTCAGCAAGTCCCAGGGGCCTCCGAATGGAGCATGACCTAGTTCCCTTGAGCCGACTCCCACCCCTAAAGTCTCCGAGGACACGGAATTGGACTCCTACAAGTCACGATCTCTCTCCACCTCTGTCAGTTCCTTCTGTAAGGCTAAGGGTTTACCTGCTCTGGAGAACTGTTGCAAGGGTTAAACAAAAGGTTCACTGCGTCTAACGTAGGACAGGTGCTTTGAAATAGCTTCATTTGTAGGTTTAGAGCCTGCATAGCCGGGTTCCCGATGACGAGAGTTCAAACAGAGAAGTGCACTGAGGATCGAATGTTAGAAAAGACCTTTGCAGGTCTAAGTGGGCCACACACCGGGTGGGGCGCCAGTCTGCTGTATTGGAACCTTTGGATTGTGGAGCATAGGGGACATTGTCTGAGTTGTGGAGTCACAGAAACTTAGACACCCATGGGGGAGGAAAGCATCTGACATGTGCCCGTAAGGTTCACATGGGAGATTTGAAGGACTGTTCTATAATGAAGATAGCGGATTTTTTAAAAGAGAAAACTGATGGGTCCTTTTATGTCAAAAAGAGGTGATGGAGGCTCTGAGAGTTCTTGGACATCAGAACCATTTATTAAAGGACTTATTATTTTTATCATTAGAAATATTTTATTGGTACTAGAGAGATGTCTCAATGGTTAAGAGCACAGATAATACATGCAGGCAAACATACATATAAAATAAGTTTGGGGTTTTGTTTTTTTTGGGTTTTTTTTGGGGGGGTTGTTTTTCTTTTTCAGGACAGGGTTTCTCTGTATAGCCCTGGCTGTCCTGGAACTCACTCTGTAGACCAGGCTGGCTTCGAACTCAGAAATCTGTCTGCCTCTGCCTCCCAAGTGCTGGGATTAAAGGTGTGCACCACCACCACCCAGCTATAAAATTTTTAAAATTATGTTTGAGTGCCTAGAAATATGTATGTGAGCTGCATGCATCCCACACCTGCTGTGTCCAGAAGTGGGGAGGGGTTGGATTCCCTGGAATTAGAGTTCTAGAAGGTTGTGAGGTGGCATTTGGCATTGAACTTGAGGCTTTGAGGTGACAGGGGATTAAACCTGAGTCTCCAGCAAGAACAGCAAGTGCTCTAACCACTGAGCAACATCTCTGCCCCCCTAGGAACACAGGGGTGAGTGAGTCCTCTGCCGTCGGGGGCTGCGGGAGATGAGATGTTTTGCAGTATCTCATGCAGTGTCATGGAGCTCCTGAAGGTTATGAGCACACTGGGCAGATTCCTGGCTACCCCTGTTCTCCTTCTGTCCATCTCAGAACCTGCCCCCGTCTCCTGCAGAACTACCAAAGCTGCTCGTGCATTGTTCTGGAAAGTAGAGCAAAGAGGGCCGAGATTCCAAGCTGCAAATGGCTTCGGACGTGGATTCTGCCAATGGATCCTTCTGTGGTTTAGAAGGGGGTGTTTGGTTAGTGTGAAGTTTAGCAGTAGCAGGAAAGAATACAGGTTCTGAGCACAGTTCGGGGCTGGATATCAACTTGGATATGAATACATTGTGCTACCTCAGGCTACAATGTTTCTTGGCCTTTCTATGTGTGAGACCTACTTGGCTGAGTTGAAACAACGATTTAGAGTATAGTCTCTAGCACAGACACAAAATAAAGGGGCAATAAATGGGGCTGGGCAGTGGTGGCACTCGACTTTAATCCCAGCACTTGGGAGGAAGAGGCAGGTGGATCGCTGTGAGTTTGAAGTCAGTCTGGTCTACAGAGTGAGTTCCAGGACAGCTAAAGCTACACACAGAGGAATCCTGTCTCATAAAAACACCAAAGGAGTAAAAAAATAAATGATGCTACTTGAGGGCTGAGAAGGGTCTAGCCCCTTCAAAGGACTCAGAATACCCTTTTCCTAGGCTCGAACCCCAGTCAACCCACAGGTCTTCTCCTATCTTCATTAAAACCCTTTGGTGAATTATGCTTGGGCATGACGCATGCGCCCTCCCCCTTATTTCCCCTCCTCTTCCGGTTTTGAGCCCGCCCCCTCCCGTAGCGCCCCGCCTCCCGAAGCAGTTCCGGTTCGGCTAGCCGCTACTGGCGGCGCGGCTCCGACGGGGCCGGAGCGATGCCCGCTCGTAGCCGAGCCGGCTCCCGCCTGCGCTCCGACTCTTTGCCCCGGCCTTCGCGTCTGCCTCTCCAGGCGCTGCGCCCCGCCTGCGCGTCGAGAACTCCCGACTCCGACGGCGCCTTAGACACCGGCTCCGAGCTGGGTCCCGGCAGCCCGGCTCCCACCGCGGAGGTGAGCGGGCGCCGAGGCTGATGAGAGGGGAGTTTGGGGGGCGCCTGCAGCCAAGGGTGAGTGGAGAGCCGGGGGCGCTGAGGGCCGAGGGGGACGGTTGGGGGAGCCAGGGGAGGCCGCTCTGGAATGGAATCCGGAGGAAATCTGGGGGTTGAGCTGACCCGCGGGCAACAAGGGACGAGGAGCAGGGGCTGGGCCCTTGCTACCCGGCTAGGGAAGAAGGACCCCTATGCAGAGGGGTGCAAGAGGGGTACCCGGAATTCGGACCCGGAGGAGGAGGTGCCCTAGATTGTGGCTGTAGAGATGAGGGATAAAAGAACTGGCCCGGGGCCGCCAGGAACCCGCTTGGGGCTAGGCAGCCGGGTGGGAACTGACAACCACCTGACTCGGTGGGAATGGTGGCTGGCTTCGCAGGGTTGGCTGGAAAGAGGGAGGTGTTGTTGGGTGGGAAGTCGTTTGGCCTAAAGGTTAGAGAGGAAAAAAGTCCAAGGGAGAAAAAAGGAGCCCTTGGGGGATCTAATTCAGGGCTTTGGCTTTTTTAAAGGTAAGTGTCTTTCAAGGTGTCAAAGATCTCTGGGTAGTGGATGAGGGCTTTGGGGCTTGCCTGTTTGTGATCCTTGTAAGAAGCTAGATCACAAGGGGCGGGTATGCACCGCTGATTCTCCTTACCGGGACTGGGGGAGGCGATTGGAGAGAGGAAGTGATGTTCGAAGAGGGTAGTGATTTGTGAAAATAAAGATGTCACTCAGATTTCTTCCGAAGCGAGTGGTTTCTTCTTCTTTGTGCTTCGTTCTTAAGAAGGTTCAGATGCCAGGCAAGTTTAAATCTTTAATATATTACCTTTAAATTTTAAAAATTAAACCTGCAAGGAGAATTCGGACGCTTGGCTTTTTAGAGATAATTCGGTGCGAATTGTTAAGACTTGAATACAGCTTGAGTTGACCCGCATATTGGCCACAGGATGGAACTAGGGTCCGTAGAAATCCTTGGATTAAGAGGGCATTTACAAGAAACGAAAACATACACAGTCCAGAAACCTACAAGATCGTCCCATTGTTAACTCGAGGATTGGGGTTGCCTCGTAAAAAAAATTTGAGAGGTGATTTTAACAGCTTTTTCAGGATCAGTGTTCTCTTGCTACTTAGCAGATTTTTCTCATGAGTGGAATTTTTTTTTTCTGTAGTGATCTAGAAACATAAAGGTAATAAGGGGAGGTTATAGTTGTCAGCTGACAAGAGGAACGGGCAAGCATCAGGTGCTTTTTCTAGAAGATGTAGTACCAAAGCTGTAATTCTGCCAGAAAAATATTGATCCCAAAACTTTGTATTCATATAAATAAGGAATGACTCCTTTGACTTTTAACTGAGGCTCATTGAAGCTCCTTGCAGTTTATCAGATAGGTTTGGCTACGTTGTTGGGCATTTCAAAACCAGCTTTTAACTATTTTCTACTTTAAACAAGCCACTACTGCATAATCCTCACAAGATGATCGTTTACTGATTGCAACAAGCTTTTAAATTGGTTTCTGTGACTGGACCTTAATATCAGACCAGCAAATGCTCAGTGGATAATAATTTCCTCAAAGAATAGGAGATTCCTTTGAGGCTGTCAGAAGGTAGGGTTCTTAGTAAAGATGATCTTTAGATGAAGGATTTTTATGTAGCATTACTGTTTCTGTTTTCCCTGACAGACTGGGAACCGGCGTTTTTGTATTAGCTCTGATCTTTTTTTTTTTTTTTTTTTTTTGGAAGCAGTCTCCACGTGTAACATAAGCTAACCTTTAACTCAGGATTCTCCTGAGTTAGCTTCCTGAGTGTTTGGATGACAGACATGCCCTGCCTCACCCAGCCACATTTAGCTGAATAAAGATTCTGATGTATGAAAGTTTCCTGAACTGGAGTACATCAGGAATCCTGCGAGGGTACCAGCCCAACATTACGAGATTAAAGAGAGAAACTGCTGGAGTCATAAAATTAATGCCTGATGATGGCTGTGTTTTCATTTCTGTCTGTCAGTTCTCTCAGCCACCTAATTGTAAAGACAATGAGTTTCATGGTAAAGCAGATACTGTAGGGCAGACGGCGCCTTTACAACTGCAGCAGCAGAATTGGCAGGTGCAGTTAGAGAAATGATTTCAGTAGCATTCTCCTTGTTCTGAGGAGCTGCTGTTGATGCTACACCGTTGCCTGAAAATCCCTTGATTTTGATGTCAAGTCTTCAATACTTTAAAACTTTGCTAACTGAGACATTGTCCTGACTCTTCTCAGAGCTAGGATTGAAGTTTTTGAGAAACTTGTTAAATCCAGATGTTCTAATGGATGCTGTTATTATTTTGTCTTAGAAAAAAAAAAAAAACCACATTAGGCTGTAACTGAGTGTAGAGCATTTACATAGCATTCAGGAGGCTCTGGGTTCAATCCCAAGTAGTCAGAGGAGGAGTTCCCTATTAAATTAGCTTGTTAAAAACCTTAAGATTTTGCTTGTCGGGCAGTGGTGGCACACGCCTTTAATCCCAGCACTTGGGAGGCAGGCAGATTTCTGAGTTCAAGGCCAGCCTGGTCTACAGAGTGAACTCTAGGACAGCCAGGTCTATATAGAGAAACCCTGTTTTAACAAACAAACAAACAAACAAACAAACAAAAAACAAAAAAAGATTTTTGCCTAGAAGCCTGATGTAATCTGATGTAATATGTTATTTATTACTAGTTGTAACTAGCATGGCTATTAATTTAAAAGATGTCTTTTCTGTCTTCTAATTTACTTTTAAAGGTTAACTAGTACATTTTCATGATTATGAAGTTTTTGTCCAGATTATTCTGTTATATCCACTAGATTTGGGGAGATAGCCTACAAAAAGAAAGATTTTAATATGGGCACAATGGTTTACACACGTAATCCTGGCACTTAGGACAAACTAAGGATCAGGAGTCAAGGCCTACCAACCTCGGCCCTGTCTCAAAAGGAGAGGGAGGGAAGTCAGACAAACTGTAGTTCAGTTGGTAAGTTTTTTCCTAGTGTGCTTGAACTGAGTTCAGTTGGCAGTAAGAAATAAAAATAAAAGACTTTACTTGTCAATATGTCAAACTTCCAGCCCTACTAAGAATCAAGGCTGTAGATTCAGTTTACTTACTGGTGTGCTGTGGCGTGATTTTAGGTCAGGAATCTTACACTAAGTTTCCCAAGAGATTTTGATTGCTACCAAACTTTTGGTGTAGCCAAGGCTATAAATTAGCCACTGTTATCTGTCACATTTTCAGTTTCTCTATGTGGATAGAACTAGGTACAGCTCAGTAGTAGTAGCTCTGATTTAAAGGTCTGATGAAGCCAGACAAGATTTATATTCCTTTAATACCCACGGGAACTCTTGAGTGTGCTAGTGCACGCTTAGGACAGCAGATACTCACATGTCTCAGAACTGGGGTTCAACCAAGAGGATGCTGGTGAAAGCCAGGAAGCAGGTGCGCGTCCTGCTTCTGGCGGGTCAGAGGTGGTATTCAGGTCCTATCAGGCCACTGCCAAGAGACTGAAATACAGAGGAGAGGGATGACTTCTGCAACTGTTTTGCAATGCTGAGTTCCTATGAAGTGTTTTAGAAAAAAAAGTCCTGAGCTTGCTAAGAAAAGTAAAATGTCTTTGCATAAATTTAGAGCGAAAGTTTTTATTTGCACACTGAAAAAGTTACTATTTAGAATTTTACATATTTCAAATGGAATGGAGAAAAGCTGGAGAGTCAAATTACTGTTACAAGAGTTGTTAATCATGAACTTTAAATGGAAATGCCCAAAGTATGGTGTAGTTTATGGTTTTTATTTTTGTTTATGAATAGCTGAAAATTGGCATAATTTGTATTTGTTGTATGCATATTACATAGACTATATTAGATTAAATTGGAGTTGGGCTTACTTTGTTCTGAGTGTGGTTTTTAAAAAATACTATTTACTTACTTATCTTTACTTACTTATTGATTTATTATGAGAGGGAGTATCAGGTGGACCATGGCATGTGTGTGGAGGTCAAAAGGCAACTTGAATGATAAGTTCTCTCCGTCCACCGTGTGGGTCCTAAGCATGGTTGTCAGATTTAGCACCTTTGCCCACTGAACCACCTCACCAGTTCATGTTGTTTTTGTTGTTTTGGTTAATGAATATTATGAATTTTTTTGAATAATTGCAACCATTCAAAGAGCAGAAATAAAAGTAAATTTTCCTTCCTTCCTTCCTTCCTTCCTTCCTTCCTTCCTTCCTTCCTTCCTTCCTTAGTTATTTGAGACAGGGTTTCTGTGTATAGCCCACAAGTGGGATCGCAATCTGTATAAGAACCGGCTCTCTATAAGAGAACCCAGCCCTGCAAACAAGAGAATAGTACTCTCATTATTTTATTGTTCCAAAAAAAAATCTAGCCACGTTAATAACCAACTCCAGCTTTCTGTCTTTTAGATGTATCTCTACCATATATGTTCACAGTCAAGAAAGGTTTAAAGAATGAATCACATGTAAGAGGGCAGCTGCAAGACACTGTAAATTATGCAAGTTTTCCCAAGGAATGTATGTGAGCCAAAGCAGTAGCCTACCAATGTATGGATTGAAAAGCTGTGTGTGGCACCTGGTGTGTTGGCCCATGCCTTTAGTCCCAGCACTCAGGTGGCAGAAGCAGTTGGATCTCTGAGAGTTTGAGCCCTGCTTTAGAAATGAGTTCAAGGACAGCCAGGGCTGATACACAGATAAACCTTGTCTCAAACATCCAAAAGACGAAAGAAAGATAGAAAGAAACAAGTAAAGCTATGCGGCCACTCCCTTTTTAAAATGTTCATTATTACTCTTTCCCTAAGGAGAGTTTTCTTCAGTGCTAGGGATCCAGTTCAGGCCTTCTGCAAGTCAGTCAAGCATCCTACCAGGAAAGTGGAACTTTTACAGCCCTAGAAGTGTGTTAGCCTTGTTTATTGTTCCCTCAGTCTCCAAACCCTAAGTGCTCCCCTCCTTTGAAACAAGGTCTCATCTCATAGATCAGAATCTCTCAGGTGCTAGAATTAAGGGCATGATCTGCCACACCCAACCTAGTCCTGGTCCTAATTTTGAAGACTCTTTGTTGTCCTGCCTTGAGATATGGTTTTCACTTTTTTAGCTTTTCTTCTTTTCTTTTGGTTTTGTTTGTTTTGAGACAAGATTTCATTTCTCTGTGTAGCCCTGGCTGTCCTGGAACTTGCTCTGTAGACCAGGCTGGCTTCAGAGATTCACCTGCCTCTGCCTCTCTAGTATGGGGATCAGAAGTGTGGGCCACGACTGCTGGGTGATGTTTATTCAACAGCATTTAGAAACCAAACACCATATTGTGTTTATAAATCAAATTTCTTCAGTTGTAAAATCATTTAGGGCAGTGTCTCTCAACCTTCCTGATGCTGCAACCCTTTAATACAGTTCCTCATGCTGTAGTGACCTCCAACCAAAACATTATTTTGTTGCTACTTTGTAACTGTAATTTTGCCACTGTTGTGAATCATAATGTAAATATCTGATCTGCAGATAGTCTTGGATGCCTCCTGTGAAAAGGTCATTCGACACCCCTCCAAGGGTCACAACCCATACGTTACTGGTTGAGAACCTCTGATTTAGGGTCATTTGATTGTATGACTGTCACAGAATCTCAAGGTAAAGGGCGAATGCTTCATGCAGCTGTAGTTCAATGTTTTAGAGGATTGTGTACACACAAAAAATATGTGCACATTTGCACAGACACACTTGAGGATATTACAAGAAAAATTTGTCAGGGCTGAGATACATAGCTCAGTGTCAGAGCTCTTGCCTTGCCTGGGTGCTCGAGGTCCTAGATCTAATCCCCAGTACTGCAAAACAATAAGAGACCAAGCGTATTCAGATCACTGCCGTGAACGTCTGAACATAGAAAGTGATTTTTGTAAAATTGAGCAGATCAAGAGTAATAGAGTTTGATTTTATTGATGTGTCTTCTCTATTCTAAAGATTGATGAATGATAAACTAGAACCCATGTGGTCTGTTGTGTATTGATGTAATTAAGCCTGATAGAGTTTTGTATCTTTTTAGTTAGGAGTCCTTGTCATTTTTCAGAAATTCCTTTTTCAATCAATTGTATAAATTTGTATTTTTATTTTAATTAAAAAATATTTCAGTGGTATGTGTTTGTGAGGTATAGAGTGGTAATTCAATGTATATTTACAGTTTATAATACTCAAATCATCAAGTTAGTTAGTTTAACACTTGTGTTTAAACTGTGTGTGTGTGTGAGAGAGAGAGAGAGAGAGAGAGAGAGAGAGAGAGAGGAGACCGACCGCGAGAGAAGGCCGAGGCTGGTGCTGGATATCTTTAATCACTTCTGTAAGTTATGGTTTGAGACTGGACAGTTCACTAAACAGGTAGACAGGCTGGTTAGTAAACTTACAGAAGTCTGCTGTCTTCTCTCCCAGCCCACGCTGGGGTCACGGGCAAATACTGTTGTCTGTCTGCGGCTGTCCTGTGTGGGTGATCGGGATCTCAGCTTCCCTCACGCTTGTGTGGCAAGTGTTTACTGCCTGAGCTGTCTTTCCCGGTCCCCATGTCTTTAAACATTAAAAATGGATTTAACTCAAGTGTGTGTGTCTGTGTGTGAGTGTGTGTGTCTCTGTGTGTGTGTGTGTGTGTGTGTGTGTGTGTGTGTGAGAGAGAGAGAGAGAGAGAGAGAGAGAGAGAGAGAGAGAGAGAGAAAGCAGAATCTTCTGTTTTGGGGGTGTGTTTGTGTGCTCCTGCATTTGCGACATGTGCTCATGAAGCCAGAGGATGAGTCTTGTGCCCTATTTCATCACACTCTGCTGTGCTGGCCTTTTTTTATTTTATTTTTATATATTTATTTTTTAATGAGAGTTTTCAAAACAGGGTTTCTTTGTGTGCCCAACCTGGCTGTCCTGGAGCTCACTCTCTGCCTGCCTCTGCCTCCGGAGTGCTGGGCTTAAAGGTGAGTGTTGGACTCAGGTCCTGATGTTTGCATGGCAAGTGTCTTTTTTTTTTTTTTTTTTCGAGACAGGGTTTTTCTATGTAGCCCTGGCTGTTCTGGAACTCACTCTGTAGACCAGGCTGGCCTCAAACTCAGAAATCCGCCTGCCTCTGCCTCCCAAGTGCTGGGATTACAGGCGTGCGCCACCACCGCCCGGCAAGAATAGATTCTTATAACTATTGTCCCAATCCCAGTAAAGATCTGTTCCTTCTCTGCCATATCTCTAATCCTTGGCAACAACTAATCAATTGCATGTATATAATCCTGTCAGGTTGACAGTGTCCCATCAGTAGAACCACACAGTATGTGACCTTTGAGACTGGCTTTCCCTCACGTCTCATGCCCTTGAAACTCTCCCAAGGTATTGAATATGCAATAACTCACTCATTTTTACTGCTGGGTTGTCACATGGAATCTTTTGGTTTCTTGGACATCTCAACTACTACAAATAGTGCTGCAGTGGTTCATGTGTAGGAGTTTGCGCCAGAATATGTTCTCATATCTCTCTGGAGGAGATACTCTTATTGCTGGGTTATATGGTTATATGATAGGTGTAGGTACAGTAGTCCTCACTCTGGCTTAAATTTTCTGATGTGTTCTAGACTTACCTATGTGAGACCCTGCCTCAGAAAGGAAGGAAGGGAGGAAGGGAGGAAGGAAGGAAGGAAGGAAGGAAGACAGGAAGGAAGAAAGAAAGAAGCAGATGTTGTTAAGATGTATTTTATTATTTTCAGTTGTGTATGTGACTACATAGATACAAGTAAGTGTATGTGGTGATTCTGTAGCCAGAAGCTTCATATCACTTGGAGCTGGAGTTATAGGAGTTTGTGAGCTTCCCAGGGTGGGTACTAGGAATGGGACTTGTCCTTTGGAAGAAAGAGTGCTCTAAAGTACTGAGCTGTATCTTCAGTCCCAAAGCCAAATGTTTTAATAAACACTCCATCTGGCTAATTATACTACTCAGGGTTTGTGTTTGTGACCAACTGTTGGTATCAGGAACTGACTTTACGCTGCAGGTCGCCTCCAAATCTAGTGATGACAGTGACCTCACCCATAGGCAACAGACACCCTGCATCTGTTGCCATGGCAATCGCCATACATTCCCACATCCCCAGTATCTACCTGACTCACCTCCCAACCTTACCCGAGAGTGGTTACATCACAACCCAAATAAAAGGCAGACTCTCCTGACCTTTGCTCCTCCCCCCCCCCCCCCCGTTGTCTTTGTCACTACCTCTTATCCCCTTTCCCCACAATAAACCTCTCTCACGTGGAACTCTATTGGCCTGGTGTGGTCTGATGTGAGCTGCGATTCTAACACAATACCAACCACTGACCACCACAGCCCGGTTGACAGCTACACAAATCCAGAATGTAGATGATTCCATAGAATTGTACCAAACTGAACCTTATCTGTCCCCTGCCCGTCCAAATAAGAGATGAATTATTCTGTATTAAAGAAATATGATAACTCAGTGTACTTCCTTGTTCTAGCCTCTATCCTGAGATGAAAACAGGAAGACAACTGGGGACATAAAGTGGCTAGTTTTCTTAAGTGTTGTGATGGATAGTGTACATCTCTAAGTAGTTGTCTTCCCTTCCTCTAACCCCATTTGGAATAAGGGCCTTGCTGAGGCACAAGCTTGTCTCAAAGTCGCGACCCCTGACTTGTACAGCTCAAGTACTGGCCTGTAGGCATATGCAGCCACCTTGCCTGGAGCAAGTTGTCATTATTGTGATATGTGTGTTGAAGTGGTTTTATTTATTAAATGATTTACCCTTATTCCACTTCGCTTACTAAATCTGTCTAAATACATGCAAAATGCATGTGGAAAAATGTTTGACTCTTGAATTTGAATTCTTGCATGCTAATTTCAAGTAGAATCTGTTGTTTGAATTAGATTTTTCTGCTCCTTGTTGTCTAATTTATAAAATGAAGTTAACTGTGCTCCTTTGTCACTATTTTTATATTTCTTTTGTAACCTGTCACTTGGGAGATACAAGAATACAAACTGTAGAGCAGAGAGCCCTACGAGTGAGTGGGCAGAGGCGGAGCCAGTGGGTGTAGGTGCCACTGGGGAATGGTGTGGAACGGCCTCCTGTGCACGCGCTCCCATCTGTCCCATCTGCAGGCTTGCTGTCTTCCCTTCCCTTCCCCATCTAATACAAAGGTGTCGGGTGCCCAGATATTCAGATGGTTTTGTCATCTGTACATCGAAGTTAAACTCCCAATAACCAACACAGGGATCTGGTGTCCTTGTCAGACATTGTGCTTCTCTCCCTGACAGGCTGAAATTGACTAAAGCTGCTGAAACAAAGCCACTAAATAGTAACAAGGATTTACAGGTTTTTAGAGAGTATCATAGCAGTGGTTGTCTACCTGTGGGCTGTGATCCTTCTGGGGGGGGGGTCTCATATTAGATATCCTGCATATCAGATATTTACAGTATGACTCATAGCTATAGCAAAATTATAGCTATGAAGTAGCAACAAAAGTAATGTTATGGTTGGGGGTCACCACAACATGAAGAACTGTATTAAAGAGTCGCATGCAGCATTGAGAAGGTCGTGAACCACTGCTCTACATGGAGTCTAAGTCCTGGGTTAGAAAAGTTGTTTATGCAGCTTACTGAAACAAAGCATGCTGTGCTTTCAAAGAATGCAGAAGTGCGGGCGTTTGGTGTGAAGGGAGTAAAGGCGTCTCTTGAGTCTCTCCAGGTATTGCAGGGACACAACACGAACTTTGCTTTACTTAGTTTTGAATCAGCATCTTGTATGGACCCAGTCTAAGAATCAGAGGTCCAAAGGGATCATGTAGAATCAGTGAGATGACTCAGTGGTTAAAGGTGCTTGCCTCTTTGACATGAGCGTCATCCCAGGATTTCCGAGTTGTCCTCTGTCCTCTACATGAACGCTGTGACACTGTGTGCAGGAGTATGGAGGGATGCTCGCTGTCTTTCACTCTCCTGTTGTCTCTGTCTCTCAGACACACACAGATAAATAACAAAAAATGTAAAGGGCTCTTCATAGTCTATCAGAGAACAGTTGCATGGGATATCTATCTTTAAATGCTGAGCTAGGCTGCTGGGAATGACTCATAGCATGGGATTCGGACTGGCCTGCAGAGAAGTGCTACCTCTGTCACAGAAAGTTATATTAGAACAGCATGCAGCTTTTGAGTTTAAGATAAACAAACAAACAAAAAACATTATCCTAACGGTGGAAGAACAGTTTAGAGAACAGGAAAAAGTCTTAGTTACTTCTTTATTGCTGTGGTAAGACCAATGACCAAAGCAGCTTGTAGAAGAAAGGGTTTATTGGCAGTTTACAGTTTCAGGTTGAGTCTGTGACCATCATTGCTGGGAATATGGGAGCATGGCAGCAGGTGGGCAGGTGTGTGCTGGGAACTCACATTCTTATCCTCAAGTAGGAAACAGAAAGATAGCCAGCTAGGAATGGCGAGGGCCTTCAGAACCTCAAAGTCCACCCCGGGTGACATACCTCCTCCAAGGCCTCACCTCTTCCCAGATGGGGAGCCAAGTATTTAATGTCCAAGTCTGTAGGGGCCATTCTTATCAAACCACCACAGTCCCACTCCAAGACAGGGTTTCTCTGTATAGCCCTGGCTGTCCTGGAACTTGTTCTGTAGACTAGGCTGTCCTGGAACTTGTTCTGTAGACTAGGCTGTCCTGGAACTTAGAGATCACCTGCCTTTGCCTCCTCAGAGCTGGGACTAACAGTGTTCACCTGCCATGACTTCCCAGCCCCCCACAGCTCTTAAATAGATGTTTCTCCTATGAAGAAAGAGATACACTAAAGATTCAGTGATTAAAGGGTAACTGCTGATATTAATATCAGAACAGCAGATTTAAAGTGGGTGTTTATTCTAAGCTATTCTCATTTCATCAAGGAGATACGAATATCATAGACAATAAGTTGAACTCAAGCCCAGGGTGGTGGCTCGTCTATACTAGCACAGTTAGGCAGGAGAATCACAGATCAGAGGCTGCCTTGGACTATGCACTGTGACCTTGCCTCAACAACAGTTACAAAAAGTTTTAAAAAGAATATCTGTTTAGTTGTATAAAGTGGTGAATACCTATGATTCTAGCATTTCATAGGTGGCTAAGAATCAGGTATTCAAGGCTATCCTTGGTTATAGAGTAGGTTAAAGGAGATCCTGTCTCAAAAACAGATTATTTGTTTTGAGTTGTATAAATAATTTAGATAGCAATGATGTTTACAAAACTCTACCCTCAGTTTAGAATTAAATTAACTTTAAAAAAAAAAAACAGACTTCAAGTTAGATTTATTTTAACCTTTTTTTTTTTTTTTAATTTCACAAAGAGAGACAGATAGGCAAAGAGAAATCTATCATCCCAGAGGCTGGAGACTTGGTTGTCACAGGTGCGGGTGCTTGCTGCACCGGTCTGGAGAAGCTGAGCTCAGAGCCTCACCACCTCTGTAAAGAGCCACACCACCTCTGTAAAGAGCCACACCACCTCTGTAAAGAGCCACACCACCTCTGTAAAGAGCCACACCACCTCTGTAAAGAGCCACACCACCTCTGTAAAGAGCCACACCACCTCTGTAAAGAGCCACACCACCTCTGTAAAGAGCCACACCACCTCTGTAAAGAGCCACACCACCTCTGTAAAGAGCCACACCACCTCTGTAAAGAGCCACACCACCTCTGTAAAGAGCCACACCACCTCTGTAAAGAGCCACACCACCTCTGTAAAGAGCCACACCACCTCTGTAAAGAGCCACACCACCTCTGTAAAGAGCCACACCACCTCTGTAAAGAGCCACACCACCTCTGTAAAGAGCCACACCACCTCTGTAAAGAGCCTCACCACCTCTGTAAAGAGCCACACCTTGTGGAGGGGTCCTGAGTCCAGAGCCTCACCACCTCTGTAAAGAGCCTCACCACCTCTGTAAAGAGCCACACCACCTCTGTAAAGAGCCACACCACCTCTGTAAAGAGCCACACCACCTCTGTAAAGAGCCACACCACCTCTGTAAAGAGCCACACCACCTCTGTAAAGAGCCACACCACCTCTGTAAAGAGCCACACCACCTCTGTAAAGAGCCACACCACCTCTGTAAAGAGCCACACCTTGTGGAGGGGTCCTGAGTCCAGAGCCTCACCACCTCTGTAAAGAGCCACACCTTGTGGAGGGGTCCTGAGTCCAGAGCCTCACCACCTCTGTAAAGAGCCACACCTTGTGGAGGGGTCCTGAGTCCAGAGCCTCACCACCTCTGTAAAGAGCCACACCTTGTGGAGGGGTCCTGAGTCCAGAGCCTCACCACCTCTGTAAAGAGCCACACCTTGTGGAGGGGTCCTGAGTCCAGAGCCTCACCACCTCTGTAAAGAGCCACACCTTGTGGAGGGGTCCTGAGTCCAGAGCCTCACCACCTCTGTAAAGAGCCACACCTTGTGGAGGGGTCCTGAGCTCAGAGCCTCACCACCTCTGTAAAGAGCCACACCTTGTGGAGGGGTCCTGAGTCCAGAGCCTCACCACCTCTGTAAAGAGCCACACCTTGTGGAGGGGTCCTGAGTCCAGAGCCTCATCACCTCTGTAAAGAGCCACACCTTGTGGAGGGGTCCTGAGTCCAGAGCCTCATCACCTCTGTAAAGAGCCACACCTTGTGGAGGGGTCCTGAGTCCAGAGCCTCACCACCTCTGTAAAGAGCCACACCTTGTGGAGGGATCCTGAGTCCAGAGCCTCACCACCTCTGTAAAGAGCCACACCTTGTGGAGGGATCCTGAGTCCAGAGCCTCATCACCTCTGTAAAGAGCCACACCTTGTGGAGGGGTCCTGAGTCCAGAGCCTCACCACCTCTGTAAAGAGCCACACCTTGTGGAGGGGTCCTGAGTCCAGAGCCTCACCACCTCTGTAAAGAGCCACACCTTGTGGAGGGATCCTGAGTCCAGAGCCTCACCACCTCTGTAAAGAGCCACACCTTGTGGAGGGGTCCTGAGTTCAGAGCCTCATCACCTCTGTAAAGAGCCACACCTTGTGGAGGGGTCCTGAGTCCAGAGCCTCACCACCTCTGTAAAGAGCCACACCTTGTGGAGGGGTCCTGAGTCCAGAGCCTCATCACCTCTGTAAAGAGCCACACCTTGTGGAGGGGTCCTGAGTCCAGAGCCTCATCACCTCTGTAAAGAGCCACACCTTGTGGAGGGGTCCTGAGTCCAGAGCCTCACCACCTCTGTAAAGAGCCACACCTTGTGGAGGGATCCTGAGTCCAGAGCCTCACCACCTCTGTAAAGAGCCACACCTTGTGGAGGGATCCTGAGTCCAGAGCCTCACCACCTCTGTAAAGAGCCACACCTTGTGGAGGGGTCCTGAGTTCAGAGCCTCACCACCTCTGTAAAGAGCCTCACCACCTCTGTAAAGAGCCACACCTTGTGGAGGGGTCCTGAGTCCAGAGCCTCATCACCTCTGTAAAGAGCCACACCTTGTGGAGGGGTCCTGAGTCCAGAGCCTCACCACCTCTGTAAAGAGCCACACCTTGTGGAGGGGTCCTGAGTCCAGAGCCTCATCACCTCTGTAAAGAGCCACACCTTGTGGAGGGGTCCTGAGCTCAGAGCCTCATCACCTCTGTAAAGAGCCACACCTTGTGGAGGGGTCCTGAGCTCAGAGCCTCATCACCTCTGTAAAGAGCCACACCTTGTGGAGGGGTCCTGAGTCCAGAGCCTCATCACCTCTGTAAAGAGCCACACCTTGTGGAGGGGTCCTGAGTCCAGAGCCTCACCACCTCTGTAAAGAGCCACACCTTGTGGAGGGGTCCTGAGTCCAGAGCCTCATCACCTCTGTAAAGAGCCACACCTTGTGGAGGGGTCCTGAGTCCAGAGCCTCACCACCTCTGTAAAGAGCCACACCTTGTGGAGGGATCCTGAGTCCAGAGCCTCACCACCTCTGTAAAGAGCCACACCTTGTGGAGGGATCCTGAGTCCAGAGCCTCACCACCTCTGTAAAGAGCCACACCTTGTGGAGGGGTCCTGAGTTCAGAGCCTCACCACCTCTGTAAAGAGCCTCACCACCTCTGTAAAGAGCCACACCTTGTGGAGGGGTCCTGAGTCCAGAGCCTCATCACCTCTGTAAAGAGCCACACCTTGTGGAGGGGTCCTGAGTCCAGAGCCTCACCACCTCTGTAAAGAGCCACACCTTGTGGAGGGGTCCTGAGTCCAGAGCCTCATCACCTCTGTAAAGAGCCACACCTTGTGGAGGGGTCCTGAGCTCAGAGCCTCATCACCTCTGTAAAGAGCCACACCTTGTGGAGGGGTCCTGAGCTCAGAGCCTCATCACCTCTGTAAAGAGCCACACCTTGTGGAGGGGTCCTGAGTCCAGAGCCTCATCACCTCTGTAAAGAGCCACACCTTGTGGAGGGGTCCTGAGCTCAGAGCCTCATCACCTCTGTAAAGAGCCACACCTTGTGGAGGGGTCCTGAGTCCAGAGCCTCATCACCTCTGTAAAGAGCCACACCTTGTGGAGGGTCCTGAGTCCAGAGCCTCATCACCTCTGTAAAGAGCCACACCTTGTGGAGGGGTCCTGAGTTCAGAGCCTCATCACCTCTGTAAAGAGCCACACCTTGTGGAGGGGTCCTGTGACCTCAGCATTACTGTTGGGAGTGAGACAGGATGGATTGCTAGGGCTTCTTGGCCGCCATCTCAGACCATGTTTAGTGAGAGACTCTGTCTTAAAGGAGCCAGATGGGAGGTGATAGAGCAGGACGTCTCTGCACACGCAGGTGCACGCACCCCGTCCCCCAGCAAATAAATCAATGCATTATAGAAAATATATTGTACTCAAGCTCAGTAGTAATCCTCAACTTGGATTATCTTGGGCTACCTAGTGAGGCCTGATTCAAACAACTAAGGGTGGTAGGGATTGAACTCCTGTTAGGCCAAGTTAGCAGGATTTAAACTCATCTGATCAAATGAGAAACAAATTAAGACAGCCGCTGTGCTCAGTGTGTCTTGATTGTGTAACGGTGCGTACAAAAGATAAAGTGTTATTTGTTGCATGCTCTACAGAACAGTCAGCTGCTTTCATTTTATCTATATAACTTAGAATAAACTAAGGCCAACTGATAGTCAAAGGCTGTATGCAGGGATGGACTTTGTGTCTTGATAAGAGACAGTGTTAACCTTTGCTGCAGGATTTCTTAGTTGCTCCTTGACTTCAGAATGTGCTTTTAGTTTTTATCTCAAATTGAAATGCTTCATTTAGGCTGGGCGGTGGTGGCGCACTCCTGTAATCCCAGCACTTGGGAGGCAGAGGCAGGCGGATTTCTGAGTTCAAGGCCAGCCTGGTCTACAGAGTGAGTTCCAGGACAGCCAGAGCTACACAGAGAAACCCTGTCTCAAAAAACCAAAAAAAAAAAAAAAAAAAAAAAAAGAAATGCTTCATTTATATATGCCAGTTAACAGCACCTCAGCCCTTTGGATCTTAAGGATAGAGCCCTTGGAGACAGTACATGAGGCTTGGGTTCAGTTCCCAGCAGTGCCAAAACAAATACCTTTGGAAAAGGAACAAGTACTAAGCTTTACACGCAGTGCTTTTAACTGTGGATGAAGCTGTCATGGTGTTCATGCGTGTGATTCCCAGCACTGTGGGAATCAAAGGGAGAAGGGTTATTGTAAGTTTGCATAGGAAGTGCCAAGCTAGTCAGGGTCGCATAGTGAGGCTCAGTTGCAAAACAAAGCCAACGTGAATCAAGACTTAATGATATAATTGAGTTAGTGTTTAGGTAGCATCTTGGATTCTCTGATGTATGTATTCTGTCTATAGAAACTTGACCTGTGGTGATGTGGATAGCGATAACTTTGTGAACAACTATTAACAGTAAGGAATTGGACATGCCAATGTGGTGACTAGTATACTGTAGCGTCACAGTGTCTCATAACACTCATCAGCACTTGTCTAGGATAAAGTCTTCTCTAGAGAAATTTTATATGTGAGAGAAATATAACCATTAGTTTTATAGGTTGTAATTTTTATAGTTTTAAAATGCTCTTTGAATATGTATCACTTATGTATATGCAAACACATAATACATACATACATACATACATACATATCTGTTTTTGAGGTGAGATCGCTCACTGAATGTGGGAACTTGGAGCCTACTCATTTGGCCAGGCTAACTGGCCAGCATGCTCAGGGATCCACTTCTCTACCTCCCCGGGGCTGGGATTATAAACATGTTACTATGTTCCCTTTTCCACCGCTCTACCTCAGTCTTTTTAAGTGGTTCTTACATGGGTGCTGGGAAGCCAGTGAGTGTTCAAGTGGTTTACCAACTGAACCAGGCCTGTAGCTGATTGTGTATATCGATCACATTTCTATTTAATGCTCTTGTTAACCTTCATATTAATTCTTTAGAAACTTTTGTGGTTGTAGTTGTTGATGTTTGCTTGCTTGATTGTTTGTTTTTTTTTTGTTTATTCGTTTATTTTTATTTTTATTTATTTTTTGTTCATTTGTTTTTGAGACAGGGTCTCACTGTGTAGCCTTGGCTGGCCTGGAACTTGTTATATAAGACTAGCCTGGAAGTCACAAAGAGTTCCCTGCTTCTGCCTTCCAGGTGCTTGGACTGTAGACATGTGCCACCACACCTGGCCATTCCGTCTTTCTGTCTGTCTGTCTGTCTGGCCTTTTTCCATATGACATGCACACCCCCACTGAGCTCTGTGCACCTTTGGTGCCCTACAGTGTGGAATACTTACTGACCGTGTCAACCTTGTTTTCCGGTTTTGGCGTATCTCCTGCCACAGCACCTTTGGGGCTTCTGGATGAGCGGTCAGGTTGACTGCACGCCTTTTGCTTTGCTCGGCCTTGTTGCATTTGTTAGAGCCTAATGTTTCCTAGAGGCATCAAGAATCATCTTTATCCCAGGTATCGGGAGAAAGGCTTTTCTCATGAAATCCGATACTACTAGGTTCTTCAAAGATGCCTTTTATCAAGTTGTGATGTTTCTTTGTATTTTTAGTTTGTTGGATTTTTACAATCAGAAATGATAGATGAATGTTGTCAGATGTTTTTCTTCATAGTTTGATGATTTTGTGGTTTTGCTCTTTTACCTTGTTAATATAGGGAGTTGGCTATTTTTATTTTCAGATACTAAATCAGCTTGGCATTGTTGAGATAAATGCCACTTGGTTTTAATTTTATGTCATTAAATTTGTTTTTGTTTGTTGTAGCTCTGTGCATGAGGGCTAACAGTTCATGATAGCATTTTCTTGTTATCTCTTGAGTTTGTTTTCAAGACTGAATTCAGAAATAGTTTTTCCTTGAAGGGCTTGTAGAGAATTGTATTTATTTGGTTGGTTAGTTTTTCAAGACAGTTTCTCTATGTAGCCCTGGTTGTCCTGGAACTCACTGTGGCTGGCCTTGAATTTAGAGATCTCCCTACCTCTACCTCCCGAGTGCTGGGATGAAAGGCCTCACCTGCACACCACCCTCACCTGACTTTGGTATTATTTCCTAAAGCTGCATTGACCACTGAAGCCCTCTGGCCTGAAATTTTCTTGGTAAGAGTGTGTTACATACTCAATTTCTTTGACGATTTGGGCATTTTGTTTGTGTTTATTTATGCAGGAAGTTAAGATTAGGTCAGCAGGCAGCTTGACAGAGCCTGTTCTCTCTTTCCACAGGTGTGTTCCAGGCTTCAAACTCGGGTTGTCTGACTTGGCAGCAAGTGCCTTTGCCCACAGAGCCATCTTGCTGCCCCCCACCGCCCCCCACGCCCCGTTAAAGATGTCTGTTCTCATCTCTTATTGCCATTACCATGAGCTTAATGTTCTCTCTTCCCCTCCCCATCCCACCCCCACCCCTGTCTCCCTCCTTAAAGCAGAGTTGGGGTTTTGTTAACTATTAATGAATGTTATAGATGTTAAGCTGGGCTGCTCAGGAAGAAAGCAGGGGTGTGGGGTAGCTTCTCTGAGAGCCACTTCATTGTCCTTTCAACACACAAGGATGCAATTTTGGTGAATTTGAAGCACTTATCAAAGAGGGTTGCAAAAAACTAAAGGAGATCACAGTATAGTTCCTGAAGGGCAGGGGACAGGATTCTAATTGATAAAGTAAAAGTCTAGATCATGGGTGCCTTTGCTATAAGCAAAGTTAACAGTCTTGTTTGAGATACTCAAAAAATATCCAGCGAAAGGAATGAGACTCTACCGTGGGTCAGACACATTCAGGCTTTATGCCTGGTCATTTATAACTTTAACATAAAACATCTATATGTGAACGGAATATCTCTATTGTTGGTAGCTTTTACAGCAGTCGTTAATTGTACAGGATTCCTGCTTCTCAGTAAGCAGGAAGCTTCAGTCAGACTTCAGAGTGAGGGATTTCTCTTACCCATATAATGTTCCCTGTGTTGCTTTCTGTCCTTCCCCCCTTCTCTCTCTCTCTCTCTCTCTCTCTCTCTCTCTCTCACACACACACACACACACACACACACACACACACACACACCTTTAGACTTGGTTGCATGGTTGCATTGTGCAGCTCTGCCTTTCCTGGAACTCACTGTGTAGATCAGGCCATACTTGAGGTCACAGAAGTCTGCCTGCACCTGTCTCCTGAGCTGTGGGATTAAAGTTATGTCCAGCTGATCCTTTTGAAGTTTTCTGTCACTTCTTCCATACTAAATAGGAGCATTGACCCTACTTACCAAGTTTTAACCTGTTTGCTCCTGGGGAGACACAAGAAGGACATAGATTGGAGAGAGTTGTCATTTGAAGGGAAATCAACCATGCTTCAGGGGGAACATGGATAAGAAAGTCATGTCAAGCTGGGCAGTGGTGGCGCATGCCTGTAATCCCAGCACTCTGGGAGGCAGAGGCAGGCGGATTTCTGAGTTTGATGCCAGCCTGGTCTACCGAGTGAGTTCCAGGACAGCCAGGGCTATACAGAGAAATCCTGTCTTGAAAAAAACCAAAATCAAAAAAAAAAAAGAGAGAGAGAGAGAGAGAGAGAGAGAGAGAGAGACATGTCAAAAGGGTCAGAGAAGGAGGCTCAGTTCCACCTCATCACTTATAGCAATCCAAGGAGTTCCCCAAATCTTTTAGGGACTTCAATTCAGACCAAACTGGGATTGGTAGTGTTTATGCAGAAAAGGATCTCAGGGTGAGCTCCTTTGAAGCAGAGCTGGGCCTTTGACGGTGTATTTCGTTTTATGTGTGCACAGGTTTTATCTGTCTGGGGGCATGTGCACATGATCTCTTAGTGCTGGTGGAGAGCTGGAGCTACAGGCAGCCGTGAGCCGCCTGACTTGGAGTCTCAGATCCTTTGTAAGAGCATTATGTTTCTTAACCACTGAGTCCTCTCTCCAGCCTCCACAGTTGGACTTACATTTTTAAAATTATTTTATGTGTATGGGTGTTATGCCTGCATGATGTGTGTGTGTGTGTGCCTGGTGCCCATGGAAGCCAGGAGAGAATGCTAGATTCCCCTGCACCATAGGCAGTTGTGAACCACCGTCTGAATGCCAACCTGAGTCCTCTGGAGGAGCTGCACTTGTTCTTTCTCTCCCCAACCCCCATATATTCTTTATTTACATTTCAAATGATTACTCCTTTCCTGGATCTCCCCTCTCCAAAAGTCCCATAAACCCTCTTCCCTCCCCTTGTTCCCCAATCCACCCCTTCCCACTTTCCTGTCCTGGTATTCCCCTACACTGCTGCACTGAGCCTTTCCAGGACCAGGAGCCTCTCCTTCCTTCTTCTTGGGCTTTATTTGATATGTGGATTGGGTCTTGGGTATTCCAATATTCTAGGCTAATATCCACTTATCAGTGAGTGCATACCATGTGTGTTCTTTTGTGGTTGGGTTACTTCACTTAGGATGATATTCTCCATTTCCATCCATTTGTCTAAGAATTTCATGAATTCATTGTTTTTAATGGCCGAATAGTACTCCATTGTGTATATATATATCACATTTTCTGTATCCATTCCTCCATTGAGGGACATCTGGGTTCTTTCCAGCTTCTGGCTATTATAAATAGGGCTGCTATGAGCATAGTGGAGCATGTATCCTTATTACATGCTGGGGAATCCTCTGGGTATATGCCCAGGAGTGGTATAACAGGGTACTTCGGTAGTATCATGCCCAGTTTTCTGAGGAACCGCCAGACTGATTTCCAGAATGGTTGTACCAACTTTCAACCTTACCAGCAGTGGAAGAGTGTTCCTCTTTCTCCACATCCACACCAGCACCTGTTTTCTCCTGAATTTTTGATCTTAGCCATTCTGACTGGTGTGAGGTAAAATCTCAGGGTTGTTTTGATTTGTATTTCCCTGATGACTAAGGATGTTGAATGCTTCTGTTGTTGTTTGGTTGGTTAGTTAGTTTGGTTTTTCGAGACAGGGTTTTGCTGTGTAGCCTTGGATATCCTAGAACTCACTCTGTAGACCAGACTGGCCTCGAACTCAGAAATCCGCCTGCCTCTGCCTCCCAAGTGCTGGGATCAAAGGTGTGTGCCACCACTGCTCTAAACGTTTCTTTAGGTGCTTCTGTGCCATTTGATATTCCTCAGGTGAAAATTCTTTGTTTAGCTCTGTACCCCATTTTTAATTGGGTTATTTGGCTCTCTGGAGTCTACCTTCTTGAGTTCTTTGTATATCTTGGATATAAGCCCTCTGTAGGATGTGGGGTTTGTAAAGATCTTTTCCCAATTTGTTGGTTGCTGTTTTGTTCTTTTGACAATGTCCTTGCCTTACAGAAACTTTGTAATTTTATGAGGTCCCATTTGTCAGTTCTTGATCTTAGAGCATAAGCTATTGGTGTTTTGTTTAGGAAAATTACCCCTGTGCCCATGTCCTCAAGGCTCTTCCCCAGTTTCTTTTCTATTAGTTTTAGTGTGTCTGGCTTTATGTGGAGGTCCTTGATCCATTTGGAGTTGAGCTGAGTACAAGGAGATAAGAATGGATCAATTTGCATTCTTCTGCATGTTGACCTCCAGTTGAACCAGCACCATTTGTTGAAAAGGCTATCTTTTTTCCACTGGATGGTTGTAGCTCCTTTGTCAAAGATCAAGTGACCATAGGTGGGTGGTCATTTCCGGGTCTTCAGTTCTATTCCATTGGTCTACTTGCCTGTCACTGTACCAATACCATGCAATTTTTTTTTTAACACAATTGCTCTGTAGTACTGCTTGAGGTCGGGGATACTGATTCCCCCAGAAGTTCTTTTACTGTTGAGAATAGTTTTAGCTATCCTGGGTTTTTTGTTATTCCAGATGAATTTGAGATGGTTAGAGTCACACCAAGATACTTTATATTGTTTGTGGCTATTGTGAAGGGTGTCATTTCCCTAATTTCTTTCTCAGCCTGTTTATCCTTTGAGTATAGGAAGGCTACTGATTTGCTTGAGTTGATTTTATAACCAGCCACTTTGCTGAAGTTGTTTATCAGCTGTAGGAGTTCTCTGGAGGAGTTTTTTGGGTCACTTAAGTATACTATCATATCATCTGCAAATAGTGATAATTTGATTTCTTCCTTTCCAATTCGTATCCCTTTGACCTCTTTATGTTGTCTAATTGCTATAGCTAGAACTTCAAGTACTATATTGAAAAGATATGGAGAGAGGGGGCAGCCTTGTCTAGTCCCTGATTTTAGTAGTATTGCTTCAAGGTTCTCTCCATTTAGTTTGATGTTGGCTATTAGTTTGCTGTATATTGCTTTTACTGTGTTTAGGTATGGGCCTTGAATTCCTATTCTTTCTAAGACCTTTAACATGAAAGGATGCTAAATTTTGTCAAATGTTTTTCCAGCATCTAGTGAAATGCCTACGTGGTTTTTCCTTTGAGTTTATGTGCTGCAGTTGTTCTTAGCTGTGGAGCCATCTTTGTAGTCTCAGAGTTGGAGAGGTTTTGTTGTTTTGTTGTTGTTGGTGGTGTTTTTTTTTTTTCCTGGCTGTCTCCAGCCCACTCGCTCCGCCCCACTCGCTCCAGCCTATTTATTTATTATATATAGGTACACTGTCTCTGTCTTAAGAGAACCAGAAGAGGGCATCAGTTCCCATTACAGATGGTTGTGATCCACCATGTGATTGCTGGGATTTGAACTCATGACCTCTGGAAGAGCAGTCAGTGTTCTTAACCATTGAGCCATCCCTCCAGCCCCAAGTTGGAGATTTTATTAAAAGATATTTTCAACATAGATTTAAAGTAAGATTGTTAAGAGAAAGAAGGGTGGAGGGGCTCAGAAAGAAAGTAGGACATACCTGAGAACATAGGTTCTGGCTTCTCTCAGAGAGTTGCCTAATTTTCTTGTTTTCTAGTTCCTGAGGGAAAAAAGACATGGCTTTACTATACAGCTGGGCTTTGCCCTGCACTCACTATGTAGCCCAGACTAGCCCCAAATTCTAAATATTACTGACTCGTTCTCTTTAGTGCTAGATGATAGATGTGTTTCAGCATGCCTGCTTTCTATTTAACATACTTAAATATATAATACGGTTGTCATAATTACATAAATTCCTCTTTTGAAAAACAGATTATGTTATATCTGTTCTGGTCAATTTCTAATGAATCTTTTTCATGGATTTTAATTTCTTGCTTTTGGATTCTAGATATCTTTATATAATTACATATCTTATAAATATTCCTGAAGTCACAAGACTCAGAGAAAATTCTACCCTAGGGTAATCTTTCTCATTAGCAGCAAAATAACATTTAGGAGCCAAACACTTCTTTGTTTGCAGAGAGATGGTTCTAGTACCCCATAGTTTTCTACTGTTTTTTGTTTTGAGACAGAATCTCTTTATGTAGATCTGGCTGGTACGGAACTTGCTATATAACCAGGCTGGCCTTGAACTCGTAGAGATCTATTTGCCTCTGCCTCCTAAATGCTGGGATTAAAAACATGTGCCATCGCCAGGTGGTGGTGGCGCACACCTATGATCCCAGCACTTGGGAGGCAGAGGCAGGTGGATTTCTGAGTTTGAAGCCAGCCTGGTCTACAGAGTGAGTTCCAGGACAGCCAGGGCTACACAGAGAAACCCTGTCTCGAAAAAACCAAATCCAAAACACAAAACAAACAAAAAACCAAAACAAAACTGTGCCATCATTCCTGGCAGATTTTTTTTTTTAAGGAGGATGTTTTAGGATTATCATTTCTGTGGTGAAACACCATGACCAAAGCAAAATGGTGCCATAGACCAAACTCAAGCTGGGAATTGTAGTTGCGGGGGGGAAAAAGGGTTCTTTTGGTCCAGGAAGGTATGGATTCGGTGAATGACACACAGACACCAAACACAGAGGTGGTTTAGAATCTGAGTGTATTTTTCTGCTTTGAGGTGAGAGCCTTTAAGCATGAGGGATCGACATTTACATATCAAAAGATGTATCCAGTAAAGCAGGCACAAGGAAACCATTTGGCACAAGGAAATGTAAAATCAATCAGGCAAAAACGTTTCCTGTGTAACAAATTTACAAGCTCAAACACGGACAACATCAATCTTCCTGATATAAACTTTTAAAGAGACTTCAAAGGACGTTTTGTCAGACCCCCTGAGTCTAAATGAGTCTCCGTGAGTAAACTTTACCTGACACCTAGCGTTCGTCTGTAAAAAAACAGAGGTTCCCTTTAAATCTATAATAATTTTGTATGGAGTAGACAGACCAAATTTTAATGCCTTCATAAGTTCTAATAGCCTTATTAGCCTTTCATAAGTTTGAACTGTATTTTGAACCACACCTGGATAAGTCTGTCAAGAATGTTGTTTTGGCCAAAAACTTCCTAGACGGGGTCTTCAAGACAAAAGCAGTTCCTCACAAGCTTCCTTTGAGGAAGCTCTGAGCTTTGCACTAACTCAAATGTAAATTTAATCTGCCCAACACCCACCTGTCTGGCAAGGACACAGTATGAGATTCCTCAAATGTAAATATCTTCTAATCTGAGCCTATTGTCTCAGACCAGACCCAAACCCATTTGTCCTGCTAGGACTTTGTATGAGGGTCGAATAACAAAAGGAACTTGTACTTTTAGAATTCCCGGAAAGATTTTACTCATTGTTTCATATTTCCATTGAGATCTCCTTTTTAATCTTGGGGAGTTAAATTTTGATTTTACCATTGTAGCCAATAAACTTGTGAAAAAAATGTCAATAGGCCCATACAGGCCATACCTGTTTTTAACCTTTATCACTCTTAAAATTAATTATAAGCCAATACTCCGTAGTCAAAACATGCAGAACATATTTATACTTTTAAGACCAATTATAAAAAAGCTAATAAAGCATGCATTGCGTTAGGCCACGTGTCCCTGGTTAAACTAACCTTTTCTTAATAACATTATACCTTCAAATTATGTCCAATGACTTATAAGTCAATATTCTATTTATAGTCAAGACATGTAAAATATATTTATACCACTGTGCTAATCAGTGCGTTTCATACCATAGTGTCAGAGCCACTCTCATAACATACTGTTGGGAGGTAAATGTAATTATGTAGACTACTGAGGCAAAGCATAGCAGTTCTAAGAAAAGAGTTTTTGGGCCAGTGACTTACTTCAAAGAAGGATTCTTTTACATCTTATTTGCTTGGTTTTTCTTAGTTCCGGCTACTAGGAAGAGGGGAAGTTTGGAAGCAAAGCAAATTGCCAAGTGAGACTTTGGCTTCTAATTAGAGGTGCTCCGAGGGCTCCAAGAGACATTTCCCCGTCTCAGTTTGTAGAACTTTGTCTCACAGAATCTATTGGAGCTACTGCCGCAAAATGGGAAGGAAAGGGTTTATTTGGCTTATACTTCTACATCACTGTTCATCAATGAAGGTCAGAATAGGAACTCACACAGGAAAAGAACCTAGAGCAAGAGCTGATGCAGTGGCAAGGAAGGGGTGCTGCTTACTGGCTTGCTCTAATACCTTGCTCTGCCTGCTTTCTTATAGAACCCAGAACCACCAGCCCAGGGATGGCACCACCCATAATGGGCTGGGCTCTCCTCCATCAATCACCAATTAAGAAAATGCTCTACAGGTTTACCTACAACGCAGGCTTTTGTAGTGGCATTTTTCAGCTGGGGTTCCTTCCTTTCAAATAACTCTATAACCTGTGCCAAGTTAGATAAATCTAGGCAGCACAGACGCTCTTATTATGTAGTCCCTCCTAAATTCTCTCTCTCTCTCTCTCTCTCTCTCTCTCTCTCTCTCTCTCTCTCTCTCTCTCTCTCTCTCTCTCTCTCGTTCACTCTGGCCTTGAACTCTGTCATCTTGATGTAGCCTCCAGAGTGCTGAGGTTATGGTATGTACCACACAGCTGGCAGCATTATAAGATTTTACCAGCTTCTCTAGTGTCGACTATCTCCATGCTAATAACCCCTCCCCAAGTAGTAACCATAAAGAATATATCCACATGCTGCCAAATATCCCTGGGAAAGGAGGAGAATTAGCCTTAGTTGAGAACAATGGTTTTAGATTTTATTTTGTCGTACTGGTATTGTTGTGTGTTCTTCCTAAAGCCCCATGTGTTGTGAATTATTCTTCAGCCTGATTGGGATAGGCTTTTTCTTGTCCATATGTGAAGTTAGGAAACCTTTTTGTTTGTTTGTTTGTTTGTTTTTCGAGACAGGGTTTCTCTGTGTAGTCCTGGCTGTCCTGGAACTCACTCTGTAGACCAGGCTGGCCTCGAACTCAGAAATCCACCTGCTTCTGCCTCCCAAGTGCTGGGAAGGAAACCTTTTGAATGTTTTTTTTTTTTTTTCCCCATCTTGACACATGCATGTCTGGATGAGTATTCAAGGGAGACCCTTTGTGGATTTCTGCCACGTTTTTAGTGTCTCTGTAGTATTCAACTCACAAATACAACCATATTGATCAGTTCATCTCAGCTCAACATGTCTGCCAGGCCTCAGCTTACCTGTGTTTCTCATCTTAATGACTCTCCTGGTTTAAACACTTTCAAGACATTAAGCTAAAGTAATATGAGCCCACCTCATTTGTTTACTGTCAGAGGTCGAGGTGGCTGATGGTCCAACATTTTGAATCAGTTTTTCATATATTTTATTATTTGATTATTTCAAATCAGAGAGTAAAATTTGTTTTGCTTTTATATCTTGGTCAGAAGCAGTGGTTCTGGTGATAATTGATATGAATCAGTTATTAGTTAAAATGGAAAGCATCCTTGAACATTTATTGACTAAAATTCATTTGGTTTGTATAGAACCAGTAATCTGACATGCTTTTTATTCAAAGTATTCTGTTCCCTGCAATTCCTGTGGTGCATCATGACTATTAAATGGACCCTAAAGCTTACGATCATTTTTAATATTTTTTTTTAAAAAATGTTCTCACAGTTGGAGCTAAATATTGGTTACTGTGGTCCTGTGACTGTTATGTAGTAGCACACAATTAAAGGACATGCACTAACCTGATGAGGCAGAGCAATGAAATGTGTCATGCTTTTAGGGCATTCCCACAGCAGGCTCAAAGGCTTGCTTCTGTGTTACAACTCAAATTATCTAGTAGCTAAGGCTTGGGCATCAAAGCCAGTTAGCTTGATTGAAGTTGAAAGGACTGGTGAGTGAGTATGGGGGAGAAACATGAGAGAAGAGAAAATTACATTGCTCAGAGTGTGAGATGAAACTGTCCTGAAGAACAGTGCTGGGAGGATGGGAGTGACTTGGAACCCGCTGGTGGCGAGCCACTGGAGAAGGGGAAAGGAGCAGGACAGAGAGAAAGTGTCCAATGTTTACTTGTCGTGTGAGGTTTGCTAATTGGTAACTGCAGCTGAGTTTCTTTTTTTTTTTTTTTCTTTTTTTGGTTTTTCGAAACAGGGTTTCTCTGTATAGCCCTGGCTGTCCTGGAACTCACTCTGTAGACCAGGCTGGCCTCGAACTCAGAAATCCGCCTGCCTCTGCCTCCCAAGTGCTGGGATTACAGGCGTGCGCCACCACCGCCCGGCTGCAGCTGAGTTTCTAACATATCTTGTTAGGTGTCTAAGTATGATGATTTAGTCAGCATCCTGGGGGAAGGAAGATACAGATGTAGCAAGAAGGATGGGACCATCTAGAAATAGATATAAACTCAAACATCACAAAACCGTAGTTCATAGAATTTTACAAATGCTTTATGTAACTTTGCAGCAGAACACTCTCTGTAGATGGGTGGTAGGATATTCATTTTCTAAGACTGGGAAAAAATGTGAATTGATGATGAAATACATTCTAAGGTTTCTAAAAATGAGGATTGCTTTTTTTCAGTATCAAGACAAAATTCTTTGGATTTTTTTTTTGTTTTTGTTTTTGTTTTTGTTTTCCGAGACAGGGTTTCTCTGTGTAGCCCTGGCTGTCCTGGAACTCACTCTGGAGACCAGGCTGGCCTTGAACTCAGAAATCTGCCTGCCTCTGCCTCCAAAGTGCTGGGATTAAAGGCGTGTGCCACCACCGCCTGGCTGACAAAATTCTTAATGATGGGCAGTTCCGTCTTTGGGTAAATTTTCTCATGTCTATTTCCTGTTTACTGAATATTTTTGATGGCATGAGTGAGCTCATTAGTTAAAATGTCTGCTTTTTGTTCAGTGATGACAAGTCTTTAGACAAGTGTTTGTGTGGGTAGGGAAGACTGTAACACCACCTGCCTTTTAGTTTCCTTAACTTAAAGAAGCCAGGGAGGTTTTCTTACTCCAGAATGTGTGCTATAAAGCGATGTTGAATCAGGAGATTGGAGGGTCATCTGGCTGGGAGGGGAGGAAGATGACGCTGGCCCGGCGGCCCGGCCGTTGTAGAGAACCTTTTTCCTAGGATACTCATTTGTTCTGTTTTGTTTTACTTTTTAAAACAAGCCCTTTTCCAAACACTATAGTTTCATGAACTTTCACAAAAGAAATGTGTAACTCATAGCTATCCAGAACATTTTACTAAAACAGTTTTTTTTTAAAGCTATTCACTGTATCATTGTGGATTAAAACAAAACAAAACAAACAAACAAACAAAACCAACCTATCCTATTTTAAACAACCCAGAAAGAAATATAGTAATTTATTTTAAATCCAGAAAACCCACTGGCTGTAATTGTTAAGAAGTAGACACATAAGAAGTTTTTGTTATCCTTTTCTTTCTTGTATAGGCATTTGTCTCCCATGTATCTGATACATTTTAAAAGTTGAAATAGACCCAGGTTTTACAAAATAATGAGTATAAATAGCTTAGTAAGATCAAAGCAACCAAAAACATGAGTACTTTAAAAAACTGTATTGAGTAGTCTTTTATAACTATAATCTGAGTTTTACTTCATGAGTATATTGACACAGCAGTTTTCTTTTAAAACTTTGACCACTGATTCTAAGAAGGACCTTTTCAGTTGTGCAGTGGGGCTTTCAAGAACTAGGAGGAGCCAGCAGTGGCCGTGCATGCTTCATTTCAGCATTCAAGGGTTGGAGAGGCAGGCAGATTTCTGTGAGTTTGAGGTCAGCCTGGTCTACAAGAACTAGTTCCAGAACAGCCTGGGCTGCACAGAGAAACCCTGTTTGAAAAACAACAAAACTATTAGGAACTGAACTCACAGCTATTTTTTAAACCTTTAATCTGTTAGATAAATTATTTCATAACTAACAGAAATGTTCAAATCTAAAGTGTCCTATAATTATACTATCTACAATTTGTGTTCTTTTTCTCAAGTGGAGAATTTTTTTCACGACAATTTCAGAAATTAACTTTTTCTAATATATCTTTTATAGATCGCATTTTATGAAAAGTATTACCCCTCCCCCCATTTTATCCAGTGCATCATTGTTCTCAGTAGCAATCTTTTTGAAGTGATCGTGGCTAACAGGCCGTGGAAATGCCATTTGTAAGATACCTTTCTGTAAATGTTAAAGGTGGGGTTGTAGCTCAGGGTAGATCCCTGGCCTTATCTGTGTGAGTCCTGGGTTCAGCAACAGCCCTCCATAACACCAGAACCATTGCCGTCGGCCTCATAGCATTACTAGTGCCAATCTGTCGGGAGATTATCTATTATCGTTGCTGAGTAGCTTTTGTTTCTTTGACTAGAGATGCGGGTGAGGGCAGTACAGATACTTTCTTGGGTTTTGGTATGTGTACTTGCATTTGGTCTTTAATGAAAATGTTGAACTGCAATCAAGGCTTTGTTTCCCTGTTTTCCCCTGACAGGAAGTGGAGGAGGAAATGGCAGGCCCTAGTCAACTCTGCATTCGCCGCTGGACTACCAAGCATGTGGCTGTGTGGCTGAAGGACGAAGGTTTCTTTGAGTACGTGGACATTTTATGCAACAAGCACCGCCTTGATGGGATCACATTGCTCACGCTGACTGAATATGACCTCCGCTCTCCTCCTCTGGAAATCAAAGTCCTAGGAGACATTAAACGGTTAATGCTCTCTGTCCGAAAACTGCAGAAAATACATATTGATGTGTTGGAGGAGATGGGCTACAACAGTGACAGCCCTATAAGTCCCATGACTCCATTCATCAGTGCTCTTCAGAGTGCGGACTGGCTCTGTAATGGGGAGCCCACACACAGCTGTGACGGGCCCATGTCTGACTTGGGTTCTGATCAGTACCAGTACATGAATGGCAAAAGCAAGCATTCTGCTCGGAGACTGGACCCCGAGTACTGGAAGACCATCCTGAGCTGTGTCTATGTGTTTATAGTGTTTGGGTTCACGTCTTTCATCATGGTCATTGTTCATGAGCGAGTGCCTGACATGCAGACCTACCCTCCACTCCCAGATATATTCCTAGACAGGTAAGCTCTTTGTCTCCATGCCGAGTTCATAGAGGTCTCTAGACGCACACAGCCCTAGTAAGTGGGGTAATTGCATCGTGATCATAGCTGGCATGTGTGTTCCATTTGCCTTGTCTGGTGCCATCAAAAGATATGCTTTGCCAAGCGTGGTGGCTCATTCCTGTACTCTGGAAACTGAGGTAGATGGACCACAGATTCAAATTCTGGGCAGTGTGTAAGAGATATTATGTTAGGAGGATGTTTACCTGCCTTTCGTTTTTAAAAAAATTATTTTATATGAATTAAATTTATTGGTAATAGTACAAATTAATTCAGGGATTGATTCTGTTATTATATACTGAATAAAACTAAGTATATATTAAATAAACTTTATGAAAAACAAACAAACAAAAAGAATAGTAAGGCTTTTACATCCATGATCTTTAAGAATAAGCAGTACCACCTTGCTTTCCATTGCTGTTGGTTGAGCCCAGGGCTGAGTGCACGTTGAGCTACGTCTGCAGCTGAGACCCCCTGTTGCAGGGACTAGTTATTCTAGTTGGTACTCAGCCTGCTCACCTCACTGTATACTGAAGAAACTCTTCTTCCTGTTTAAAAAAAAAATAGTAATGGATTTTAAAGGTAAATCATCTATGACTGTCAGATGAGAAATGAGACTGTATCTTTATCCTTTAGTGTGCAGTTGATTCGGGCAAGCTATTAGTGGATGCTAAGATCCATTGGATGGACAACCGTAGAGCAGCAGCATACTCACATGATCGAAGGGTCAGTTTCCACATTACTTAATTCCAGAGGAAACAGTACTGGAACCTGACAAAGATCATCTTTAACCACCTTGTCAGATCCACCAACACAGTGGAGCAAACCAGATGCATGCACTGGATATCGTGCTCAGTGCATCACCCTAGATGATATTCTGATCATCTTATCCTTCAGAAAACCTTAATCTAAATCCGATCACAAGGAAATAAGACACACAAAAAGGAGCATGATAGCTGATCTAGATTCTCCAGAAATGTCAAAATAAACAAAACCCAGGGGGAATCATGAGGGAAATTGAAGGGACATATAATTGGATCCTAATCAAGAAAATGTAGTTATAAAGGTCATGTTAAGGATAGAAATGTGACTGTGGGTCGCATATTAGCTGAAGATGCAGAGTCAGTGCTGCAGTTCTCAGGGAGCAGATGCCTGAAGGTCCATCCATCCCTATTCGCAGAGATCCGTGTAGTTAGAGGAAGGGCTAGCGGTAACTTACTCTGGAGGAATCTAAATGTGTGAAATGAAGCAATATGGCAAAATATTAAATATAAATAATTGGATGACTTAAGTGAAGAGTAGAATCTTGTAAGTTTTTCAGAAGGACCGGGATTTTTTTCCATGTAAATTGGTGATAGTTAGAATAGGAATTGGAAACAGTCAGATCTTTGCTGTCAGGTCAGTGAAGAATTACAAAGAAGTAGGCTTGCAGCTCGATCACAGGGCTTTAGCTTGTTTGGGTGAAGCTGTATTGTAAGAAGGTGCACTGCTGGTAGGGAAGAGCTGTGGTTTGTTTTCGGTTTTCTTTATCTATTATGCCTAAATATATTTCATATTTATAAATATATTTATAATATATGGCATAATATATATGCCTTAATTATATATTATGCTTTAAATTGAAGTTATGAGAATAATTATTAATAATGTCAAGGTTTGGTTTATAACCATGAGTGTAGGTTGCTATGATAGGACAAAGGGCAAGACCATAAGAAGAGAAATAGAAATAGAAGGGAGGAAGAATGCCATTATATACCGTTGTACCAGGAGGAGAATGCCATTATATACCGTTGTACCAGGAGGAGAATGCCATTATATATCCTTGTACCAGGAGGAGAATGCCACTATATACCATTGTACCAGGAGGAGAATGCCATTATATACCGTTGTACCAGAGGAGAATGCCATTATATATCGTTGTACCAGGAGGAGAATGCCATTATGTACTGTTGTACCAGGAGGAGTAATGAAAAAGAGGGAGGAAGAGGCAGGGGGAGCAGGGAGAGAGCATCAGTAAGACAGAGAAATTTGTTTAAATAGAGGTTTTTCATTAGATCTAGAAAATTATAAGTTTTACAGGAAGGAGTTTCAATATTTTTATATGAATATAAACTTATATTGAGTAAAAGCTAAAATAGCTGTTCTTAAGCAAAATTATTAAATAGTGGATGAGGGTCACAAAGGAAGAAGGATGTAGTGTGTATGTGTTTGTGGGGGGGGTGTATAATTTTGTGGGCGCAGTCTCACTGTGCAGCCATGGTTGTGCTTGAACTCATTTTTCTTAATTTTTTTTTTTTTAATTTGAATTGGGTGTTTGGCTTGCATGTATGTCTGTATGAAGGTTCTAGATCTCCTGGAACTGGAATTACATGAGCTGCCCTGTTGGTGCTGGGGATTGAACTTAGGTCCTTTGGAAGAGCAGCCAGTGCTCTTAACCTCTGAGCCATTTCTCCAGGCCGTTTATTTCTCCAGCCCCCCTGTCCTTAAAGTCTTCATGTAGACCAGGCTGGCCTCAAACTCAGAGATCTCTGCCTCCTAAGTGCTGAGAACAAGGTATTTGCTACAATGCCTGGCTCATGTATATTATCGATAAAATTTTAAGGGTATGGTGGCACATGCCCTTGGTTCTAGCAAGTCAAACATTTACCGATAATGTATCATAACTTATCTCTAGATAGTTCTTTTGGCAGACATATAACTTTCTATGAAGCAAAGGTTTCTATGAAGCAACCTTTTGAGAAGCAAAGGTACATAATGATATGTTGGCTGAATGTTTGACACTCGAGGACAGAGGGCATCATCTGTGCTCTTCAGAGTTACTCTGAGATTGCCTCACATAAATTCATAATACAGAATACCTGGTATTCCAACCTAGAGCCAAATTCATGTAACAATTCTTTGTTTTTTGTTTTCTCAAGGCAGAATTTCTCTGTGTATCCCTAGCTGCCCAAGAACACATATTGTAGTCCTTGCTTGCCTTGAACTCAAGAGATCACCTGCGTCTGCCTCTTGAGTTCTAGATTTAAAGGTGTGTGTGTGCCACCACCTTTTTTTTTTTTAAATGAATACTCAACAGCAGGGTTGTGTGTGTGTGTGTGTGTGTTTAACTGTTGTTTGGGGTTTTTTGTTTGTTCTTTGTTTTTTTCCTTCCTTCCTTCCTTTCTTTTCTTTTCTTTCCTTTTTTTTTTTTTTTTTTTTTTTTTTTTTGGTTTTTCGAGACAGGGTTTCTCTGTATAGTCCTGGCTGTCCTGGAACTCACTCTATAGACCAGGCTGGCCTCGAACTCAGAAATCTGCCTGCCTCTGCCTCCCAAGTGCTGGGATTACAGGCGTGCGCCACCACTGCCCGGCTGTTCTTTGTGTTTCAAGGCAGAGTTTCTCTGTGTAGCTCTGGCTGTCCTGAAACTCTCTGTAGAGCAGTCTGGCCTTGAACTCAGATTCACCTCCTGTGCCTCCCAAGTGCTGAGATGAAAGGAGTGTGCCACTACCGCCCGAAGTGACAATTCCAAGAGTGTGATGGCTTGTTGCTTACATGCTAAGGAGTAGCAAATAGAAAAATGGGTGGTTACATGTCTGCTTTTTATCCGAGCAGAAGACATGGTAAAAGACACTGATTTATAACATACAGCAGTCTTTAACTCTGAGTTGAGGTGTTAGGACAGCATTCATTGGTGTTGTATGTAGCAGTGGTGCGCAGCTGGAAGAACATGTTTGTGTTCAGAACAAAGACTGCATGCAGTAAAGTTGTGCAGTGCACTGTTGGCAAGGTGGGTGCTTCCAGAAACACCTCTTTAGACTCATGACTTGATAGATGAGTTGTTCTTTTGGTTTTCTCCATTCAGAAACCTTTCTCCGTAAGCCATTTTGTCCTTATGTGTTTCTTTCCTGTGTGTTCATTCACAGGCTCCCTTACTCAGTCACTCCTCTAACTGGACTCAGAAGCTGAGTGCTGGGCTGGAGGGAGGGCTCAGAGGGCGCAGAGTGTAATGTGGACCACTTGCAGGGGACCTGTGCCCACTCCCGGCAGCTTGCAGTTGCTGTAACTCAAACTCCAAGGGATCTGAGGTTCTCTTCTAGTTTCCTCAATCTCCTGTATTCACTGCACACAGATACACAGATACACAGACATAATTAAAAACAAGGTCTGTTTTTTTTTTAAAAAGCAATTGAATGCGACAGAGCGGGAGGGAAGCGTTGTTTATAGAGAACTGCTCTAGGAAGCCTGCCACAGTGAGTAGCTTCTGAGAGGGCAATGCCTTTTGGAGCAGATCTTCTACTCCTAGGCCTTCCAGATATCTCCTAAGAGACGTAGTATTCTACAGAGCAGTTCTGAGGCTGCTGTTAGAAGAGCGTTGTGTTGAAAAGGGTCTTCTGCTCTGTCGAGTTCCAGAAAGAACTCTTTTTCTGTTTCAGTGTTCCTAGGATCCCGTGGGCCTTCTCCATGACTGAAGTATGTGGCATGATTCTGTTCTACATTTGGATCCTGGTTCTTCTTCTTCACAAGCACAGGTATTCACTGATTCCTAAAGACTGAGAATGTCTGACTCGCATGTGGGATTGGCAAGCCTGGCCCTTTGCTCTGCATTTCCCTGGAAGATTTCCTTTTACTCAGTGTCTAAGGAAAAAGAAAGGTGGTGAGAACAATATATCTAATAACATCATAAATGTGTTTTATGAGGAAAAGGATGTCAGCCTCAGTCAGTCAGGCCTTGCTGGTCTACCTCCCTCTTGCCCCTTGTTCTCCTTTCTCCAGAAATCAGCTCAGAATGCCTCTTCTGCAGAAAGGCAGAAGCACTCCCAAGGGTGCTTGGCCAAGAGTTTGAGTGGAGGAGGGAAAGCTGTTAAGCAGGATGGTCTTCTGTGCTCTGCACATCTGAGAGGATAGAGGCTGCTGAATGGAGAGAGTACTTCTTGGCAATTTCGCCAACAAGTAACCAAGGGAAGACTTTTTTTTTTTTTTTTTTTAATTATAAAGTCAGCAAAGCAAGGAAGGCATAAGGGGAAGAAGGCCCCTTTTATACATTAATGAAGTTAAAAAAAATAGGAAAGAAAACAAGGCTTAGTAATGAAGAAACATTAAAAACTGTCTTGTGGTTAGCCACTGCCCATTGTTTTTAGAACCCTGAAAAGGAGTGAGGTGTTGTATTGCAACTTGGGGGCCTCTCTTCTTCAGGAAGCTCTGTGATAGCCGCAAGCATCCTGAGCCGCAGTTATTTTAGAACGCTGAAGGTGAAAAGAAAGGTTGATGACTGCTATTTTAGTTCCATTTTGAGGCCATAATGAACCCATTTCTCATTGTGCATTGTGTCCTGTGGGTACTCATTTTAAAATGAAATGGTTTAAAAGTATATATATCCCTGCTTTCTGGTTAACTTTGCTTTACAAGACCCTGTGGACTTGAATCTATCCACTCCTGAACATAAAAACAAAAACAAAAAAATTTATTTTTTGATTTTTCGAGACAAGAGTTTCTCTGTATAGCCGTGGCTGTCCTGGAACTCACTCTGTAGACCAGGTTGGCCTTGAACTCAAATCCGCCTGCCTCTGCCTCCCAAGTGCTGGGATTACAGGTGCGCGCCACCATGCCCGGCTCATAAAAACAAATTTAACCTTGTAAAAATTTCAGGAAAGCTCAGGGCAGATCTAGACAAAAATCTAGGTTAAAAAAAATTCAAGTAAAAGAAATTCAGGCAAAATCCATGGGCACAAAAGCCGTGATCAAAGACTAGATGAAAATTCCAGTCTCCAAAACTTGATAAAAAAATAAATAAATTTAACATCTCTAGGAAACTTTGGTAGACTCAGTGAAACATAGTAGAGACCAGGTAAATCCAAGTAGTGGTGTTTACTTAAAAAACATAAATCCAGGAAGTGTGCAGTCAATCTGTCTTGAAAAATTCCACTTTCGTGTGGCCGTATTTTACCACCGAAAGGATGCTCTTTCAGATCTGCACTACCTGCATGTGGCTATTGTGATTTTAAATAGTTAATATTAAATTCAGATCTTAGTTACATGAGGTTCGTTTCAGGTGCTCAAGAGCCATGTTGCATCTAGCTGGGTACATCTGTAGCAGTCTATTGGATGATGACATATGGTACATAGAGTATCCCCATCTCTGTGACAGTCTATTGGATGATGACATATGGTACATAGAGTATCCCTATCTCTGTGACAGTCTATTGGGTGATGACATTTTACGTGGTTTTCTAAGAGTCTTCTCCTGAATTAGAATAAAATATGAAATGTTTATAACTAAACCCATTACTTTGAGTACAAGCTTAATAATAAAACCACATGCACATTATACACATCCCAAATGCTTTATAGAGGTGTAATTTTTTTTTGTTGTTGTTGTTTTTTGTTTTTTTCAAAACAGGGTTTCTCTGTGTACCTCTGGCTGTCCTGGAACTTATTCTGTAGACCATGCTGGCCTCGAACTCAGAAATCCGCCTGCCTCTGCCTCCCAAGTGCTGGAATTACAGGCGTGCGCCACCACCGCCCAGCTGAGGTGTAATTTAAATGTAATGAACTTTTCTCCCTTTAACAGGTCTGCATTTAGTAAACAATTTTTGAGCAAATGTCTAGATTTTAGAATACCATCTGAATGTTCCCTCTAGTTCTTTCATTACTAACGCCAAACACAGCCCTGGCCTGAGGCAAATATTGTCACATTTGTCTCTATGGTTTTCCCTTTAATACAGAACACAGAAGTGGGTAGAAAGATTCCTGCCTTAAAGGCTGGGTTTCTCTTCTGTCTCTAGGAAAGCATTTGAGGCCTCGGAGTTGGGCGTGTCTCTGACTTCTCCCTTGGTCGCTCTGTTCACAGGTCGATCCTCCTGCGAAGGCTCTGTAGTCTGATGGGCACTGTGTTCTTGCTCCGCTGCTTTACCATGTTTGTGACCTCCCTCTCAGTGCCCGGACAGCACCTGCAGTGCACCGGAAAGGTAGCCTGCTCCCGCCTCTGCTCTCGCTTGTTCTTGTTGGATTAATGACACAATACATGCAGGGGGATAAAGATCTTGATTTTTGTGTTAAAATGTGCTTTTTTTTTGTATTTGCAATATCTCGGTAGTAAACTTCTAGAAATAACTGGGTTAAGCTAGACTCCTCTCCCTGTGATTTCATCCGTAGATACTCATTCCATGCTGTGGGACTATGGGAAATTATTGTTTTGACTGTCCTTTTCTGCTACACTTTCCCTTTCTCGCCACACTTAGCATCTTTTTTTGCAATGTTTTTTAGCTTGTATTATATACTCTAATGGTTTCATTATCACCCTCACGTGTGATCACATGGTTCTCAGATGTGACTCCGCATCCTTAGCTCTGCATGTGATGCTGTGGCCCCTTCATGGCTCTGATCCTTCCTTCTCCTTAAACTTTTCCTTTGGTTTTGGTGTGTGCTTTATACATTTTGTTTTGTCTTTCTTCTGATTAAACAGATAGGGCAAATTATGCTGGTAGGGAACAAAAGAGAGGGTTGTAACTGTCACTGTTTTTACTTTTAGATCTAGGGTAAGATCTGCTCTTTACATTTAAGCTCAGTGGTAGAGTGCTTGCATGATGTGCAGAGGGTACTGAGGTTCAGTCCGCAGAACCCACCCCACCCCACTACTTGATAAAGAACAAATCTATAAAATAATTTTAAAAGTTGAAGCTCTCAGCCCGATGTAGTGCCACACCTTTAATACCCTCATTTGGGAAGGCAGAAGCAGGTGCATCTCTGTGAATTGGAGGCTAACCTGATCTACATACTGAGTTCCAGAACAACTAGGGCTATGTACAAAGACCCAGTCTTAAAAAAACAGAAACAAAAGTAGATCTCTCCTGTCCTTGATAGACAAAATTGTTGCAAATGGTTAAATCTGGGCAAAAAAATATTAACCTACTTAGGCAGGCAGAGGCCTTGGTGGCTACAGTAACACCTTTGTTGTTATTTTAATGTCTGTAAAACAAAATTAGGTGCCATTGCCTTTGCTACCACAGTAGAAATAGCTGACACACCAGTTATGGAAGGAGGGTTAAATACCCAAAGAAGATAAGAGCTAGAAATGCTGTCCTTGAGACTAATGGGAGCACAGAGCTCCAGGGATTTAGGCCCAGGGATCGGGGAACTGAGCTATGAGAAGGGGCCCATGCAAGTTCAGACTCCTTGAAAGAAAGTTAGAAACTATTGGGGCAGTCTGTGTTTTTCCATAGAGAAAAGCCGTTTTATGTTTGTTTTTTCTAGGCAGGGTTTTCTGTGTATTCCTGCCTGTCCTGGAACTCACTGTATGTAGACCACGCTGACTGGCCTTGAACTCAGAAGTCCACCTGCCTCTGTTTTTCAAATGCTGGGACTAAATGCACTTCCACTTGGCAGAAAAACATCCTTTTATTATGGAGTTGTACAAGTTTCTTGCAAGAACTCAAATTATATATAAATGTATGTTAAAAAGCAAAAAACTCACATAGAACCCTTTTTATCCCATCCTAAAAGTAAAACTAACAGTTGTGTCTAGTTGTGCAGGTCTGGTTTGAAGTTTCTTCTTTCTCTCCTTCCTGCCTCTCTCCCTTCCTTTCTTGGAACTCAATGCAGATCTAGATGGCCCAGAACTCACTATGTAGATCAGGCTGGCCTGGGAACTCACAGAAATCCTCCTGCCTCTACCTCACAAATGCTAGGATTAAAGATGCTAGGTATCAGGCTCAGCAACACAAACCATTTTTAAGTAGAGTTTTTATTTACTTCATAAATTGATATTGATGAACACCCTAAAAGTGATGGGTGAGTTGCAAAGGTCGTTCTGTAGCTGACATTTAAGGTACTGGCATGTTACTTAACTCTTTTCTCTTGTGTATATGTGTGAGACCTGATATAGATATGTGTGTGTGGTGTGTGTGTGTCTGTGTCTGTGTCTGTGTCTGTCTGTCTGTCTACAGGGGACACAGGGTCTCTGGCTTAGCCTGGAGCTATTAGTTTTGCTAGCACGGCTGCTAGCTGCCCTGGGGATGTCCTGCCTCACCTCTTGCTTCAGGGATTTCCAGCGGGCCATTATACCCGGCCAACCGTTTTTTATCTTTCTTGGCATGGGTTCTAGGTTTCTGAATTTAGGGCAGGTTTGCTTGGAAGCACTGCACTCATCTCCCTAGCCTTATTAATTACTTTTTTGAAAAGAATACACAATTATTGTCATTTGCTTAAAAAGTTTATCGCTTTAATAGTTGTGGGATATAATACTGTAAGCTTTCCCACCTCCCACACCCAGCTTGCAGGTGATGTAAAGTTGGTTGTGTCCAAGATAATTTTAAACAATGCCATAGTAAATGCCCTTAGACAGTAGAGCTTTTCAGCTTCTTTTGGAAAGACCTGCACATGCTAGGCAAGCACTGTTTACCTCTAATTTTTTGGAAGTAGAATTATATTACTAAGGATAAGCATATTGGAAATTGTGATAATGAGCCCTAAAGTGCGTACTTGGACAAGGCTAGTTTCCAGGTATTGTGGACAGTGACACACGTTGTGACCTTGCACTTTCTAAGCAGCTCGTTCTTTCTGAAGAACAGTAATGGACATCACCCACATTTGCCTTTCACAGTCTGCAGACATCACTCAAAAACATTATAAATGTAGGGAGTGTGTATGTGTGTGCTCACATGCCAGAGCAGAAATGTATGATTCAGTTTGGCAGTTCTTGAGAGCCAGTTTTCTCCTCTCATTTGCGAAACCAGGGGTTGAACTCCAGTCATCAGGCCTGCTCATGAGTGTCTCTGCCCACTGAACCATCTTGCCAGATCCGCTCATGCATTTCCTTAACAAAACAAAACAACAATGAAAAACAGTCCCAGGAGCTGGGCATGGCCACTCATGCCTGTAATGCCAGCACGCAGGAGCTGTGGCAAGACAGTGGCAGGTTTGAGGACAGCCAGAGCACACAGTGATAAGGCCCAGCCCAGCCTGAGGTGGAAGACCCTGTCTGAGAACACATCATCAGAGTGGCAGTCCTGCCCTGTGTTACTTTGCTTCATATACAGACAGATGTGTAAGCTTCTCCAAACGTTCCTGGTTACTACTCTCTGTAATTTCCTTTTAAGCAATTGAGAAAATCAACTTTGTTTTAGAAATTACATTAAAAAAGAAAAGAAATGACTATAATCTAATTTAGTTGTATTAATATTAATAACTTATATAAATAAGAGTACATTCCTTTAAAGTAGACTGTAGGACACCACCATGAGGGTATCCACCATGTTACTGACCCAGTTCATTAGCTGTGTTCATAGCTATCTTTGTCTTTAAAACAATTATTTCTTTGATTTATAGCCTTAAATGATTAACAAAGGTTGATTTTTTTTTTTTTGGTTGGTTGGGTTTTGTTGTTGTTTTGTTTTGATTTTGTTTTTTCTTTTTTAACACAAGAGTTTCTCTGTCTACCTATTCTGAAACTTTGGTTTTTAGATTAGACTGACCTTGAGAGAGCCTCCTGCCTCTGCCTCCTGAGTGCTAGGGTTAAAACTGTGCACTGCTATGCCTGGTTTAGGGATTTTCTTGTTTGGTTTGGTTTGGTTTGGGGTTTTGGTGGTGGTTGTTATTGTTTGTTGTTTGTTTGTTTTGAGGCACGGTTTCTCTGTGTCCTGGCTGTCCTGGAACTCACTCTGTAAACCAGGCTGTCCTTGATCTCAGAAATCCACCTGCCTCTGCCTCCCAAGTGCTGGGATTAAAGGCGCGTTCCACCACTGCCTGTCGTCTGGTTTAAGTTTTAAAGATTAATTTTTAACATTGTGTGTATGTGTCTCTGTTTGTATATGCACACATGTGTGAGTGCCCACAAAGACCAGGGGTGCTGGGTTCCCTGGAGCCAGAGTCAGACACAGTTGTGAACCAGCCTTTATGAGTGCTAGAAACTCACTGGGGCCCTTGGAAAGAACAGTATATTCTTAACTTCAGAGCCACCTCTCCAGCCCAGTACCAACCCCCCAGTCTCAATAGCCTACACGGAGCCACCCACCCACTGTACCAGTTAAAGGGACAGGAGTGCTACAAGACACAGTCAGTCACTGCAGCCACTTTGAGAAGAGGAACGGACACCGGGATCTAGTAACAACCCCCCCTTCCTCCCCTAACTGCAGTCTTAGTGTACTGATATGAACTTTAGGTTTAAATAGACAAAAATTTGAGGTAATCATGAGAAGTACACATAGTAAGGCTGCCTTGGTCTAAGTGTGGTCTGGTTGGTGATTACCTCAGACCTTGTTATTGCTCGAGGAGATCAGCCAGTTCCCATGACATGATTGCTCTTGCTTGAGGGTGATCTCATGATGGGGTAACCTACCCATGAGGCTCCAGTATGACTGCAAATTTAGGACAATAGGTTTGGAAGGGATACTGAGGCAGCTGATAATAGGTGCTTACGTTTTCATCCTTATCTTTTCTTGTACTTTCATTTCAGCCTTGAAGAGAGATGAATTGAGTAGAAACCGTTATTAATATGCCTTTGAGCAGATAGGCATGTGACGCACCCACAGTCAATGAGATGAATACGCAGAGAAGGCAGAGATGCCAGGCTTTTATTCTGCCTTGGGCCTCCTTGTGACAGCTGAGGAGTCCTTGACTAGAATGCGCTGGCTGTTTAGAACAGCTGCATGGTCCAGAGTTGTGCACTGAACTGTGTCCCAGCACGTGGGAACAGCCTTTGGCAGCGGTAAAGCAATGCTGCGGTGATTGGTGTGGAGGTGACTGAGGCCGGAGGGCCGTGCTTTCCCCTTCGCAGCAGCCGCTCCGTTCACTTCGCGCCCACACTGCTTAGTATCCGTCTTAGTCATTGTCGGCTAGTTAATGAAAGGCAGTAGCCCATGTTTTATGGTCTCCTTTTTTGTATAGACTCTAAGCTCCTGAAACTGTTTCTGTACAGTGAGAGTATAAAAACACTTTCCCCCAGGAGTGTGCTAACTGATTAGGAAATTCAAACTAAACTATTAACAAAATAGTGAAGTTGTGTTTCCCCTCTGAAAGTTGACAATTTTAGTATTGATGATTAACAAAAGAAAGGGCAAATAAATTGAATAATACTCCAGAGCTATATACAAAGTTAGGAGATTCTGCCAATATGTTGACATAAACTTCATGTCTTTCCTTATGTCAAGGAACAAGCGACATGGGCCTGTTGGAGGCGTGGAGTGGTAGGACAGACTTTGGCAAGCTCAGGGAAGGAACTGCTTGGTCATTAATGACAGCCTTACTGTCCTGACAAGATCCCCTAGGTAGCAGCACGTGGACACATGTGCCATCTCTGTCTGGGCTGGGAGGCGTCAGACCTGAAATCTCTTGCTTCCCACTAAAGGCCCTTTCCTAGGCAGATCTGGAGATCTCCACACTTCTGTGTTTGCATCTGTCGCTTAATTGACTAATATAGATAGATACTTCTTTTTATTCAAGGAGAGATGTTTAAACCTGTTACCTGGTGCAGATCTATGAATAACCAGATCCAAAGATCTGAAAGGAATATATTTGAGGTGAAATATTTTGCTTTCCTGTGAAGATTGTTATATGGATAAGAACTTCCTGATAAACCCGAGAAGGTTTATCAGAATAGCTATGTAAGAGAACCTTTGTGCAGAGAACCTTATCTTATGCTACTAGAACAAATTAGATGTCACTCTCTGGTGTGGACAGCTCTCTCTGTCTCCAGTGACTTTTTTTTAATTAATTAGTTAATGTATGGATTTTTCCATCCAAATCTGCCCTAAATGCTGCTAATTATTTTAAAGTATAATGTAGCCTGCCTATTGACCTACATTATTTATAGCACTCATAAAAAGTAGAGCATTATGGGATAACAGCCAGATGTCAAATCTCTTACAGTGAGACCAACCAGAGGCATTTCATTATGATAAATTAATGGCCTAAAATCATGGAACCAAGACAGAACCAAGAACATGCCTATTTTTAAAACTTAGCAACACAAAGCTAATTTGCATGCTGTATCTAGACAGTTTCCTATTCATTCTTTTCTATTTCAGTTCTGTTTCTAGAAGGATATATGAGAAATATAGAATAGGAAAAGATGAAAAGACGTGAATTACTGAGTGGTAATTATTTGGGACTAGCATTACTTGTTTGTCCCCTGTCTGTAATTAAGATACTATCCAGCCTGGTAGTGGTAGCGACGCCTTTAATCCCAGAACTCAGGCAGAAGCAGACAGATCTCTTGAATTTGAGGTCACCCTGATCTACAAATCAAGTTCCAGGACAGCTAGAGCTACAAAGAGAAACCCTGTCTCAAAATTTCTCTCCTTCTTAACTGCCCCCGCCACACACCACCACCAAATGTTCTGGTATGATTGTCTTATCAAGCATCTATAACCCTTTTGTCTTTCTCCTCTCTTCTACCTGAGACTTTCGTCTCCAGACCAGATGATCCTTGATGGCTGCTGGGGCTTCAGTTGCCGTGTTGGGGTTTTAGGTAGAATGCGGATGCGGTGGCAGGAAAGAGCTCCCCTATGAGGCTCTGTAGCTGTCCCATAGATCTTTCATTTTTGCTACAACTTACTGTACAGAACGTGGCTCCCTGTAGCTATAGGAAAGGCCGGGAGGGATAAGATCTGATTGAGTTCCTGGCCTCGTGGAAGTCTGTGTCTCTGTGACCAGTGAAGACAGGAGAATAGTTATAAAGTAATAACCTGACAGTTACAGTGCACTTTATTCTCTTCCTGCTTCTTTTTAATATTTTTTTAATTTTGTTCCCTTTTTTTTTTTTAAAGAAAGTTAGAGCTTGTTAAAATATTTTAATAGTGATTTAAAAAACATGGACATTATGGGGAAAAAGTAAGAAAATAAAACAAAATTTGGGTGTTAGGGTCTGCAAGTTGCTGCACAAACCACTCAGACACAGGTTTGGTCAAACAGGGCTAGTTTATTGAACACAGACCCTAAGACTGATCTGTCAGGGACAGACTCAGGAGCTGAATTGTGACGCCCAGCTAGACTCCTATAGAGCTTTTAAGCCTAAGATCCAAAAACATCCGTGCTAAGTTATTCTGCCAATCAGGATTTAGGGATAGAGGATTTCCCTAAGAACATGTTTTGGTTGTACATTTATCCTGTCCGCATTGGTTGGGGTGTTCACCTGTGGCAGGGACTTGCCTTGTCTAACATTCATTCAACCTCCTTCCCAAAATGGAAGTTTAACTCCAAATGGCTTCGTATATCGGTGCAGGTGTCTTTCTTATGTTGGGTCCATCCCAGGGGCAGCTTATAAAGGTAAAAACCATAAAAGCTCATGCATAGGTGCAGGAAGTGCTGCTGGGTGGTTGGTTTGGGTCCAAGCTTATTGTGACAAAGTAAACAAAGGAGTTCTAACTGACCTCTATTGTGATTAGTTTCCAAGAGTATTAAAGCACAGAATGTAACAGAATATGCAATCAGTTCAGGAATGAGAGAGGGTTCTAGTAACAGCACATGAGAAAGTTTCCTTATAACAGCACAAAATGGCTGGCTGGACAGGTGACAGTTAACATTTACCTAGGCCTGAACATTGGGGATGTTCTTATTTTACAGTGACTTTTTGAAGCAGGGTTTTTCTGGGTAGCTGTGGCTGTTTTGGAACTTGCTCTATACATCAGGTTGGCTTTGATGCCTCTGCCTCCCAAGTGCTTGGATTAAAGGGGTGCACCACCACTGCCTGGCTGTTTGTTTTAAGATAAAATTTCGTGTAACCTGGGCTGGCCTCTGTAACCAAGGCTACCCTTGGACTCCTGCTCCTCTTGCATCTGACTCTGAAGCGTTGGGATTCTGAACATGTGCCGTCATTCTTGGCATTGACCTTTGCACTTTTGCTTTTGTTATTATCTAGAGATGAGGTCTCTGTGCAGCCCTGGTTGTCCTGGTTGTTGATATGTAGACCAGACTGGCTTCAAGCTCACAGAGATGGATGTACTGGCCTCTGCCTCTGTAGTGTTGGTATATGAACATATGTTATATGCCTGCCTTGACCTTTTTAAAGGAGTTTGAATTACAATGATTTCATTAATCAGCATCTTCTGAGTACAGTCTCGCTTTGGCCCTTCTCTGGGCCCGCTGTGAGTTACTGAGGTAGACTCCCTTTACCCGGATGGGCTTAGCTCCGAACCATTCCTCATGAATTGCCTGAAATGGATTTGGGGAAGCTCTGTACCTCACGAAGCATTTGAGGAACTAACTCACAGCTTTCTTCATAGATATATGGAAGTGTGTGGGAGAAACTACGTCGGGCATTTGCAATTTGGAGCGGCTTTGGTATGACTCTGACTGGCGTCCACACTTGTGGAGATTACATGTTCAGTGGCCACACAGTTGTTCTAACCATGCTGAATTTCTTTGTCACAGAGTGTAAGTATGTCTTTAATGCTTCTATGCATATCAGACAGCTTGTTGCAGGGGAGGAACTGGGAGGGTGTAAGAAAGAACAGCAGCTGGGGTGGAGCGTGCCTCAGTCATGGAGGGCTTACCTGCCACGCCCGAAGCCCAGGTTTCATCCCAGCACCACAGAAAACCAGGTGTGATGGCAGGTGCCCGTGGATCCTAGTTCAGGTTCACCCTCAGCTACATATCCAAGTCAGGGCAGCCTGGGCTACATGAGACAGTTGAAATCAATGGGGCGGAGCAGAGGTTAGGGGAGCAGAAGCTTATAGCCTACCCTGAGGGACCTGTGGCTAGAAAGCATGGGAGGAGTGTGTTATTAAACGGTCCTTCTGTCCTTTCCCTAGATACACCAAGAAGCTGGAATTTCTTGCACACTCTATCCTGGGTTCTCAACCTTTTTGGAATCTTCTTCATCTTGGCTGCCCATGAACATTATTCCATTGATGTGTTTATTGCCTTTTATATCACAACAAGACTCTTTTTGTACTACCATACTCTGGCTAACACCAGAGCGTATCATCAGAGTAGGAGAGCGAGAATTTGGTTTCCTATGTTTTCTTTCTTTGAATGCAATGTTAATGGCACAGTACCTAATGAATATTGTTGGCCATTTTCTAAACCAGCAATAATGAAAAGACTAATTGGATGAAGATCCTCTCTCTGTAATGAGTTTGTTGTTAAATATACAGTAGTTATGGAATGAAAATGAATACCGTTGCTTTGTCCAAGGCTCCTGGATATGTTGCATTTGGCTTCTGTGTTGACAGGTTTCCCGTTCTGAGAAAGGCCGTGACTATAAAACTCAAAAATGAGCACACAAGACTCCTTATCTAGCTGTTTGAATGGAGAGGTCGAGGAGAGAGTCTCTGCCCCTAACTGTAGGAAGACCCAGTGTGTGGGTGATGTCAGGCCATTCATTACCTGTGCATGTTGAGTGTTTGCTTACTGAGCTCAAGCACATCAGCTTGGGCTGGTTGAAGAATTTTTACTGATTTCCAGTAGGACTCAAGTCAAGAAATATTCTTTGAAGCCGGCTTTCCTTACCTAGTGAGCCGTTCTCACGTGTTCATGAACTAGTCTGTATCTGTCTGCAAAGTGTCTTACTGGTAAATATGTTTTACCTTTTGAGCCATTTTAAAGAAAAACACATTGAACACAGCAGCTTTTGTGAAACAAAATGCAAGGGGCAGCGTGTGAGGTGACATGCCAGTCGGGTGCCGCTGGCCTTCCCACTAATGCAGGTACGGGGTCAGTTGCTGTTCCTGATCTGGTTGGAAGCTCCCACAATGTGAACAACAGAAAGGATTCCTGAGGGAGACGGCTGTGTTCCTAATAGTAAAGCGGTGTCATTGTAGTGCTGTAAGTATCCGGACTAAGTACTTGTACCTGTTAGTGAGGCTGATGACAGCCCAATAGAATGAATGCTTTTTACTAATGTGACTTAAGTGAGACAAATGAGTGTCTTACCCGATGTTAAAGTTCTTAGTCAGTGAGTGAATGTGCATGCAAAGAACAAAACAAAGAGAACAAAACAAAATAACAAGTTATAGGCATAGTGTTAACTCTCTGGGGGGTCTCCTCTTTTTGTTTTTGTTTTTGTTTTTCTGAAAGTTCTCATTCCTACCATTGAAAGTAAACACAGTCTGAGACATACTTGGACAGAAAAAAGCTTCTTAGTTTTTATTTAAAAAAATTAATTATATACATACATTCTTTCTATAGTCTTAATTTGGCAGTTAAGAACTAAATACTTTAGCTGCTGTTTACATTAGAAAATTACCTTCAGTAATTACTGTCACCTCCCTGATACCATTTGTCACTTTCTTTTCTATTGGTTGTACATAACAGTTTTAACCTTAGCCTGGCTGTAGAGTTGGAATACTAATCGTATAGTCTTTACGTTCCATTGCAAAACAAGGACTCTCAAGAGCTAGGCACACTGTGGTCACAAGTAGACCATAGCGGGCGTTTATTCCTTCTCCCTCTGGGCAAAATGGCCATTTTTGCAGTGGGAGTCATAGTCCACCCTCTTGGAAGCCACCTGAGTGAATTAGGCAGGAAGGGGGGGATATTAGACAAACTGGCTCAGCCTGTGCTGACCGACCTTGCTGGGTACCACTCATTTCTCACCTGAGAGGTGATGTAAAGCAACTCAGATTCAATGATGTTTTTAAATCTTGTACTTCAAAATACTCGCAGTATTTTAAATTAGTGATTCTGTTACAAGCCAGGATCAAAACCGCCAATATCTCATCTAAAGAAACTGCGTAATCATGGAGAGACGGTTTGTTATGCTTGTTTGAGTAGTCAAGGGATATTACTGCCACCCCCTCTTACTACCTCCCCACTCCCTACAGAGCAGGACCCAATTTACCTGAGGGGAGGGGAGAGACAGTGTTGGCTTTTGGGAAAATGTTCCAAAAACATGTGTCTATGTTAGTTTTTAAATGCTAACCATGTTAATAGTAAATATATTAACATCAGGCTTCTCCCCTCCATATGGATTCTGCTGTAGAACAGAATAGGACGATAGGTGCAGCCAGCTTTGCCCTGACAGCAGCCTGCAGCACGGAGGAGTGGCCTTGGGTCGCTCCTGTTTGTTTTGAGGAGAAAGGTAAGCTAGATGTAGAACCTAATAGCTATTACAAGACAGTGTTTACAGAGATAATCCTCTTCAAGTCTCAGAGCTGAGACATTATTTTTCAGTTTTTGTCTTCATATCTTTTTTCTTTCTTTTTTTTTTTTTTTTTGTTTTTTTTTTTTTTGTTTGTTTGTTTTTTCGAGACAGGGTTTCTCTGTATAGCCCTGGCTGTCCTGGAACTCACTTTGTAGACCAGGCTGGCCTCGAACTCAGAAATCTGCCTGCCTCTGCCTCCCAAGTGCTGGGATTACAGGTGTGCGCCACCACGCCCGGCTACCTTTTTTCTTATTAAAACCTAACCATAATGAAGATAGGATTTATGTTTACATTTTGGGCATAGTATAGCTGTGTGCAGAGGCTCCATGCTTTTGAACCCTGTATTTGATTGTGCAGTTCTGTGAGGCTTTTATCCTTGACAGCTTAGTATACAAGCAAGAAAAGGTTTTGAGTTCTTGGGGGTGTAAAGGATGGATTGCCTACATTCTAAAAACAGTGTCCCTGCCCTCCCTGTGGCGCTGAACCCAGGGCTATGTGCACCAGGCAAGGGCTGTTTTTACAGGCCAGACAGTCTCATGTGGAAAGGTGGACTTGCTGGCAGGAAGGGAACGAGCTTGCATGGGACATAAGCGTGCTCTCACCACATACTTTTGGCAGAAACCTTTGTGTTGCAGCTTACAATGAGGCTATCCTCTGGTTCTCTCTGGCCAGAATTGCTGTGGCAAAAATACCTGTTGTATAAAGCAATGGGCCTCATCTTAGAACCAGTCAGTTTAATAAACATGGGCTGTAACCAAGAAAAACTGCTTCCAGTGGCATGACTCTGACGCAGTAAGTGGCGGTCAGCCCCCTTCTACCTGCCTGTCATGACTGAGAACCCCAGTAGTTTATAAGTGGGAAGCAGAGGCTGGATCCTTCTGTAGTGGAGAGGAAGTAGCTTTTAGGGACACTTGTGCAAAAGGTGTTTTGGGGTAAGTTTCTTTGTTTTTGTTTTGTTTTGTTTTGTTTTGTTTTGTTTTGTTTTGTTTTGTTTTGTTTTGTTGGAGACAGGATTTCTCAAACTCATGGAATCCTCCCATGCTGGGATTAAAGGTGTACACCACCACACCCATCTTTTTGTAAAACTAAATTCATATAAATTCAGATTCATGGCAAAAATGTATCTTCTTTATGTTCAGCAAAAAGCAATTTTATCATTGAAAGATTCTAGATCCAAAATGCTTAGCAATGTTTACAATATTCTTGACTTAAACTCTCTGATTTAGTACACTCAATTATTTGATAGTCTTGTGGCTAGAAATCCCATAGCAAAAGCAGATAGTATAGTCACCTGTCAGCCCTCTCAGTTCTTTAGACCAGAAAGATCTTTAGAATAGTTCACTTGCTTTCCCTCATATTGTGTGAAAGCCACCAAACTATGTCAGGGGGTTTGGTTGGTGGTTGGTTTTGGGTGTTCTTTTGGTTTGTTTGGTTTTTTGTTTTTTGTTTTTGTTGTTGTTTTTGTTTGTTGTTGATTGTGGGGGTTTTGTTTGGTTTTGGTTTTTGTTTGTTTTGTTTTGTTGAGACAGGGTTTGTCTGTAGAGCGCTGGCTGTCCTGGAACTCCCAAGCATGTCAGTTTTAATGGCAACTTTAAGTGGCAGTTTGTGTTTATTAAAGAGTGAGCTTAGCCCCAGTCACCCTGTACCTCTGCAGCCGAGGATTAAAGTTCCATCAGAGCGACCGACCAGATGGGAAGAGAAAGGGTTTCGTTTGTTTCTTCTCCTTATGAATAGCTTTAAATGACTAAAATTATTGTAAAAGTAGGTGTTGGTTTGCCTGTAAATTCAGTGGCATTAATCTCATATAACTAATATGATGAATTACTGTACGAAGTTCAGTATAAATGTCTGAGCTCTAAGCTATTTCTCCAGCCACACTGAGTTGTTTTTGAGGATACGTTCTACTGTGTTAATCAAAGGACTCTTTACTCTGTGGTCCTGGCAGAAGGAAGCTTTGTGCTTCGTTGGGAGAAGGAATGTGTTGTTGGTTTGTTCTTTCCATTGTTACTTCACATCTCTTTTAATCTGAACTACTGGATTGTCTGAAGAACTAAACCAAGCCTGTTGTTATTAACATCTTTAAAATGTTTAATTTTAATAATTTTTCATTGAATCCATGGATTGTTAGGATAATGAAATATTTCCAATATGGAACAAAGGAAATGAAACTTGTACTCAGTGGGGAAGCAGGTTGCTTGGACTAAACCAGGCATGTTCAGTTTTGAGAGTTCTACCTACAGGTCTCCCTGCCCACGAGAAACTAGTGTTACTTGAAGATATGAACGTTCCTGTGGTAGCCATACCTTGAAGCACAGTGTTGTACATAAGTAAATACCTGATTCTAAATTAAATTCAGAGTTAACTAATATATATTATTTTATAACTTTGTTGTATTAAAATGTTTTAAACACTAAAAAATAAAACATTTGAAAGTTGATATGTGACTTATTATTTAAATATCCTTGCACTATTACCATAGTATGTCTTCATTGTTTGAGACAGTCTTGCTGTGTAGTGCGGTCTGGTCTCAAGCTTCTTCCTGTGTCCTTCCTGCTTTGACTTGCTGCTTGCTTGCATCAGCCTCCTAGGGTTAGGCTGTCAGGGCCAGTGCATTAGGGGGTTTGGGTTTTTCCCAAATGGTTAAACACTGCAGCTTTAGGAGGAAGGGAGGGAGGGAGGGAGGAAAGGAAGAAGGAGGGAAGGAAGGAGGAACTTAACTTGCATTTCCCAGTGCACACATGGAGGCAAATCTGAGAAGCTGGTCACTATTGTATCTCAGGGGCTGAACCTGGGTTGTCAGGTTGGTGGTAACCTGTGCATTTACCTGTTGTGTATTTACCTACAAATATTTCCTATGCATTTACTGCTGCATAGCAACTTTAAGGCTATAGGGTGTGGAGTGTGGCATTTACTAATTCCCAGGTCGTCTGTCACACGCTAGGAAGCTGAGCAGAGGAGATGCTGGCAGATCACTCGTCTATCGCATGTGAGGCCTTGGTCTGATCGTCAGCACACACACACACACACACACACACAAAAGAAACAGACACACACTTGAAAAATGGAGATAAGATTAGAATTCAAAGCCTGCTTCTGCTACATAGCTGCGGAGCAAGTTGGAGGTCATCCAGAGCTTTGTAAGACCCCAGATCTTAAATACAAGGTGCACACTTATCCAGTACTTCAGGTGGTGGCAAGAGGTGCAGGGTCATCCTCAGTTAGGTATCGGTGTCAAGGCCAGCCTGGAATACTTGACCCTTTCCTCTCAGTGTACCACACCTCAAAAGGGTCTCACTGTAGTGGACCTAGAACTAGAGAACTCCATCTGGCCACACCACCACACCCCATAAGACCCTTTCTCAAATCAAAACCTTATTGAGCACATCGGGGCTCTGTAAGCTAAATCCTCAGTCCCTAAAGAGTGAGTGAGTGAGTGAGTGAGTGTGTGTGTGTGTGTGTGTGTGTGTGTGTGTGTTTGATGTTGGTTTAATTGTAGATTACATGAGAAAATAGCCAGGCTGTTAGATGGGCTTTAGAAAACAATGGACAAGGAAAAGAAGGTAAAGAGTGGTTCAGGGGCCAGCAGCTTCTAACCATGGCTTAGTTGAGATGCTAAGAATTGTTGCAAGCGCTGGGCGTGGTGGCGCACGCCTTTAATCCCAGCACTTGGGAGGCAGAGGTAGGCGGATTTCTGAGTTCGAGGCTAGCCTGGTCTACAGAGTGAGTTCCAGGACAGCCAGGGCTACACAGAGAAACCCTGTCTCCAAAAACCAAAAAAAAAAAAAAAAAAAAAAAAGAATTGTTGAAAGCATATAACCGAATACTCTTTACCAATGGCCAAACTTGTCCACTTGATCTCTACCTCAATAGTATTGGCCTCGTCTTTTGGACACTTAGGGAGAGAACATTCCAGAAGAGACCTAGAGATAACTTGATGAAATGGAAAATGTATTGGCTTTAGACGGACCCCACCTGACTGTATGTTGAGTGGGGTTAAGGTTGGGGTTGCCTGCCTCACAGGTTGTATGGAGAACCAGATGATGATGGTGCTGTTACCTTGGTGACTCAATACCTATATGAAGGGACTAGCCCGTTTCCAGAATTTAGGAGGGTAAGATGGGGCCTGTGTTTTAGATAATAATGCATCTGGAAGGTGACACTAAACGTCCTTTGTTTTTGTTTTTTTGTCTTGTTTGTTTTTTGTTTTTTTTTTTGTTTTTTTTTTTTTTCCTGTGAGACAAGGTTTCTCTGTGTAGCCCTGGCTGTCCTGGAACTCACTCTGTAGACCAGGCTGGCCTCGAACTCAGAAATCTGCCTGCCTCTGCCTCCCAAGTGCTGGGATTAAAGGCGTGCGCCACCACTGCCCGGCAGTCCTTTGTTTTAGTAGACAGAGAAAGTGAGAAGGAACTCTGCAAAGTAGAAAAGACTCCAAGGGAAGGATACCTCTTATTAGTGAGTGAGTGGTGTTACTTCCCCACTTGCCATAGATGTGGAGGGAAGGAGGGATTGACTTGTGGGATCCGTAGTCTCCTCCTACCTTGACATTGGGCTCCAGGGATGAAACTCAGGCCTTGGGTTTTTCTGGCTAGGGCTTCTACCCATGAGCCATTCTGTGTAGACTCCAGGACAATATTCTTTGAGTAAATCCATTGATTTCAGTCTTCTCTGAGATGCCCCAAGACCATTTTCATTCAAAGATGGTGGCATATCTTATCTTTCCTCATCAGGACTTCTCATTTATGAAAGCTTCAGAGTGGAAGGAAAATGTTTGGGGATCACTGAAGCAACAGACAAACTCCCTATCTAGAGGTAGTTAGGCAAGAATAAGGTCTTCTATACTAAGGGAGGTTCAAGAAATGTTTAGAACGTAAATCCTGGAAGGACAAGTCCAAGATTTCACCAAAGGTTGAGAGCAACAGTTTTCAACCTGTGCATTGTGACAACCCCCAACCCTTCTTAGGTGACATATCGGATGTCTGCATTACAATTCATAACTAGCAAAATTGCAGTTACGAAGTTTTATGGTTGGGGGTCACCACAACATGAACCGTATTAAAGGGTCACAACGTTAGGAAGGTTGAGAAGCGCTGGTTTAGAGGGTGAAAGGATCACGGCGAGCAAGGTGGCTTGATGGGTAAAGGTGCTTGCCGCCAAGCCTGGCAACCTGAGTTCTGTCTGAAGGAGCCACAAGGTGGAAGGGGAGAACCAAGACCTGCAAGTTGTCCTGTGCCCTTCACACATATACCCTGGCATGTGTGCTCCTACCACACACACACACACACACACACACACACACACACACACGTGATTCTTAAGAAGCTCAAAATCGGATTTGCTTATATGTGGCAGGGAGCAATCCTCAGAATTTGTATTTATTACGAGTGGAAGCACCAGGAGACCCTACTGCTAACAGGGAGGCTAGTGCTGCCATGAGCACTGTAAACCGCATCTCCACCTGTCTGAGTTCTTAATGGAGAGGTGTCCTGAAAAGTCCTCAGCCTCTATGCTGGGAGCGACGTGGTGCTGAACCAGAGCCCAGGAAGTCATCCTTTTTTGATATACTACTTATCTGCCGTTTTAAAAATTGGATGAGGCAGGCAGGGTGCAGGAATCAAAGTAAAACACAGCATAAACCAGAGGGTTAATGAAGGCTGGGCACCAGGGAGACAATTGTTGAACCAACTGAAGTGCTTGTTGGATCAAAGTCTCGAGAGCATGTCTGTCTAAACAGAGTGCTTTTGAGGGTATTAACATTGGTCTCAACATTTGAATCATTTACATAGACATAGAACATTTTTTCTTAATGTGCAAGTCCCCCATGTTTAGTAGTCATTAGATCTGGTGCTCTTCTATTTTGGAGCATGACCCACTGGAGGGACCCAAGGCTGTCATCTGTGGATGCCATTGCCTGATTAAGCTTGTCTCAAAAGTCTCCACTCAGCTGGTGTGTCTGGATGAAGGTAGCTGTTATGGCCAAGCAGCAGATTCAAGGAAGATGGCGGGTCCTATTCCTTCCAGCAAAAGATGGAAGATCTATTGTCTCCATCCAGCCTGCGGCAGCAGCATTGCCTTTCTTTTCACATAGAGATAAGCCTGTGGGATAGTCACAGCAGGGATGCAGATCAAAAGAAGAGAGGGTATAATGTGCAATGCACATGTGAAGCTGTGTGAAGCTGTTAACAGTTTGATTGGCAGCACGTTGATGGTCCGTTGGTTTAGACCTGGGAGAAAGGCAAGGAGGTACACGTTACAGGAATCTTAATCCTGGTCTGGCATCCTTTAAATGGAAAGTCACCCGTGCTACATTAAGAAAAGCAGAGGGGAGGGCTTGGGGATCGTTTATGGCATCTGGTGTGGGTAACTGAGAAAGGAAAGCCATGTTAATTACATATCTGGAATAGGCAGTAAGAGTTTGTGAAAAAAGAAGCTGGCTTAAGTAGATAGGCTTATTTTTATTAATTGAAGATTAAATAATAGTTGTTGAAGAAGTCTGTTTGACCTGAGAAGGGTAGATCCAAGACAGTTCTCTGAAGTTTAAAGGAACTTTAAAAGATAAGTTTTAGATATGTATTATTGTTTACAATCTGTAAACAATTTTGGGTTAAAAGCATAAACATTCTTTCCTGTTATTAGGGGAAAACAAGCATTTAAGTAAATTTTAAGCAAAGAAGCGTGAAATTTTTAAGTTTTGAGTGGACTGTGCCATCTTAGCCATCCCGTCTCAAAGTGTAGCAGTGAAACCCCACCTACCACGCCTAGGTCTCCTAGCTCTTTGCTGCCTAGCAGACACAATCTGCTCCAAGGATTCAACTGGGCAGCGTGCATCTGGCTGGGCCAACAGTCTGGTAGGTCCTTTCCATTTAGACGTCTGGCCTGGCCCACCCCACTGCTGCTGGCTGCCAGCATGTCTGTGCCCACCAGGCAGATCCCTCTTCCTCCATATGCATCCCAGTTGTGCATTGCTCCCTGGCCACGTGCCACCATGGCCCTGACCGATGGCAGCAGGAGGGGTGCAGAAGGGGCGGGAAGTGACAAATTGCCTGCCCTCGGAGTGTGGAGGCTTGGGCCTTTGGGCTGATGCTGAAGGACAGGACATAACCACCCAGGGATTGGGGGTTCTCACCTTTTTCCCCCCTCAAACCAGAGGTCCTGTTGGCCCCACATTGGGCACCAGCTGTGGTAAACCTGTGCCTCCTCCAGCTGTGGCACATGTTGGGCACCAGCTGTAGTATGCATGTATGTTTCCTCAAGGTGTCCAGACACTACACCATGCTTGAAAGATGAAACAGTTCAGATCAGGTGGGGTCTGCAAGAGCCCCTTCCGGCTGTGAGTGAGTGTGGGAGTTGAGGGTGGGGCTTCTCCAAGGATTTTAATGAAACAACTCTCTTAGACAGTCTTTAGTGAAACAAGTGATTCGGGGTGAACAAAGGCTCTATATGAACTTTGGAGAGTGAGAAGGAGTCTTTTCAGGGTCAGTGTAAATCATTGGCTAGTTTAAAGTACTGCAAATGCCTCATTTGTATGGAAAGGCATTCCAGGAGTCCCAGGTTCTTAGCACCAAAGAGAGGTTGGACTTGTAGGTTTGCCAAAGACTGTGTGACATTCCTCAGAAGATTGGGGGTAGGGCTCCCCAGATCAGGCAGAGAAGAGGATGTCTCCCGCTAAGAAAAGGTAGTCCTCCATTTTGCGTCGGGACTCGGAGGAGCTGTCTAGACATGGTAGACTACAGCCTTAGTAGCCAAGTGCAACAAACAGGACTATGACATCAAAATGAAAGTTAAAGGTCTGGGTGTACCTCAGTGATAAGAGTGCTCACCGGTGTGTACGAGGCCCGAGTTTAAGCCCTCGTACCACCAAAAAAGAAGTAGGATTATAATCATGAAGTAGAATTACCATTGCCCTCCCAGAGATATTAGGATAAGAGATGGTGGCTTGGAAGAAGCCCAGTTAGGCGCCTCAGCTGTCCTTTGGACAGGACCAAACGACACATTTAAGGCCTCTGGTACCGTAGCATGATTTAATTTTTTTTTAAATTTATTTATTTTATGTATATGAGTACACTGTGGCTGTACAGATGATTGTGAGCCAGTGTGTGGTTGCTGGGACGTGAACTCAGGACCTCTGCTTGCTCCGGCCTCGCTCACTCCAGCCCAAAGATTTACTTATTAATATATGTAAGTACAAGGTAGCTGTCTTCAGACACACCAGAAGAGGGCATCAGATCTCATTACGGATGGTTGTGAGCCACCATGTGGTTGCTGGGAATTGAACTCAGGACCTTCGGAAGAGCAGTCAGTGTTCTTAACCACTGAACTTTATAAATCTTAATGAAGGAAGGAAGGAAGGAAGGAAGGGAAAGAAAGAGAGAGAGAGAGAGAGAGAGAGAGAGAGAGAGAGAGAGAGAAAAGAAAAGAAAGAAAGAAAGAAAACATGAAAGCCAGTTGGACCTAGGGCTCCTTGCTCTCTCTGCTTTGTTTGTTTGTTTGTTTGTTTGTTTTTTGAGACAGTGTTTCTCTGTGTAGTCCTGGCTGTCCTGGAACTACTCTGTAGACTAGGCTGGCCTCGAACTCAGAAATCCGCCTACCTCTGCCTCCCGAGTGCTGGGATTACAGGCATGCGCCACCACCGCCCGGCTGCTCTCTCTGCTTTAGACCAACGAATGGCCTTACACTCCTGCTGCGGGGCCTTCCCTACCATGATGGATGGTATCTATTGGGACTCACCTAAATAAACCCTTCCTGTGGGTACTTCAGTGAGCATTTTGTTGTGCCCAAAAGACCAGCAATACAGGTATTTTACGGGGAGTGTTAAGGACGCATGCATTTATAAAAGGCCATTAATTAGTACAGATGTTTTAGGGAGGGTATTAAGGATGCATTTATTCCAGATTAGCTGCTTCAGGCATTTCTGCTGATCTTTATAATTCTTAGAGGAATGAGTTGAGCTCAACCTGTAATAAATATTCAATTAGTATTAGTATTTAAAGACATTAAAAACCCAGAAAGAACTCAGCTAGTGTAGAGTGTTCCTTTGCCATGTATAAGGCTTATCTGAAACCTATCTCACTATATAACCTTGGCTGCCCTGGAACTCTGTAGACCAGGCTGGCCCCAAATGCACAGAGCTTTGCCAGCCTCTGCCTCCCAAGTGCTGGGATCAGGAGACGTGGCTACCATGCCCAGCTTGGCTTTGTGAATTTTCAATTTAACATTTAAAAAAATTAAATTTTCAAGTCCATCTTTAAAAGAGGTTGTACCATCAAGCATACTGACTCAAACCTGTAATCCTCACATTTTGAGAGGTGGAGGCAAGAAAATCAGGATCCTGTTCAGGGTCATCCTTGGCTATATAAAGAATCTATGCCAACCTGGGCTACATGAAACCCTATCTCAAAAAAAAAAAAAAAAAAAAGTATAACTTAGAAAAAAATAGAATAGGTTATACCAGTTGATTCTTTCACTAGCAATATGTGAGTTTGCCTGTTGGTCCATACCATTGCCAAATTAATATGCTCCTTCAGTTTTGCCCATCTGATGGGCCACAGGATGTTTGTCTGCTTTGAAGTTTTACTTTGAAGTCCTGGGGATACATTGTGTGTTCTGGGAAGTACTCACCCAGTAAGTCCTGTTCCCAGTCCAAGAGTGAGTTATTATTACTGTTCTATAAAAGGGTTTCTCTGTATAGCCCTGGCTGCCCTAGAACTTATAGACCAAGCTGCCATGAACTCAGAGGTCAGCCTTCCTCTGCCTTCTGAGTGCTGGGATTAAAGGGGTGCCCTGCCTTGCCACCCAGCTGCGAGTAAAATAAGTAGCAAATGTGGAATGGTTACAAATTCATTGTTATGAACATTCTCTGAATACATTTCTGACTATGCCGTTTTCATAAATGGCTTGTGACAAGGCTCTATTGTTATTGGAGACAGGCTTTTGCTGTAGAGCCCAGGCTGGCCTTGAGTTCAGACCCTCCTGTCCTAGCTTCCTACACGCAGATGCCTGGGAAAGTCTTAAACTTACTTTTTCCCTCTGAAGTTTCAGTAATATGAAATGAGTCAGCAGTACTCAGGTTAACAGTTACAATGTAGCCATGTGCCTAAGACAGAAGCCACAAACACAGTGTGGGACTCAGAGGGGCAAAATGGCTGACTCTCTTGTAGAGTTAAACACATGACAGGGCCTTACACTTCTGGGGTGTAGGTGCCAGCACTTGCTTACTGAGTCAGGGTTACCTGATTATGGTCAGTGGGAATGTCTTCTATCAGGCATGGGTAGCAAGACTGGGGCTATGACAAGTTTATTGCAAGCAGTCAGACTTTGTATACCCTTATCGGAAGCAGAGCACCATTGTAGTTGCCGGGATACAATCAGGTTTGCAAGCTATACAGGGTAAGCCAAGATTAATATCTAAGACTAACTGTCCTATCAAGCTTCTATATGCTTTGCTGACTTCTAGGGAACACAGAGAAACTCAGGCCGACTGCATGCTTCCCTGCTTGAGGGAGTGTCCCGGTTTCTCAAGAACTGACAGGTACACAGTGCCCCAGGAGCCAGGGACTCAGCTGACAATTTATGACGCATGCCTGTCAAGTCAGATAAGCCAGGCCTCCATGACTCTCCGCACTGGAGAGAGAGGCAGCCCTGGAAGGCTGGGTGCAGAAGCATACAGGAAGCAAGTGTATCTGCTTATGCCGGGAAGGCTCCTGGGCTAGGTGTCTGGCCTCCAGTTTCCTAGAAAAGAGATGGAGCTGGGGAGATCGCGTCCTTAGTGAAGTGCTGTCTTACAAGCACGAGGACCAGAGTTCAATCCCCAGGGCCCACATTAAAAGTGTTGGATGTGGTGGTCCATACTTAGAATCCCAGCAGTGGAGACTGGAGTGCGGTACTTTGAGAAATTCCACCACCACCCCTCCCCCATAGACTCGGGCATTTGAGCACTGGTCCCCAGCTGGTGGTAATTTGGGGGGAGGCTTAGGGGGTGTGGCCTTGCTGGAAGTGTTTCATTGCAGGTGGGCCTTGAGGATTTGATGAGTCAGCACCTTTTTCAGTTTGTTCTCTGTTTCATGGTTCAGGATGTGAGCTCTCAGCTTGCTGTCCCAGACACCACCCCTGCTTCCTCTGTTCAGCCATCACAGACTCTAGCCTTCCGAAATAAACTTCTATAAGTTGCCTTGATCCTGGTGTTTTATCACAGCAACAGAAACTGAACTAGTGCAAAGAGGGTCCCTGGAGCTTACTGGCCACCAGTTTAGCCTAACTGGTTAGGAAGGCCCAGGCTAATGAGAGACACTGACGTCAAGAAGGTAGACAGTGGGGCTGGAGAGATGGCTCAGTGGTTGAGAGCACTGACCTCTCTTCTGAAGGTCTTGAGTTCAAATCCCAGCAACCACATGGTGGCTCACAACCATCCATAATGAAATCTGATGCCCTCTTCTGGTGCATCTGAAGATAGCTACAGTGTACTTACATATAATAAATAAATCTAAAAAAAAAAAAAAAAAAAAAAGAAGGTAGACAGTGTTTCCTGTGTATGACACCTGAGGTGGACTCCTGACCCTGACAGGTGTGTACACACACACACACACACACACACACACACTGGAGAAGAGACTGTCGGAAAAGGGCATATCAAAAAGGCCTCTGGGGCTAGAGAGATACCTCAGTGGCTCTTCAGAAAATTCAATCCCCATAACCAGTGTGGCCCCTCATGACAGTCTGTATGTAACTCTGATACCCTCTTCTGATTCCCATGGGCTCCAGGCATGTACATGATGCACAGACGTGCATACAAAACACACATACACATGAAAAGAAGAAACAGGACAAGCCTCTGCCTGCTGTGGCTGGCTCTCTCCTCACTTATTTTTTTGTTTTGTTTTTCGAGACAGGGTTTCTCTGTGTAACCCTGGCTGTCCTGGAACTCACTCTGTAGACCAGGCTGGCCTCGAACTCAGAAATCCGCCTGCCTCTGCCTCCCAAGTGCTGGGATTAAAGGCATGCGCCACCACCGCCTGGCTCTCTCTTCACTTCTTAACAACCCAGAGTTATTCCTCTTTCTGGAGAGGCCTACAGTCTCTTGGGAGAACCAACTCAGATTCCATCCTGGCTAGAAGAGCACTAAGATAATGCTATTGTAAACGGGGGAAAGAAAGACCATTTAAAGTGAACAGAGACTGTTTCCCCAACTTTACTTACAGCGTAATCTTTAACTTAGCCATTCACTGTCATTGAAAATATCTTTTCCAATTGTTTTTCCCTGACCTCCTGGAAAGACCAAACCCTGTCTAGTCCTAGGGAGAGTTGAAAAGATACAAGCACTTGACCTGTTTTAAAGTTTTATGAGAAAAGTTTTGATGCCCATCCACCTCCAGCCTCCTTTCCTGGCCCTTCTGTCTTCCGTCAGATTCCAAGGTCATCTGTCCTTCCCTGGTACTGCCAACTCGTCACTGCCCCCGTCCAGCCAGGCTGTCCTGGACACGAGTGAGTCATCGGCCAAGGCCTGGGTGTGACTGCTGACTCGCCCCTGCTTGTCACCACGCCTCAGAGCCAGGAAAGGCGTTAGGTAATGGCCACCCCGGCCATACGTTCCTCACTCTGCTGCTTCAGAAAACTCAAGTCGTTGCCCCTTCTTTCCGGAAGCGTCCAGTCTAGAATAGTATACGTGCTTCCTTGCTTTTCAGAATTCTCTTTAAGATCACACCACACATGCCTCAGTCCTGTATGTACAGTGAGCTCTTGTTATTTCTGCCCTCACCAGTATGTAGTATCTCGCTTCAGGAAGTGTATTAGGACCTACCCTGTTTAGCTAAGGTGTTCTCTGGTAGTCTTTGTATGGCAAGTATTGACATTTCAGGTAGCCAGAGTGCTAGGACCAAAAAACAAATAGTAAGCAGAAGCCAGGTGTGTCGTGGCGCACACCTGACATCCCAGTCCTTGGGAGGCGCAGGCCGAGAGGCCACGAGTTTGAGATCATCCTGAGCTACATGATAAACTCTTTCAAAAATCCCAGAAAGCAGAGTCAAAATCAAGACAAGACTGAACCAACCCAAACCTGCAGCGATTGGAGAGCTGGCTCAGCAGCACTTCTCTAACCCCCGCCCCGGGGAGACAGGGACGTGAGGGTCCATGCAGCTCACTGGCCAGCCGGTCTGTCTGACTCAGTGACCTCTACAGTCAGTGAGAGGACCACCCCCATCTTAAAAAAAATTAAAGCAAAGAACAGCTGAAGAAGACACCCAGTAGCCTTTGGCTTACACACAGACACACCCACACATATATACACACAACACCACACACACATACACACATACACACATACCACACACACCCCACACATATACACACCACACACACACACACACAACACACACACATACACATACACACATACACACATACCACACACACCCCACACATATACACACCACACACACACACACACCACACACACATACACACACACCACACATACATATACACACATACCACACACACACACACCACACACATACACACACCACACACACATATACACCACACACACACACACACACACACACCACACTGTATCAGCACGGACACAAGCACATCAACAGGAACACATACCACATGTAATTTTAAACAGAAAACTGGCGAAAGGGTAGAAAGTTGCAAGAAGCTCCTCTTACTCGAAGTGGCAGAAGGGGAGGTGATTTAAACAGAGGCTTGAACTGGCGACAGGCGCACTGCTCTCTGCTGTAACTGGAACCAGCTCTGCTGGGGAGTTTATGTCAACTTGAGTCAATTAAAGTTATCTGAGAGAAGGGAACCTCACTTGAGAAAAGGCTTCTCTAAGAGCGGCTGTGAGCAAGCCTGGAGGGTATTTTCTTTCTTTCTTTCTTTCTTTCTTTCTTTCTTTCTTTCTTTCTTTCTTTCTTTCTTTCTTTCTGTCTTTCTATCTTTCTTTCTTTCTGTCTGTCTTTCTTTCTTTTTTTTTTTTTTTTTTTTTTTTTTTGGTTTTTTGAGACAGGGTTTCTCTATGTAGCCCTGGCTGTCCTGGAACTCACTCTGTAGACAAGGCTGGCCTCGAACTCAGAAATCCACCTGCCCTTGCCTCCCAAGTGCTGGGATTACAGACGTGCGCCACCACCGCCAGGCCTTAATTGGTGGTTGATGGAGGAGGTCCCAGCCCATTACAGATGTGGCCATCCCTGGGATGGCGGTCCTGAGTTCTATTAGGAAGCAGGCTGAGCAGGCCTCGAGGAACACACCAGTGAGCAGCACCTCTTCATGGCCTCTGTCTCAGCTTCCCCCTCCAGGTTCCTGCCCCCCTTAAGTTCCTGTCCTGACTTCCGTTGATGTGGAAGCATAAGCCAGACAAACCCTTTCCCCTCCAAATTGCTTTTGGTTATAGTGTTTCATCATAGCAGGAAAAACCCTAAGATACCAGCTAAGACTTGGCCATAAATTCCTTAAATTATTAAGTTATACTAGGAAGTACCTCCCGAATGCCCTCAAAGACGGTGGCTTTTCAGAACTGGGCATTCACAGAGGAAGTCTCTGGTCTGTGATCTTTTAGTATTACAAGCTTACAATCCCACCCACTATCATGAAACATCTCTGTAAGAGAAAGATGTGGCCTGTGAGGAGGGACATCTGTATCTTAGCAAAAGCACTAAGTTATCTTCCAGCTAACCGATAGGCACGCCTCCTCTCTGCACTGGTAACTTCTTGCCACCAGCTGCTGTGAGGTGGGGATGGACTAGAGCTTTTGTTCTTCTGTGCTGGTAGATCTTTAAAATGACACAAGGACAACCGCCCCCTTCCCCGAAGTACCAAGGTACTGATGGTGCACACCTGTCAGGCGGCGGTGGCACACACCTTTAATCCCAGCACTTGGAGGCAGAAGCAGGCAGATTTCTGAGTTCAAGGCCAGCCTGGTCTACAGAGTGAGTTCCAGGACAGCCAGGACTACACAGAGAAACCCTGTCTCTAGGAAAAGAAAAGAGAAAAAAAAAAAAAAAAAGATGGTGCATACCTTTAATTCTAGCACATGGGTGGCTGAAGCTGATGTAACTCTGAGTTCAAGACCAACCAGGGCTACGTAGTGAAAAACTGTTTAAAACCCAAGCAAAGCCAACAAAAACCCCAAGACCAAACAAGCACCATGGTCTTGGCTCCCCAAACGCTCAGGGGCAAGCCCGGGCTTCTCGTTATAAGGGAGCTTCTGTGAGCCGAGTAAATAGGGGAACTGGAGCGTGTGAGCCTTGACGGCTCTGGTCAAGATTAGATTTGGTAGGCCATCTTCACCCCATGTCCCTGCTGTAGCCACAGTGACACTGAATGCTTAGGACAGGCAGAGGGGGCCTCGACCCAGCTCAAGGGGCAACTCGACTAACCTGGCCCTGAAGCCTGTTATATCTGAAGCTCTCACGACGCTCCTCTGCATCCTCTATCAGCAAGAAGAGAGGAAAGGCACACAGGAGAAGGAAGCGTGAGCTCAGGGAAGCCGCTGCAGGCTCTGCATGGCGGTCCACACCTGTAATCCCAGCACCAGGATGCTGAGGCAGGAGGATCACTGCCAACTCAGGGTCAGACTGGTCTGCAGAGGCAGACCCTGTCCCGAAAAACAATCTTGCGGCTGGAGAGCTGAGGAGATGGTTCTGCAGTCACTGCTCTCGCAGATGGCCAGAGTTGGTTTCCATCCTCACAGGCAGCTAAAACCCACCTGTAACTCCAGTCCTAGGGAATCTATTCCTACATGTTAGAACACGTACACACAGAAATAAAAGTAAATAAATGAGGCTCTGGGGAGGCCTCAGGCAGTGTTTGGCACACCAGCGGTGGGATCTAAATTCATCCCCCTGCCCCCAGTCTTGTGGAAAGGGCAGCTTGATGCATGCCTGTAGTCTCAGTTCTTGGAAGGCGGAGACAGGATTCTCTGGCTTCCTGGCCAGCTAGACTACCTGAATCCATGAGCTCTACCTTCAGTGGAAGATCCCATCTCAAAAACTAAGGTGGGCAGCTGGGCGTGGGGTGCATAGTTTTAGTCCCAACATGCAGGAGGCAGAGACGGGTGGGTCTTTTTGAGTTCTGAGCCTGTCTGATCTGTATAACAAGACCCAATCTCAAAAACTAAGTTGGGGGCTGGAGGGATGGCTCAGCGGTTAAGAGCACCAACTGCTCTTCCGAAAGGTCCTGAGTTCAAATCCCAGCAACCACATGGTGGCTCACAACCATCCGTAATGAGATCCGATGCCCCCGTTTCTGGTGTGTCTGAAGACAGCTACAGTGTACTTACATATAATAAATACATAAATCTTAAAAAAAAAGAAACACTAAAAAAAAAAAAAAGATGTTGGGGTTTGGCGACATGGCTCAGTAGTTAAAAGCCCCTGTTAAGAAGCTGGTCACTGAGTTTGATTGTTGAACCCATGTAGAGGAGGAAGGAAAGAACCAATTCCACAAGGTTGTCCTCTGACCTCCACACATGTACTGTGGCACAGGGGCACGCACACGTGCACAGTTTTTTAAAAATTTTTTATTAGATATTTGCTTTATTTACAACACACAATTTTAAGTAAGGAGAAACTAAGGAAGACATGACATTGACTGATGACCTTTTGTTACACACACACACACACACACACACACACACACACACACACACACGAAGAAATACTGTGGATATTGAAAGCAGCTTTTACTTTAGCTCAAACTTAACAAAAACCTGCAGGCTGGTATTGAGTTTTTGGTGAGAGTTCATCTTTTGCAGGTAGAAACCAGCAGAGGGCGCTCCAGACTTCTAGCCACGAGTGTCCCATTGTCACTCAGAAGCAGCTGCCATTTGTAGTAATTAGGAGTGTACACCAGTGTCTCCTGGGTGCTTGCTCTGCAGACTGGACTCCACCCCTTGACTCTGCAGGTGGGAGGAGTATTCATTTTCCCCGGCTCCAGGCGGGTGCTGAGCCTCCAGGTATTTCTCTACTGGGAGGCAATAATCAGTAGATGCACGTTCCAACATAGGTGTATCTTTTACATATTTTTTAATTACATTTTACTTCGTGTGCGTGTGCGTGTGCGTGTGCGTGTGCGTGTGTGTGAGTGATGGTGTCTCCATGTGGCGGTCAGAGGACAACATGTAGACGTTGCTTCTCTCTTTCCACCATACGCGGCCTGGAGACTGAACTCATGTCAATGAGCCCTTGTCCGGTACCCTTGGCGGCCAGCCAGCTCTCTGGCCCACCCATATCTAGAGGCACCTAAGGCGTCTCAGGAAGACTTGGGTATCTCCAAAGCCTCTCATTTCCTGCTTCCTCTTGCGTGTGATGGTGAAGACACACTGCAGACTGCAAGGCCGTGCACAGACAGGCACTGCAGGTTCCTCGTCTGGCCCCTTTAGTCCTGTGTTGCAATTTTTAAATTTCACTTGTATCATTTTAGTAAATACAAGTTCACTTCATCTGGGGATGCTGGCCTTATATTCTGTGATATTGGCAAGTTGTAAGTGTAGGGAACCTTGGAGTCAGCCGAGGACACCCCAAGACCAAGTTCTAGCACAGAGAAGATGTATTTTCCCCAGATGGACAAGAGGACAGGGATAAAGGACAGACAGGAGATGGAAGAAGGAGAAGGGGAGGGGAACAAAGGAGGGGAGGGGCAAGAAAGAGGAGTAAAGGTATTTGTCCCTGTGTTAGTCAAAGGACCACCTCTGGATAAAGAGGAGACAGATGAGGCCCATAGAAAACTGGCTGTTTCTAAAGGTGAACAGGGAACCCCATGTTAGGATGAGGTGTTTCCTTTTAATTGGGCATGTTAAGTCGGTGGGCCAAAGGCAGATTTTGGTTGCTAGACTCAATTCTTTGATAGCTGGACCTTGGTAGCTAGCCTCACCAGGAAGAAGTAATCAAATAAGGAAATGGACCGTGGTGGTTCTCTTTAGGGATGTAATCTGACCGTTTTCAGCAGGGCAGAGGCAATGGGGGAAGGGCAAGGACCGCCGGAGCCATGTTTGCCATGCTCGGGCTGGCTAACGTCCTGTCAGTAAGAATTCCTTTGTAGATTGTTAGTGTGTGTGTGTGTGTGTGTGTGTGTGTGTGTGTGCATTCCTGTATGCGCAGATGCAACTGTGTGCGGAGGCTGGAGGACAGCTCTGGGCGGCATACCTTACAAGTGCCATGTACCTTATTTTTCTGACAAGGTCTGTCTTGAAATTGCTCCGGAGGCCAGGATGCCTGTCTCCACTTCTCCAGCACTGGAATTATAACCACACATCATGGCTGGCTTTTTATATGGGTTCTAGGGCTCAAACACAAACCTTTGTGCTAGCACGGCAAACACTCTCCTGAGTCATCTTCCCAGCCCCCTTTTGCAACTTCTTTAGAATTTCATATGGAATATAGACAACCACAACATCTGTGACTAGGGACGGCTTTATCCTTCACCCCATCCTGAGCCCCTGTCTTCCTGGTGTTCAGAACTGGAGTTGTTGGCCTCATTCTGTCATGATAACTCAGGAACACAACACTCACAGGGCTATTTGGCAATATGTGGAACCTACCAAAGACCATTTAGGTCATTTGAAAGAAGTCATTAGAAATGATGGTAACCCTCATTTTTCTGAGCAGAGGCTTCAGCAGCCAGAGCGAGGGAGTAAGACAGCCTTGCCCTCCACAGTGGGTCAGGTGTCAGGCTCTAGATTCAGCATTGATCCCCATGATGTGCCAGGAGCTTCTGAGTGATCTAGGTCCCTGACTTGTGGCATAAGAAACCTTGGGTAAGACAGGAGTCAGCAGAAGTAGTGGCAGTCCTGAGCCCATTTGGCAAGCCACGGGTGGGAATCTGTAGGCGCATCCTTTCAAACGTTCCAAAAGGGAAACAGCTGGAAACAGTTTTCCCTTTTGCCTGGGTGTTAGTGGATTAGGGTAAATGTGTGCTAGGACTATTCCCACCGCTAGGACTTTCATAGATAGACATCGTGGCCATGGCCTGTTAGTGTTCTCGGGATGGTGGAAGAAAGAGGGACTCTAAAGGATGATGTTAGGCTTTTTCGGAAGCAGAGGGGTCAGTTCTGGCAAAGTGAACACTAGCAGATTCACAGAAGTTCTTTTTTATTGATTGTTACTGAAAAGGCCGTCTAGCAAGCCAATTCCCAAATACCAAAATCTCTTAGGTATTAGGAGTACCTTAGGTAATTAGATCTAGGAGTTGTCTTGGGGAAACCATCACCCAAGCAAACAGTCATTATAAGAATTCCAGGTTTGCAGGAATGTCTTAGGACTGAGGTTATGCAAAGGGTCTGAAATTCCCAAGAAGAGCAACCCCAGAAATCTCAGATAACAATCAATGATTTGCAAAACAAACAAACAAACAAAAAAACAAAAACAAACAAAAAAAAAACCCTTCAAGGTTATGTGGCATCCAGAGTAAAGGCCAGGTGCAATGCTCTTCTAAAATCCTGCTGCAGTCACCTCCCTTGGCTCCCTCATACAAAGACCTGTTCCTGGAGACCAGCATGTGGGCCCAGTTTGCTCAGCAGTTCCCATTTGCAAAGCTTCATCCTTCTGCTGCATCTGGATTTAAGGCAGTGTGAATGGTTCATCTTAATTATCCACTCGACACAATCTCCAAACACTTGGGAAAGGAGTCTCGGTGAGGGACTGCCTAAATCAGACTGGCCCGTGGGTACACCCGTGAGGGGTTTTCTTGATTAGCGGAAAGCCAACTATGGGCGGCACCATTCCCCAGGCAGGGACCGTGGCTTGTATAAGCCTGGAGAAATCAAGGTGAGCGCTGGTGTGCATGCACTGATTGCTCTCTGCTGTGGAGGGGATGTGACTGGCTGTGACGGGTTCCTTCCACCGTGACTGCCCCACCATCATGGACTCTAACTGAGAGCCAACTAAGAGCCAGCTGAGAGCAACTGAAGAGAGAAAGGCTCTAAGTGAGAGCCTTTCTCTCTTCAGTTGCTCTTGTCAGGGCATTTATCACAGTGACAGAAAAGGAAATTAAGACAGGCAGCTGCTGGGGAAAGTATGGGAGTGTTTCCAACCCCCGGCTCTTGACAGGGGTATGTTTTGAGTGGATTAAAATTTTATATTGCATTTGGCCTCCTACACTGAACTCAACTGTTTGTGTCCTCGAATTATCTCCACAGTCCTTCCTGTTGCTACATTTTGAGTAAGAATGGCTGGTAATCTCAACCACCACACTTTAGTAAGGTGTGGCTCGCCACAGGAAGGCCTGGCTTCTGCTTCAGGCCTGAGTAAGTAAGGAACTGTGGGTGAGTTCTTTCAAGCCACCAAGCCAGCCTTTCTCCGTGTCCCTGCTTGCCACGTGGATGGCAGTCTCAGGAAAGGGGTGTAACACGGTGGCTTAAGACAAAATCGAAGCCGAGTGCCTAGATTCAAATACTGGCAACTCTGCTTGGGAGCCAAACTAGTAAAACAGTGATTCTCAACCTGTGGGTCACCTCACAGGGGTCACTTTTACCAGGGGTAATCTAAGGCCATCAGAAAACAGATATTTACATTACCATTCATAATAGTTTCAAAGTTACAGTTATGAAGTAGCAATAAAAATAATTTTATGGCTGGGTGGTGGCGGTGCACGCCTGTAATCCCAGCACTCTGGGAGGCAGAGGCAGGCGGATTTCTGAGTTCGAGGCCAGCCTGGTCTACAGAGTGAGTTCCAGGACAGCCAAGGCTACACAGAGAAACCCTGTCTTGAAAAAAACAACAAAAAAAATCCAAAAAAAATTTTTTTATGGTTGGGGATCACCTCAACATGAAGAACTGTTACACGGTCAGCCAGCAAGGTTGAGAAGCACTGCTCTAAAAGGACTTACTTAGTACTTTAAATTGTATGCATGTATGTATGCATGCATGTATGTGCTTTTGAGTGCCTATACTTGCTAAGACCAGAGGCTTCCATTCTCCCTGGAACTTCTGTGACAGACAGTTGTGTCAGATCCAAAGGAAACTCTAACTGCCCAGACTCCAAAGGCAGTCTCCATATGCAGAAATGAGCTCCACCTGGACCAAAACCTAGAGGTTTGCAGGTGATTGGATAAAAGCTGCCATTCCTCGGGGACTTGTAAAACCTGTCCTTGTCTGCGGAAAGAAGTCATTCCCTTTACCTGTGACAAAGGGATCTGTGGCACCTGTCAACATGACAAAGTGCACGCTGGCCTCCAGGCTCCCTCAGGATTCCAGGTACGGAAGGTTATACATCTCAAAACATCCATCCTGTGTGCTGGCTTCGATCCTCAAGGGTCTCTCTCCCTTCTCCCCTCCTCCCCAGCTAATCTCACTGTGCTCTCTCTCACAGCTAGCCCGTGGCTGTGTCCAGTCAGCTGGCCATATTCAGTTTTCTACTTTCTCCCTCTGTGCTGGACTCTATCAGATGCCTCTGCTGTTTTCTCTCTCATATCTACAAATGAAAACTTTCCCCTTAAGTACACCCTGGAGCAGTCATGTCCACAGTCTATACTGCACGCCCCCCCTTACATTATCTGATACACCGAGACTTGAACTCAGGTCCTCTGTAAGAACAGATAGATGGTGCCCTTAACTGCTGAGCCATCTGTCATAATTGCCTAGGGTGGCTATTATGAGTATTAATGAGCTAAAACATTAATAGGTGAATATCAACTCTTGCCCAAAATACTTGGGGCCAGAAAGAAAGGTTTCCCATTTCAGCGATCTTCAGATTGCGGCTTATTTGTTTAGACTTTGAGAGCAAAGTTCCACATCTCACACTCCAGAACCCCAAGCTCCTAGTCACAAACCGAGGAGCCTGGGCAGGGAGGAAATGGTCCCCTAGCATGTGAGAAGTGTTGGGTCTCCTCGCCATCGCTTTATAAGGGGCCACTGAGCTCATCCTAAGGGGTCCAGGAAATGCTCCTGGTCACTGGCCCTTCACTCCCAAGGGTATTTAAGAATGAAGTTTGTTACACGAAGCCACAGATTAAGGTGGGTATTTGGGGGTGGGGACATTGCCTTCCCAAAGCCTTCATAATCTGTCCTGGCCTACAAACTGCTCTTCACGTGCATACCCAGAGCTGGCGAGGCTGTTGATGTGAGAGTTGCAGATACCTCCTTGTAGGCAGTGATATGGCCACCTCCGAGGGAAGGAAGAAAGCCTCAAGAGGCAGAGGGACAAGGACAGTCCCTGGCATGGGACAGAGTCCTAGGCTGGAATTCTGACAAGCCTGGTTCTTGTGCCAGTCTTCCGAGCAAATGGACAATGGTTTTGTAGGCTCTCATTTCCTTATCTCTAAAGGAGGATCACCAGTCCTTGCTCTGTTCACCACACAAGGGCTTGAAGGAGGGACAACAGTGAGCTGTGAGAGCCAGATCTACAGAAGTGGCAGTGTGTGGGGTTATGCCACTACTTGGTGAGTTACCACCATATCTGAGATCCTCAGAGGGGCTTCCATTGGAGAATCCTCATCTTTTGATTGGAGAGGAGGGCTCTCTTACTAGCCCTTCTGTTTACTGACCTAGCCTTCTCCCATAGATTACCTTTAAATAATCCTTTTTTTTTTTTATTTTTTGTTTTTTGAGACAGGGTTTCTCTGTGTAGCCCTGGCTGTCCTGGAACTCACTGTGTAGACCAGGCTGGCCTTGAACTCAGAAATCCACCTGCCTCTGCCTTCCAAGTGCTGGGACTAAAGGCACGCGCCACCACTGCCCAGCCTTAAATAATCCTTTTAAAACAGGCTTTCCATAGCCTGGTGGTTGTGGCTATAGCTTTTCATCCTAGCACTCAAGAGACAGAGGCAGGCAGATCTCTGTGAGTTCGAGGCCCACCTGATCTATAAAGTGAGTTCCAGGACAGCCAAGGCTACAGAGAGAAACACCGTCTTGATAAAAACCAAACCAAACAAAACCAAACAAAAGAAAAAAAACCCCAACAGGGTTGCTAGCCAAGGCTGGCCTCAAAACTCAATACATAGTTGAACATGAGCTTCTGCCTTCCCTCCAGACTGCTGGGATTCCAGGCTTGTGCTACCACACCCGCTTTGCAGTGCTGGGCATCTCACCCTGGATCTGTGCATGCTTGGCAGATGCTCTCCCAACTGAGTCTCCAGACTCAGTGAATTGCCTTCTGAGCTTCATTCATAAGGACTTAGGTCGGGCCCAGGGAAGTGTCACTGGATACCAGCCCTTTATTTAATTTGTGCTGAGCATGGTCAGGAGCCTGGGGAAGACATTCTGCTGCTCAGGCTTGCGCGTGCACCTCACGCACACCACATAGGTATTTTTTACAGAGGGCTCCAAGCTGTATGGGGTGTGTCTTATGCTCTTTGATGTGACTTTGAGGGGATAAAGACCATCTCCCTCACCCACGATGGTTCTGCCATCAAGGTTACTCTGGAGAAATTTGTTAATGAACCCACACACCTCCTGGTATCAAGCGGCCCTGAGACTTCCACTTTCACTTTCTGCCTGTCCAGATGAACTGCCCCATCAGGAGAGCCAGTCCAGATGAACCGCCCCATCAGGAGAGAAGGGCCTAGGGGAACCGGGTCCCACGGCCACAGGAATGAGCCTGGTGGGGACCAGCATCTACTCTATTCATGTTTTCAGCATCACAGGCAATGTACAGGGTCCACAGCTCTCTGTTTGATGTGGTCTGTTGTAGAGACCTAATTGGGGTGCCATGCCACCTGGCAGGAGCCTGACCTTGGCCAAGGGCAAGGAAATAGGCTTCTGGCAGGAATCTGACATTAGACAATGACAAGGAAGTAAGCTCAAGCAGGAATATGACACTAGGACATGATAGGCAAGAATCTAACTTTAGGCTATAATAGGGAAGTAGGTTAAGGCAGGAATTTTAATCTTAGGGTGGACCAAAAGAAGTAGGTTTCAGGCAAGATTTTGGGCTTGGACAAGGAAGTGGGGTCCTGTATTTATTGTCACTGTGGAGTAATCACCTCTGGACTTTGCTTATTGCCTTGACTATTTTGTGTTTATTGTCTTGCTTGTTTCTCATTGTGTACTACTATTGCCCTTAATACTTGCATGTAATTGGTATGAAAGCGGATTGGAAAAAAATTAAACCTGCCTTCAGTCTCAGAATTGACTGGGGTCATGCTGCAGCATTGTCTAATTGTCTCTCTCTTTTCAATCCTCACTCCTGCCCTAGAGGACCTGCTGACTGACTGAGCGGGCTTGGTGAGTCTGTTAGTGGCAATGGAGAGCAGCTCTTCCTGACTCCCAGCTTTTTGCTCTCCTACACCCTGAAGTGCCAGCCTCTGCTCCCTTAAAAGCTTAGCGCAGTTTTCAGCTTTGGGGCTGGCATCCATTCCCTGCAGGCCCTCAAGGTATGGGCTGTTGTTATTTTGTTATCCTTTTCCACCCATACTTGCTATTTATTTGGTTTCCTTTTCCAGAAACAAAAGGCACCAAATTCACAATAACATCCCTCTAAGTGTCTGTTTCAAGTCAAACATCAGCTTTTAGCTCATAAAATAATTGTATTATGATGAGACAAATCACAGGTCAAGACTCATCTAGTTGCTGCTTTCTTTCTGGAGAAGACGAGCTGAGCTCTGTCCATGGGTGCATGCGTCTGTCCATGGGTGCATGCGTCTGTCCATGGGTGCATGCGTCTGTCCATGGGTGCATGCGTCTTGTTTCCTGTTTAGAAGCTCATGAGAGGCAGAACAAAATGGGCTACATTCTGTAGTAGCCTCAGATCTCACCTTCGCTGGTGCCACCAGCTTAATTTTTGCAGGTACCCTGTCTTCCTGCTACCATCTCGGCCTGACACCTATCCATTATAATCCCTGTCTTTGTTTTGTCAGGGTTTTCTGGTGCAGCAGAACCAATAGAGTGAATATATATTCTAAAAGTGGGGTGTGCCAAGCATGCACTGTATTATAAAAGTGGAGTTCAACAGGCATGGTGGTGCACACCTGTAATCTCAGCACTCGGGAAACAGAGGCAGGGGGATCTTTTGTGAGTTCAAGGCCAGCGAATTCCAGGACCAGAAGATCTGAGTCTGGGTCCCCAAAACCCATAGAAACGCCACCAGGTACTGTAGTGTGCTTCTGTACTCTTCTAGTGCTAAGAGGTGGAGACAGGATCTCAGGGGCTTGCTAGCTCCTAACCTAAGAGATTCTCTCTCAAAAAATACAGGAAGGGACAGTGAAGTGGTCCAATAAACTAAGGCCTGACAGCCTGAGTTCAGTTCCCTGGACTGAGAATAATAAATAAATATTAATAAATATTAAATAAATAAATGTCATTTCTATTGTTTTTTTTAATTTTTATTTTCTATATTCTATGTTTACATTCCAAAGGCTTTCCCCTTTCCCAGTTCCCTCCCACCATACGTCCCATAGTTCCTCCCCCCCCAACTATTCCCCAATCTCTATTTTTTTTTTTTAAGATTTATTTATTTTGTTTATGAGTACACTGTAGCTGTCTTCAGATACACCAGAAGAGGGCATCTGATCCAATTACAGATGGCTGTAAGCCACCATGTGGTTGCTGGGAATTCAACTTAGGACCTCTGGAAGAGCAGTCAGTTTTCTTAACTGCCGAGCCATCTCTCTGTCCCCTAAATGTGATTTTTAGAAGTGGTGGAGAGTGATAGAGGAAGCCACCTAATGCCAACCTCTGGCCTCCATATGTACAGACACTGGTGAACACACCTACATATATATATATGTGTGTGTGTGTGTGTGTGTGTGTGTGTGTATACACATGAACACAGTATCCACATAAAATAAGGTGGAGGCCAGCCTGGGATTGGTGCCATATGCCTTTAACTCCAGTACTCTAGAAGCAGAGACAGACAGGTCTCTTGAGTTTGAGGCCAGCCTGGTCTACACAGCAAGTCCAGGCCAGCCAAGGCTACACAGTGAGATGCTTTAGGTTTGCTGGATTGGCTTATTATATAATAGTGGCTGTATAGTCTAGCAATGGCAGTATGCATAGATGCTGGAGAGGCTGAGAACCTGGACGCTGTTCAGTCCACGAAACTGCATGTGTCAGGAGTCCTAAACAGGTTCTAGAAGATTCCTGGAAAGCTGCTGGTCTTCAGTCCATGCTAGAACCCAAAGAACCTGGCATTTGGTGCCATCAAGGTATGGTGGCAGCAGCAGCAGCAGCAATGAGGCAGATGCACTCACCAGCATAGAGCAAAACAGGCAGGCCAGCAGCACTCCCTCAGCCTCATTGATCCGGACCATGGCCAGAAGAGACCACACACTCCAGAGAAGGGTCCTCTCCCAGGAAAGGACCTCACAGATTTACACAGCATCACACAGATTTCAGAGTTAATCAAGTTGATCAAGTTGACAAGTGCCAACCATCCCACTTGCCATGAAGACTTGTACCACCAAACCTGCATCTTCCTGCACACGCTGCCCTCCTCCTCCCCTTCTGCCAAGAGAATCATATATCCTCCATCTCTCTTTTTAAAAGATTTTATTTATTATTATATGAAAGTACACTGTAGCTGTCTTCAGACACACCAGAAGAGGGTGTCAGATCTCATTACGGATGGTTGTGAGCCACCATGTGGTTGCTGGGATTTGTACTCAGGACCTTTGGAAGAGCAGTCAGTGCTCTTAACCACTGAGCCATTTCTCTAGCCCCCTATGCTCCATCTTTTTGTTTTGTTTTGTTTTGTTTTGTTTTTCGAGACAGGATTTCTCTGTCCTGAAACTCACTCTGTAGACCAGGCTGGCCTCGAACTCAGAAATCCGCCTGCCTCTGCCTCCCCAGTGCTGGCATTAAAGGTGTGTGCCACCACTGCCCTGCTCTATGCTTCATCTTTTAAGAGTCCATTTAACTCTGAGACCTTCATCATGCCCCCCAGGGCAAGCTTTCTCCTTTGTATTCCCACTCTCTTATCTCCCTTTCTTCTTTCCTTCCTTCTTTCCCTCCTCCCTCCCTCTGTTCTTCCCTTCCTCCTTCCTTCCTTCCTTCCTTTCTTTCTTCCTTTCTTTCTCTTTCTTTCTTTCTTTCTTTCTTTCTTTCTTTCTTTCTTTCTTTTCTTTCCTTCTTTCTTTCCTTTCTAAACTTTTTACTGATTCGTTGTGAATCATGCACTCATCCCCTTGTCCCCTCATATCCACCCTTTGCCCTTGCAACCTCCCCCCAAAATAAAACACTCATACACACACACACACACACACACACACACACACACCAAAAACAAAGAATAGAAATCTCATTGTGGAAGCTGCAGTATGTCACAGCGTGTCCTCAGTACACTTTTCCATCCACACATCTTCACTTGCAAATGTTCATTGCAGTGAGTCATTGGTCTGGTTCGAGGTCTCTGGCTTCTCTGTCACCATCAATATTGGATCCTCACAGGGACTCATCTCGGATATCCTGTTGTTGCCCTGTGTCATGGAGATCCCGCAGCTTTGGATCAGCAGGACTGGTCCTTTCACAGGTCCCAACCAATCCCGAATTACACAGAGTTTGGGGTGGGCCAATTGAGAGTCCTGGGTCTGGGCCTGGGTGGCCGCTGATCTGGTCAAGCCTCCAGCTCTGCTTTACAGGCTCCGTCAGGGTGAGCACTCCAGCACTGCCCCAGCTAGCCCACCCCGTGCTGCCCGGAGGCGGGGTCAGCTCTCCTGCCCTCCTGCCCTCAGGCTGGCTCAGGGCACCCACCCTCCAGAGCCAGCTCCACTGTGCTGCCCAGTCAAGGTTCGGGGTCTACTCTCTCCAACCCTGCAGGGAGCTGCAGCTCACCTGTTCTCATGACCTCGGGGCCACGCCCCAGACTGCCGTGGTGGTAAGGGGGCGAGCAGCGATGGCGGCGAGCTGCCACTCTCCTTTCTAACGGGCGTGGACAATACGTGTTCATACTTCTGTCCCTTTAGGTTGTTAGCAACTAGTTTCAGTGTCTGATATATACCTGTTGCTGGATAAATGCTCGGGGAGAGAATATGTGTCTCAGTCTGAAAGACTGAGGATGGTCCTTGTGATCACAAGAGAAAATGTAATTATTTTTGGTATGTGGAGGAATGCTGGGGCAGGCACTCTCCCACTGTGCCATGCCCCCAGACCCACATGATCCTTGATAGCATCCTAAGGGACCACTGAGGCACACTGAGAACTCACTGATTTACAGATGACAAATGGGATGCCTTATACCATTTACAAACAGGGTTAAGCTAAAGTACCTTGATAAAAACAAGCACAGCCATTTTGTTGACAAGTAGCCTGTCTCATATGAACAATGGACAAGTTGACTTAGAAAATATCCTTCTCGGGGCTGGAGAGATGGCTCAGTGGTTAAGAGCACCAACGACTGATCTTCTGGAGGTTCTGAGTTCAAATCCCAGCAACCACATGTGGCTCACAACCATCCATAACGAGATCTGATGCCCTCTTCTGGTGTGTCTGAAAACCGCTACAGTGTACTTACATATAATAAATAAATATTAAAAAAAAAAGAAAATATCCTTCTCTATCTTCTCTATTAGAGTCTCCTTAAGTCCTTCACAGAGGAGCAGCTTATTAGCAGAGCCCCATGACATCCAAAAGGTAATAAAGCAAATTTCTTCCTAATGTGCCTAACTCAGCCAAATTCAGCTTATCTGCTGGCCTTCATTATTCTGAATTAACTGAACCTGCAGTTCTGGCCGCCGCAGAAAGCACTGGTTCATTCTGATAGTGTGACTTTTGTAGCTTGTCTCAGACACTTGCTGGTAACTCAGAAAAAAAAATTCGTGCTATTTGGAAGGGGTGAGGGTGATATCTCCACTACTCTGACCACACCGGAGCCTCATGACTCCTCATGCACTTTTAAAATGGAAACCCACAGACATACCTGTGCTTCTGCACTCAGGTGTCTTTAAACCCCACATCCTGCAGGGACTGTATTACCAATGACAGGGTAATATAGGTACTTTTGCTCAGGGTTCACAGACACAGATGACTCTGTCCCTTCTGACTCCACAGCACCCATACCTAGCCTTCTCTGCAGCAAACAAAAACCCTGCTACCAAAACAAAATCCCACAATTGTACAAGCACATAGACTTCTTCTGAAATGAAGGCCACAGAGGGTCATCCTGACAGAACAGAGGGAGGCTCTAGGGTAGGGGACCTCGCTACAATCAGCATGCTTGTCTACTAAACGAAGAGAGCTAGGTCCTCAGTCTGAAACATAGGTGTTTTTTCCTTCCTCTCTGCCTGTTTTTGGGGAGTCAGAGGGAGCGAGGGATTGAACCCTGAGCTGTACCCCTACCCAGCCTCTGTTCTCTGATACCGTTTCCTTGGAGATGTGGCTTCAACCAATAACCTGGGGGAATAAATTACCCTCCCAGCAGAATGTTAGGCCCCCAAACAGGTTGAAATCCTTCTCTGAGCCTCTCTGGAGGCTGAGCTACAGCGGGGGGCACCCAGGTGGGAAACAGAATCCTGGTAGCTTCCTCTTACCAAAACTCATAGTGGGCCACTGTGAAAGCTGTCATGGTTTGGGCTACCAAGTCAGATTCCTTAAGAAAACTAAACCAGGGTGGTTTGGCATCTTGAATGAAACAGGAAGTGACTGGGTCAAGAAAGGCCTTGCTCTCAATGTTTTAGTTGTGTCCCTTTGTTGACACATTTGTATTACTTACTATCCTTCCCAATTTCCTTCCTTTGGTTTTCTGCCGCCCCCGCCCCCCCCCCACTGACCCTCTTTTTTTCTTTTTTCTTTTTTTCTTTTCTATTTGCACAGAGCTAAGGCCGTTATTGCTACAATAGTCCTTGCAGGATGCAAGGGTTTAAAGAAACCCACCTCAGTGTAGGATGGAAGAATATATCTGTGGATTCCTTTTATTTAAAAAATAATGTAGCGCTGGGCGGTGGTGGCGCACACCTTTAATCCCAGCACTTGGGAGGCAGAGGCAGGTGGATTTCTGAGTTCGAGGCCAGCCTGGTCTACAGAGTGAGTTCCAGGACAGCCAGGACTACACAGAGAAACCATGTCTCGAAAAACCAAAAAAAAAAAAAAAAAAAAAAAAAAAAGTAAAGGTATATATATTTTTGTGTGTGTTTGTACTGTGGCTTACAGGTGGAGGACACAGGACCCCCGTACACCATGTGGGTCCCCTTCAATTGTGGCCTTGGTAACAAGTGTCCTTAGCTCCTGGGCCACCTTCACCTGTTGGCCTCTGCTTTTTACGATAGTTTTAATGTGTGCTTGGTTCCATGGATGTGGCACTGGTGGCCTGTGGAAGGGTCAGCCATGCTTACGTTTCCCTGAACTATACTGGAAGACTCAGCTTGCTTCTGACTGGATCCTCTGTCTTTGAGACAGTCCCACCCTCCACCGGTCATCTATTTGTTTACTTAACTGGGTAAAGCCTCTACCTCAGGCCCTTCTGGGGAGTTACAGAAGAGGAAGCTCGCACTCACCACTCTGGAGTTTCTAGTCTGACAAGGGATGTGGAATAAAAGCCCTCCGAGACTGTAAATAACCCTGGCGATTCTACTCTTTGAGTTCCTACCTCACACCCAAGCTCATACATTTCATTTAATCCTCACAGGTCTTACAAGAGATGGTCAGAACCCTTCACTGTACAGTTCACCGAGGAGCTTCCATAGGTATTAGGATTCATCACTGTCTCCCAGGATCTGTGGGCTTCTTTCTCCTCTGTACCGGGAGGCCTCCAGGAGGCGCTGCATCTGGTGAGGATCTGCTACTCTAAGTCCTCCTGAGACAGGTGGACTAGATAGAACTGGTCCTTCAGACAGCAGGTGCCAGTGTGGGTTCAGACAGACCCGTGAGAGATGTGTTCAAAGTCAGTGAGATGCCTCGGAGGTGAACGGTGCTTGTGGTGCAAGCCCAGTGGCCTGAGTTCGATCCCTGGATCAACCACATTAAGGAAGAAGGAGAGAACAGACTTCACAGAGCTGTCCTCTGGCCTCCACAATGCTCCCTGGCACATGCCTCCTTAAATAATAAGATAAAATCAACGAGATGTGGTGGAGGACTGTGCTTGAGGACAAAGGAGAAAGGGGAGAGGCTTCGGATCGTGGTCCAAGAAGTTACAGCCCTAAGAGGAACCAGCTAGGGGCAACACATTTTCAAGCCAAGGCGCCTTGATTGACAAGCTTTGTGCTTTGCAAGGATAGAGTATTCTAAGAGTTCTGGTCGTACTTGGCCAAGAGCGGCTGTGTGACTGTCAGTGGGTCCTGATGGGTCCTGCCCTCACCACAGCAGATCTGAGCAGTGTGCTTCTTGGTTACCATGATAGACCCAGAACTGGTTATGTTTCGGAGTGGCTCTACTGGGGGTGCCGTTTAGGACTGGCATACTTTCTGTGGAACTCTGGCTCTCAAGATCCTTGTTGAGAACTGTGTCTCTGCTGTGTCGTCTCTCATTTATCACGCAGAGTAACAGGGCTCTGACAAGTTCTACTTAGAGAAGTAGATTCATGTTGGTTTAACACGGAAGTTTTTGAATCCATTCTATCCCAGTTCTTTTGTGTGTGCAAATTCTATCGAGTCCTTCTGGAACTGCCATTCGAGAAGGCCGTGCTGGCTTAGTCCATCAGGCTTGGTCCATGTGGAGGAGGCGGTCCGCAGCCTGTGTTCGGCCTGGTGTGCGGGTTGCTTCGAGGGGACGTTCTGAAGCAGCATCACGTGGTCAGTTGTATTTATTCGGCAGCCGTGTGTGGTGCAGACTTTATAGCAGGACCCAGCTGGGTTTGCCCTCCAACCCTTGCTCCAGACATAGGGCCTGAATCATTTAAAATCCAGTTGCTCTCAACTAAAGCTCTATGCAGGCTGGTGGGAGGGCTGTCGGGTCACCCTGTGCCAAACTGACCGGTCTCTCACAGCTAGAAATAATGGCCCATTGTCCCTCTGCTTCCTCCTCCGTTTTGCTCTGTATGGAGTGTCCAGGCAGCCCGCCAAATTGCCCTTGTGACTTCCTGGGGCCCTTCTCCCTCCTCTTCCTTTCACTGCCTCCCACACCAACTGGAGAGGCACAGGGCAGCCGCACAGCAGATGCCGAAAGGCGTGGGGTGCAAGTCATAAGACAGAGTCAGCAGTGACCCAGTGCTCCCCTGCTTAATTCCTGCGGAGGCTCAGGCCCTCGCTCAAAACTTAGAAGGGAAAAGTTAGGAAGGCAGTTATCTGTCAGGGGGCAAAAGCCACAGCTGGCCTAAAGCAGTTGACTTCTTGTGTCAGCCTTCCCCAGTGGATAACGCTGTGGCTGTAGGTAACAGAGTGACTGGCCGTTAAGATAGTCTGCCTCTGACTCTACCGCAGCTTGCCTAAAACGGTGTCTCCCTGACTTCAAGAACCAGCTGAAGGCACTCAGGCCCCGGGACTTACTCCTGCTCTCCGAGGGCTGCCGTAAGAATTTAATAAAGCATAGGAACCTCCGGGAGCCAAGGAAGTACCTGGCATGTGTTAATCACGATAGTTTTAATTATGTTCACGACTGATGTCTATGTCAGGATTATTACATGCTGGCTGGCTGGGTGCGGCTGAGGAAGAAATAGCTCTCACAGCTAAAGAGAAGAATCTTTAAAATGTGATATAGGTAAACTGTAGCTGAAAAAATGTATACGTAATATCAGACCTTTTTATTTTATTTTATTTTTAAAAGATTTATTTATTGTATGTAAGTACACTGTAGCTGTCTTCAGACACACCAGAAGAGGGCATCGGATCTCATTACGGATGATTGTGAGCCACCATGTGGTTGCTGGGATTTTAACTCAGTACCTTTGGAAGAGCAGTCGGTACCCTTAACCGCTGAGCCATCTCTCCAGCCCTCAAACCTTTTTAAAGATTTATTTATTTTATGTATATGAGCACACTGTTGCTCTCTTCAGACACACCAGAAGAGGGCATTGGATCCCATTACAGATGGCTGTGAGCCACCATGTGGTTGAATTGAGCTCAGGACCTTCCGAAGAATAGTCAGTGCTCTTAATCACTGAGCCATCTCTCCAGTCCCTAATCTCTCTCTCTCTCTCTCTGTTTTGTTTTTTTGGATTTGGTTTTTTTCGAGACAGGGTTTCTCTCTGTAGCCCTGGCTGTCCTGGAACTTACTTGTAGACCAGGCTGGCCTCGAACTCAGAAATCTGCCTGCCTCTGTCTCCCAGAGTGCTGGGATCACAGGCGTGTGCCAGCACCGCCCGGCTGATATCAATCTCTTAATAATATGTAAGCCAAAGATTTTAAAGTGTTAAAATGTACTGCACTGGGAGTGTAATGCACTTAAAAAAAAAGTTGAGCCGGGCGTGGTGGCTCATGCCTGTAATCCCAGCACTTGGGAGGCAGAGGCAGGTGGATTTCTGAGTTCGAGGCCAGCCTGGACTACATGGACTACAGAGTGAGTTCCAGGACAGCCAAGGCTATACAGAAAAACCCTGTCTCGAAAAACCAAAAAAAAAAAAAAAAAAAAAAAAAAAAAAAAGTTGAGCTTGGAGCACTAGAGAGATTTCTCAGTGCTTAGGAACACTTGCTGTTCTTGCAGAAAGAAGACTGGGGTTCAGTTCCCAGCACCCACATGTGTTACACTTTGTGTAACTCCAGTTTTAGGGGATCTGATGAGCACCAGAGAGTCACATAGTACAGATTCAGGCAAAAATGCTTATACATGTTAAAAATACAAAATCAAATCTGTTAGAAATGGCGAGGTAAAACAACGGTAATGTTTCACCAGTGTGGCAGGCTGCTGAGTAGATGTGAATAACCAGGTCCTTCCACGCCAGTCTCTGCGCCGACCCTGGGCATCAGGGGAAGCAGCTATGTGAAGCTCGAAGCTACTTTGTGTCCTGGTAAGCTGGCAGTCCACTACTTAATCATCCCAAACTAGACACTAAGCTAGTGCAGGCGGCTTAAAGGTAATTGCACCCCTGCCCCCTCGCCCCCCTCCGCCTCCCCTCCCCCACCCCCGTCCCCTCCGCTCCCACTCCGCTTGCCCCCTCCCCCCCCCCGTAGGTCCGTAAGGAGTGGCATTATTAGGAGGAGTGGCCTTGCTAGAGTAGGCGTGGCCTTGCTAGAAGAAGCGAGTCAGTCGGGGAATGATGGGCTTTGAGGTCTCATTTACTCACACTGTACCCAGTGTGGCACGTGGCCTCCTGTTGGACCCTGCTATTAAGGTTGTCTGGACAGCTTTCCCGTGGTTGGCACAAAATGGGGCTTTCTTAGTGGGGCTGCTTCTCCTCTGCCTGATCGGTGGAGCCCAACTCCCCACATCTACGTGAGGAATGCCACATAATCCTTGGCAAAATTACATGCTCAGCCTCCTCTCTCCAGATAAGAGCCCGCTCAGCGAGCATCTGGGATTCCTGGAATGCCTCTTCATGCACATGAGGAATTCCCAGTAAGCTGAGGTCCAGCCAGTGACTTACATCCACCCTGAAAACCCCTTCCCTATCCCCAAGGCCCATAGCGTCCTTGTTCACCCTGAATAAAGAACACACGCTGTTTCATGAATATCGATTGTCTAAGAGAGCTATTTTACTAAATACCGTCTAAAAGAGATGTAACACTAAAATCCACGGAGAGGACCTCCCTCCTCTAGAACTCACGGCTGGACCAAGGCCCTGCTGACCACCCCAGTGTACGGTGGTGCCTGAACAGTCAAGGGAGGAAGCCGGACACGGAGCCACAGTCTCCCTCTGCTGCCTGTGTATCCAGATGCAGAGCTCTCAGCACCTTCTCCAACACCGTGTCTGCCGGCACACTACCATGTCCTACCATGATGATAATGGGCTAAACCTCCGACACCGCGAGCCCCAATTAAATGTTTTCCTTGTATGAGTTGCTGTGGTCATGGTGTCCCTTCAAAGCGATAGACACACTAAGACAGCTAGAGAGGGCCCAACTCTGTCCTGATCTGGAAAGCTGAAGAACGATTGTCTTTCCCCAATTTGCTTTTGGAATGTGACCGTCTCGATCCGTGTTTTCCACGCTGTAGTGTGCTTAAGAAAACAGCATCCTGAGATTGTAGATCTCAGACAAACCCATGTGTTCTACAGGAGTGATTATCACGCCGGGCGTGGTGGCGCGCGCCTGTAATCCCAGCACTTGGGAGGCAGAGGCAGGTGGATTTCTGAGTTCGAGGCCAGCCTGGTCTACAGAGTGAGTTCCAGGACAGCCAGGGCTACACAGAGAAACTCTGCCTCGAAAAACCAAAAAAAAAAAAAAAAAAAAAAAAAAAAAAAAAGGAGTGATTATCACATGTAGTGACTGAACTTTGGAGACCAAGGATATCCTGCACAGCTGGCTGTGGGCGCTAATGCCCTCAAATACAAATCCCCATGTGCATTTCTGTCCTCCTCAGCTGTGCCGGCTAGTCTCCTGTCAGCTAGACACACAAACTAAAGCCATCTGAAAGGAGGGAACGTCAATTGAGAAGACGGCCTCCGTAAGATCCAGCTGTAAGTTATTTTCTTAATTGGTGATTGATGTCGGGGGAAGACCCAGCCCATGGTGGGTGGTGCCATCCCTAGGCTGGTAGTCCTGGGTTCTATAAGAAAGCAGGCTGAGCAAGCCATGGGAAGAAAGACAGTAAGAAATGCCCCTCCATGGCCTCTGCATGAGCTCCTGCCTCCAGGCTCCTGCCCTGCTTGAGTTCCTGTTCTGACTTCTTTCGGCGATGAACAGTGATGTGGAAGTGTAAGCTAAACTAACCCTTTCCTCCTGTCGTAGTTAGGGTTTCTATGGCGGTGATAACCTTGACAATGTCTTACAGAGAAAAACATCTAGCTGGGGCTGGCTTACAATTTCAGGGGTTTAGCTCATTCTCATTATGGCAGCATGCAGCCCGACATGGTGCTGGAGAAGGAGCTGAGGGTTCTACCTCTTGACCAGAAGGCAGCAGCAGGAGACTGTATCACATTGAATGTAGCTTGAGACACAGAACGACACACTTCTCCCAACATAGGCCACACTTCCTAATAGTGCCAATCTCTATGGGCCAAGCACTCAAAGGCATGAGACTATGGGGGCTGTACCTATTCCAACCACTACACACCCCCAACTTACTTTTTGGTCATGGTGTGGTGTTTTGTCCCAGCAACAGAAACCCTCAGACACTAGCTTCCCCCCCCCCCGTCTGTGCTTCCTCCTACTTGGCTTGCACACCTCCTCTGGCCTCCATACCACAGTGTGTGTGCTCTGTGTGCTCTGTGCTTTCTAAAAACCTCTGCTGTGGCTGGAAACAAATGTCCAAGTCCTCAGCGGCTCCACTGAATACTTTCCTTCTCGTCTTTCCCAGTCTCCACACAGTCTGTCATCGTGCCGTTCTCCCCAGCCTGGCCTGTAGATGGAAGGGCCAGGGAGCGCTCTCGATTTCCTCACAAACGGTCGTACAGGATGGAGTTTTTTGTCAGTCTATGTGTGGTTTTGTGTGTGGTGCCGGGAGGGGGAGGGGATGAGCCAGGTCTTGCACATACCAGGCAATACCCTACCGCTGGACCACGCCCCGCATCCGATTTCCCTTTATGACCCATTTGCCGATCACGCCTTTTTAGTCACCCAGGACTTTGGCATCTGACTCAGGGCTGTCCTTGTCACTCTATACCTTATAACTCCCAGGTCACTCCAGTGTCTCTGCCAACAGCATGTGCCAGTCCCTGTGAGATGTGGCAGTGCAGCTCACAGCAAAGTCACAGCCTTACTCAACCAGGGAACTTCATTTCTGCTCCACAGGCTCCCCTCAGCAACCAAAGGAGCTCACTGTCATCCTAGTAGCTCTCTCTCTCTCTCTCTCTCTCTCTCTCTCTCTCTCTTCTTTTTTCTCTTTCTCACGCTAAGTTTTCAACTCCTATATTTTTCCCACACACCCATCCCACTTTGAAAGCTCCTGATCCCACTTGAATCCTCTGAATTGTGGCCATCCCTGGGAGAAATGGCCTCTCAGGCCACAGTCTCCATATCTAGACCCTCTTCTACATGCAGGACCTTCCGGAAGGAGCTTCCGTGGAGCCTTCCCCGGCCTGCTGCTAGGGCCTGCATGAACTTTAGCCTCAGTTTGTTTGTCCTGAGGATGGATTGCGTTGCCAGTGACACATCCCTAAGCCCATGAAATAGCTCAGGGTCATGTAGATGTAGGAGGACGGAGCTTGGGTGTGGGCTAGGGTGGCCCTCTCCCTGTGTGTCAGAGCCAGTGGCAGGAAGAGAAAGAATGTGTGTAGGGAGCCAGCGCCTCTGACAGGACCACCCTGAGCCCCTGCGGGAGTAAGACTGGATTTATGCGGCTGGGTTTCAGAGTTGCTGTGGGCCAGTGACTCTCATGTCCCATCTTTTTGAGCAGCAATGTCCTTAAAACCCTCCCATGCTCAATTCACTGTTCCGGGTACGGGGAGGGGCAGAGAGCTAACATCTGGTTCACGGGGACTGTAGTCAGGGAACTAACAGTCTCAGGAGCCCTTCTCTGGGATGAAGGGTAGATGGTTGGGGCCATGCGTCTTCGAAGGGAATAAACACACTTGCCTACAAGAATATAAATGACTCAATGACACCATGGGCTGTGGAGATTTAAAATGTCCACATATTTACTGACACTTCTTTCAAAAGATGTAGCCTAACCCCATGCCCCCCATCCCTGTCCCTTGGTATAATCTCAGCACTCAGGAGGCAAAGATGGGTGGGATCTCTGTAGATTCAGGGCCAGCCTGGTCTACTGAGCTAGTTCCAGGACAGCCAGGGCTACACAGAGACTTCCTGGGTCAAAAAACTTAGAAAAAAAGAAAGAAAGAGTCTTAGTAATGTAGGTTGGTCTTCAGGCTTTTGGTCCTCTGCTTCTGCCTCCCAAATGGGAGGATTACAGGTATGTGCTGCCCTGCCCAGTGTAGGAACTCAGGTCTAGCAGAACAAAACACAGCATGTTTTCTAAGACTGAATAAGTCGCTGCAGCTTCAGTCTGTCTTGTCAGATTTGTTGCTGTTGTTGTTTTCAGTGTCATGGGTTTCCTTAGTTTTGCTTGTTGAAACAGGTTCTTCTGTAGCCCAAGCTGGCATCCAACTCCCATGTAGCAGAGGGCAACACACAGACACAATTTCCCTGCCTTCACCTTTAAAGATTTTGGGAATGTGCCGAAATCACACATGCCCGGTCTTCTAATGGAGCTTGAATGTAGACACTTACTCAGGTGTATTCACTGAATCCTGCTCAAAGTGAAGGCCTTGAAACAGAGTTTCTCTTTGAACTGATCCTGGCCTGTCTTTGTTCTCCACCCAAGGAAAGCCAAGAAATTACTTTTTTTTTTTTTTTTTTTTTTTTTTTAGATCAGAAGCAAGTCATAGAAAAGTAAAATCTGCTCCTCCTGCCCTCAAAGACTCAAAGCTTAAAAACATTTACTTTGCCCTGCCATAAAGACAGACCTGACCTACCTTGATTAACAGGTCATCAGCCCTATAATGAATGAATGAATGAATGAATGAATGAATTAGTTAATTAACTTAGTGTGTGTGTATGCATGCATTTGTGGTTTATGTAGGGGGCAAAGGAAGGCCTGACTGAATGAAGACCTGAGAGAATGTGTGTTTTGACACAGTTATGGCTCTGTCAAGAATCCTGAGGCCTCCAACCCGTGGGACAATTGGCATAGCTGTTACCCATGTGGACAAGGCTCAAGATGAGTGGCGAAGCTTCTCTCGGGAGGTATGAATGTTTGTAGAAGATTGATCTGTGCAAAAATTAGCAAGTGCAGCTTCCTCCTCCTGGATGTCCACAGTCTGAGACTGCTGCCTACAGGCACCCCTACCCCTCTGCTGCACCTAATAAACGCACTGAGACTCTGGGTTGCCGTGGTAACAATTAGAGACCCCTACCCGATCTCTCTTCTCTGTATGGGGGTGACTGTCTTTTTTTTTTTTTTTTTTTTTCATTCCTTCACTGCCCCTAGCCAGGGTTCCTGGATCACGGCTATGCTGGAATAATACATATATTTTGCATGTGGGCTCACGTGCAAATGTGGGTATATGCATATGTCTTCCTTCATCAATGGCTCTCTAATTCACTGAGGCAGAGTCTCTCATTGGATCCAGAGCTTGCCAATTACACCTAATTAAGCCTGCCATCTCACCCCAGGGATCCCGTGTCTGTCTCCTGAGTCCTGGCCTGCCACACCGTGCTCAGCTTTTGTGTGGGGTCTGGGGATCTGGACTCGTGATTTACACAGCAAGGATTCTCTTGAGCCGCCTTCTCAGTTCAAGGCCTCCATGTTAGCGGCGTTTGGTGGTGCAGGCCTATACTCTCAGCTACTTGGGGCAGGGTGGTGGTGGTGGTGGTGTGGCCGAAGGAGGAAGACGGCAAGTGCAAGGCTTTCCTGGGCAATTCAGTGAGAGACCTGGTTTAGTAGAGTTAAAAAGGAGATGGGAGTCATAGCTCAGTGGTCTAATGCTGGTCTAACATTAGTTCAATTCTCAGCATTACACCAAGAAATTCACTCTCCTGCTTTTTAGGAGTCCTTATCCATAGCTGGGGAATGGGTTACCTGGACAGACCTCGTGGGATCCTTACTCATTCTGTTATAATAGATTATGCCCTTTGTGTTCATTTATATTCGTATATGGCTGTTCATGCTTCATTCAACCTAAGCACAAAAATCAATAATTAAAAAAAAAATCAATAATTCACCTTGGAGGTTTGGCCTCTTCAGTTTGGTGGTTTGTGTAGCATATAGAATCATGATCAAATAAATGAAGTATAAATTTCTCTTGCTAACCTGTCTTTTACATAGGAGTGCCAGCTGTGTCTTTATGATGGGAAGGAGTCACTCACTGTCCTTTCCACCCCTGTAATTCTTTGCTTAGGCTGGAGTTTGTCCCCAGTGGCCATTAAGTCCACATACTTTACAGAGTAAAGCTTCGGACTTGTGGCTGAGAAAGTGATGTCTCTGGAGATCAAAAATGGTGACAGGTAATACATAATGGGAATAAGCCCTGCTTTAGGCAACTGAGGTAACTAATGTAGCAGACTGAGTTTTTCTGACAGGCGGTGTTGCGAGACAATTGGGAAGAGGAGGCCAAACTCCACCACAAGCAGCAAAACTCCACCAAAAACATCACACAGCTGGGGCAGATTGTCTGTGGTCCATGGCAGACCAACCTGCCTGAGCTTGGATGAAGGGATGAGTCAGGAGCTGGAGTCTGATCTCATACAAAGACTCTTCCTAGTTAACTTTTTACAACACAATCCTGGCTGGGACCAGGCAAGGTTGCTGGCTAGCCTCGCTCATGGGAGAGAAACATACCAGAGTGTAACTTTAAACTTGGGTTTCGGATTGGGCGGAGCCCATCTAGCCATCTTCCCCCCAGCTTAGGAGGAGACTGAAGACTTAACAGTACTTGAGTAGAGGAAGAGTTCAGAGACAATTGAGTCGTGAGTGTGTATGTGTGGGTGTCTTTGCTCAGTCCAACTGTACGGCTATTGAAGATTATTAAACAGCATCTTAGAGATGAGGGAATTGAGGTCCACAGGCTCCATTATTTGAGTTTATTGCGCTGAAGTGTCAGTTGTCTCTATTTCTTGGGTTTGTTTTTTGTTTTTCCTCTTGAGACAGGGTTTCTCTGTGTAGCCCTGGCTGTCCCAGACCTCACTCTGTAGACCAGGCTGGCCTCAAACTCAGAAATCCGCCTGCCTCTTCCTCCCAAGTGCTGGGATTAAAGGCACGTGCCACTACTGCCTGGATGTTGTCTATATTTCTAATCTTCTGCATGGCTGATGTGTGTGTGTGTGTGTGTGTGTGTGTGTGTGTATATTTGAGTAGTGTCTACTGCTCTTCACCTTACTCTGTTGAGACAGACTCTGTTACAGAATTTAGAGAACACGGGTTGTAGGCCAGGTTGATAGAGAGCCCCAGTGACCCTCGTTTCTATTTCCAGAGCTATTCCTGGCTTTTAATGTGTGCTGGAGATCCAAGCTCAGGTACTCTTGCTTGCACAGCAAGAGTTCTTACTCACTGAACTTCCTCCTAAGGCCCTGTTTCTATCTTTATTAACCTGTTTGCTTCACCCTGTAGTTTAGCCTCCCAAGATCTGGAACTACAGGTATAGGCCCCGGTACTGGGTGCTCCCTCACTTTTGCACATCTAGAGAATGTGAGAGCAGCATTCTAACGACTGGCCAACATGAATCCTACAGTTCTTTTTACATCTCTCCAGGGCCCCCAACCAGGGGAAACTTGTCTTCCTACGTGCTTCTGCGCGTGTGCGAACCCATACCATATATGGGTGGGAGGAGGCTGCAGGAGCGCAACCCTGAGGCTTGGAGAAAAATGCCCAGAGATCGGCTCAAGTTTGTTCCTTTGGAACCCCGCCTAGACCCAGTAGGGGAGGACATTGCGGTGGGCGGTGAACCGAGATAGGAAGAGCACAGAGCATGCACTTGGGGAGAGTGCCTGATCCCCCACCCCCTTCAACCCGGACCTTATGTCCAGCCTTGCAGTCCGGGACACTCAAGAGAGGAGGCGAAGAGGATGCACGTGACCCTGCGGGGCACATGGCCCCGCCCCGTCGCGACTCGCGTGGCCACGCCCAGCCTGGCCGCGCGGGTGCCGTTGCGCCGCCTCCGCCGTTCCCCGGTCCTCGCCTCTGGGGCTGCCCTGGACATTGCCTAACCCGAGGCCCGGCAGCTCCTGCTCGCCCCGTCCCTGCCGGACGGTCCGAGACAGCTCACCCAAGGAGACCGCCGTGCTCTCGACCCTCGTGGTCACTCCGGAGCAGGTGGGAGTGGGCAGCGGGCGGCGCGGCAAGGACAGGCGCGGTAGACAGCCCGGGCGGCCGCGGCGGGGACCTGGCTGGGGGAGGCCAGGCTTGCGGCGGGGCGCAACGGTGTCTCCTTCACTTCGCCCTCCAGCCGCGGTGGCTGCGGTGCAACTTCCAGATAGCGGAGTGGCCTCAGCTGCGAGCCGAGCGGTGGCGGCAGCGCCCCTCAGGACACCCGCAGGTACTATGGTGCCCGCCTCTTGCCGAGTCTGGGGCCTTAGGGCGGGACGGCCGCCTGGTTGAACTCTGGGCGGCCTTGGTCCCCTAAGATGGCCGCAGCGGCCCCGGCCCCTTGCTCTAATGTCCGAGATCCCCAGTGGACCCTTTGACTGTCCCCTGACCGCACTTCTTGTCCCTTCTACAGATCACCTTTTCCCCGCGACTTAGCCATGGCTGAGTGTTGTGTACCGGTATGCCCACGGCGTAAGTAGCACAAGAGGTGTTTGCGCGGTGGGGCGATGGGGCGGTGGGGCGATGGGGCTGTGCTGTTCCTCTTTGGAAAACCATAGGTGGCCCGGCCGTGACCCACATGGCTGCAAGAACTTGGAAAGTTTGCTTCTTTGCGCGGCCCCTAAGTCTTTCTGCCAACTCTGTTGACGGACGTGGTGGTGCTGGGCTGTTGGGTTGCAGATGGGGGCTCGCGCCTGGGGCGTTGGTCCCTGGCCGCACCCACCCTTGGCTTTTGGATGTGTCCTTTACAAATCCGAAAGCAAAACAAAAAACTAGTTGTTTGAATTCCGTCTTGGGGGTGGGAGGGGGAGTTAGATCAGTCACTTTGCAAGAGGAAGTAGTCCGCTGTCTGCCTGCACAGATGAGTGCACTTCATGCACTACAAGGTCATTACACATGTTCCTTAGGGCGTGGATGTGCTCTGTAGAATGAATGACCTGCTGCTGGAGCTCAGATTCCTTGCCCTTAAGCCTCACTTTGGCGGAGGACTTGGGAACCGTATTAATGTGTTTAAAGTGCCATTTGATATTTAGTTGCCGTAGACACTTGACTGAAACATAGATGGTTGTATTTTTTTTTAACCCGTGTCTCAATATGTCAGTTTCTAGAGTGTTGGTTTTGTTTTTGGAAGTCGTTCCAAAAGATTTCTTAGGAGAGAACGCCTAATCTTAAATTTTGGTTTTTATCTCCGTTAAATCACTTTGAGTTTTGGCAACTCTATAGGCTGTAGACACTATGTTTAGGAATTAGAAAGGCTTCCCCCTATTCTTAAAACTTGGTAGAAACGCCCCAGGTTTATATTACCACTTGGCTATTTAGAAATAAGTTTTTGTTCTGGATGGCTACTTAGAGTAACATTTATTGTAGTTCTAGTGGTATCAAAAACAACTCCCGTTGGACTGCTTGAATGTAAATATTAGTAGTAGGTCATAGTCTAGTCACATTAACTGTGGAACATTTCTTTTTACTAGCAATGTGTATCCCTCCACCGTATGCTGACCTTGGCAAAGCTGCCAGAGATATTTTCAACAAAGGATTTGGTAAGGACTTTTGTTCCCCTTTTAAACATAAGAGAAAATATGCTTGGACCTCTTCAGAAAATGAATGCTTTGCTTTTCTAGACTGACTATCCTGCTGTTTTCTGGCTTCTGCCAGGAGCATGTGAACCACAGTTTCTTAGCTTTTCTTCAGTCACAGTTGAAAAGATTGTTCTTTTTATTTTGTGTTTTTTTTTTTTTTTTCTTTTTTCTTTTCTCAAGACAGGGTGTCTGTAGCCCTGGCTGTCCTGGAACTCACACTGTAGACCAGGCTGGCCTAGAACTCAGAAATCCACCTGCCTCTGCTTCCTCTGATGGAGGGGGAGTACCACCCCACTCCTCACTCCACCCTCAGGAGAGGGGATAGCTTGTACTTTATTCTTTTAAGTTCCGGCCACGGTTGGATAGAGCTGCCTGGAATTACTGCTTTAATTTTGTGTTTGATTCCTGGTAGATTGAACCCTTGAAGAGTTTGGGCTTTTTAGACTGATTTTTGTGTGTGTGTGTGTGTGTGTGTGTGTGTGTGTGTGTGTGTTTTCTTGAAAAGTGTATTGCACTTGCCTTTTTTGGTGATACCCCTTTGGGATAAAAGTCCTAAGTGTATTGCCGTAAACAACAGGCTAGTCTGAGAAGCGATTTTCTCATTTAACATTTAAAAATGGCTTGAAAAGGGTGTGTCAGGAAGTGGAGCCAGTTACAGGACACTAGGGCAGCAGCTGCTACTACTGTAGTAGAACCAGCTGCTTGTGAATGTTCATTCAGGTGCTGTGTGTTAGTACATTTGTGTCCCCTGGACATTGGGAATATGTTAACTGTAATTGAGTATTCATCTTTTCTGCAGAAGAATCATGTCTTTGCTCTCTATTTTTGAAGGCTTTGGGCTGGTGAAGCTGGATGTGAAGACGAAGTCATGCAGCGGTGTGGTGAGTTAGTGATACGTTTTCATGAATCTCAATTTCGTAGCCCATAAATGTCTACCGCTGTTTTCCCTTAAGGAGGCAGAAGTTAGTTTGTTTTGAATGATTAATGTGTAATCTGATGTATTGGCTTTGTATATGATTTCTGTTTTTCACATGGTTTTGTTATAGTCCTGTATTATGTATGTCTTACTGTGAGAAGCTGGGAAAGCCATTGCTTGTTTGGGACTGTCTACTCAGTTAGATGACAAGCACCAAGGCCAGGGCCACTAGACTCCTGAAACCCTCTCTCTCAATACCTGTCAGAGTTCTGGGCTCAACAGTAACTTGTTTTGAGGACAGTGAACAAAGTGGCTACATTCTAACAGTCTTGGAACCCTCTCTCTCAATACCTGTCAGAGTTCTGGGCTCAACAGTAACTTGTTTGACAACAGTGAACGTTTAGTGTAGTGGCTACATTCTAACAGTCATCCAGGGAGATGTCTGCCTGTTTATCCTGACTGGAATATCTCTAAACAATTTACTATATGTGTTGATCCTTCCCAGCTGTTGTTAAAAAAAGAGATAAAGCAAAATATTGTATACCTTTTTCTCTAAAAGTTTTTGTATTGCGATTAGAGATAGGAGTGTAATGTACATGCTAACCTATTGATTGCCCAGTACTGTGCATGCTGCTCTGCACATAACTGGTATTTACTAAGGTTGTTTGTGGTGGTGTTTCTTAATGCTTAGGTCTGTTGCATTTATGAGTTTTATATTTGTCTTGTCCTGTGGTTTCTTTGGTCTGTAAAGAAGTGTAATTATTTGGTTATGGTTGACCTGGATTAATAGATTATAGAGTATTAGGTGACCGTAAGTATTTTTTCTCTACTGTTGCTGGAGGTGCAGGGCCTTGCATCTCTTACTAATCTTTATTTTCAGCCTACTGAGTTTTAAATGTGTTTGTGCATGCGTGTTGTTGTAAACTAAAACACACCATCTTTGTCTTTAAAATGTTGACTTTAAGACTGGGAGTGTAACTTAGCGGTAGAGTGTTTACCCAGCTATGTATGCGGTCCAGTGCTGCAAAACAAACAAAAACACCCTTTCCATTGGAAAGACAAACTTTAAGCTGAAGATAATGAGAGAATTGGATCAAGCACTAGATTTGCAAACTAAAAATTCTTGTTGGGAAGGAAAGGCTGATGGTAAAACAGAATTAGGGAAAGTTATGGACATAAGTTTAAGTTTTTGAAGGATATATAGGAATTGGATTAAAGAGGGGGATGTTGTGTTTATACTTTTGAGTAAAATGGAAGTCATAGGACTGATGCTGTGCTATGCAAACCTACCCAGAATTACGTTCTACTAAGGTCCTTTGATTTCTTGAACTGCAGAGATGTTCAGGCTACCAAAAATGTAGAAGATAAGTCATTAGCAGTGGAGGGAATTGTTGGTGTCTTCTGGTCCAATTCAACCCACAAGCTGATGTTTGGCCTTGTGTCCTGAGCATTCCTTGGCATACAATAGGCTGGTTCTTGCTCTCAGGGACTGATGGATGGTAGTAGGTGGCACTTGAGTAATTAATCATTGTCATGCAGGGTTAAAAACTGCTGCCGATACATGTTTCCCATGTAAACTGTTAGAAGAGCATGCTTCTTCATATGTATTTAATGTTATCTTGTTGATGTGCACGTAGAGCTACAAAGCTTTCAATTCATGTTTTCAGTTCAGTTGGATTAACCTATAATAGGCTGTGCTGTACCTTTGAGAAAAAACACATCTACCTCCAAAATATTATTTTGTTAGTTTTTCTTTTCTTTTTCTTTTTCTGTTTCTTTTTCTTTTTTTTTCCGAGACAGGGTTTCTCTGTGTAACCCTGGCTGTCCTGGAACTCACTGTAGACCATGCTGGCCTCAAACTCAGAAATCTGCCTGCCTCTGCCTCACGAGTGCTGGGATTAAAGGGGTGTGCCACCACCACCCGGCTCATTTTGTTAGTTTTTCAAGACAGGTTTTTTTCTGTGTGCCCTGGCTGTACTGGAACTGACTCTGTAGACTAGGCTGGTCTTGAACTTAGAGATCCACCTGCCTCTACCTCCCAAGTGCTGGGGTTAAAGGCGTGTGCTACCACTGCCTATCAGTGTTTGCTATTTTTTAACTTTCCAGGTATTGAAATTTCCGATTAAAAAAAGCAAAACAACTCCCCCCAAACTCCCCAAAACAAACAACAACAACAAACAATTTTAGACATAGCATTAAAATGGCTAGAGTGTAGAGACATTGATACAGAAACCAGATATCTGACAGGCTGTTGTAAGAGTTACATTTTATCTTGGGATGTTTTACCCACAGGCTGTGCTTAGTAAAGAAAGATACTTTGTTCCTCTAGAAAATTCTAAGATGCAGCCTCCTGGTGTTCCGCCTTCTCCTGGTATGTTACAGGGATTGGCAGATCTTTTTGGTACAAACCCAAGATTAAAATTTTTTTTAAAAAGATTCATTTATTTTTAAATAAAAATGTTTTTGTTTTAGGTGTATGAGTGTTTGCTGCATGTATGTCAGTGTGTGCCTGTTGCCAGTGCTGTCAGATCCCCTGGAACTGGAGTTACGGATGGCTGTGGGTGTCGGGACCTAAATTTGGGTCCTCTGCACGAGCAGCAAGTGTGTCTACTCACTGGTCATCTTTGTAGTTCCAAGCCTAACTAAGCTTTTTATGGAACTTCATGTTAATCCCTGTATTAATTATTTTCTCTGCTGACAGGTGATGTAGGATACAAACCAAGTGTAAAGGGATCAATAAAGCTTCTACACTTCACTTTTGAAAGAACTTAATTTTATTCCTGTATGGTTTTTGCCTCCATGTTTACCTGTGTACCATGTTTGTGTCTTGTGTGGTGCTAGGAACCAAATGTAGGTCTGCACAAGAGCGGCGTTCTTAACTACTTAGCATTTCTCCACCCCTCCCTCCCACTGCTTTAAAAAAAGGGAAAGCCGGGGAGTTGGGTGAGATGTGTTGTCAGGTGTGCACCTTTCCTCCCAGCAGGGCCAGCTTCTTTCTCTACAGAGAGAGGTCCAGGCCCCCCCAGCCCCGCATAAGTGAAACAAGAACCAAACACAACAACACAAAGTTGATATGTAAGTTCTTCAGAAAGGCGAGAAACCTAGTGAAGACTCATCAAAAAAAAAAAAAAAAGTGGGGCTGAAGAGGTGGCTCAGCTGTTGAGAATGCAGACTCTGGTTCATGTCTCAGGACACACACGATGGCTCACAACTGCCTCTGTCTACAGTTTCAGGGCAGTCAGACTGCTTAGGCCTTCATGGGCCCCTGAACTTACATATATAAATTAAAGATAAAGCTTTAGAAAGGAAAAAAGAAAAATAGAATATGGACTATTGAAGGATTTAAGTTTTTCTTATCTAACGCTCTTCACAGTATTGTATGTGTGGATTATGTGTGTGTCAGGCACCGGTGTCACAGTGAGCATGTGCAGGTTAGAGGACACCGTGCTGGATCAGTTCTCTTTCCACTCTGTGGGTCTTAAAGATGGAGGTTAGGATCCAACCTGGCAGCAAGCCTTTATACCCGCTGAGCCACCTCACCAGTCCTGTGCACTTAATTTTTATTGACTCATTAGACATGTTAGGGACATTCTGGCGGCAGTCAGTTGGTCAGAGGCTGGCTTGTCACTGTTATGTCTGCTTAGGAAGGAGCACGGTGGAGAGCTGTTCGTGCTTTATCATCTGGGCAGTGGATCCTAACAGGCTTAGGAGAAGCTTCATGATGCTGTTTATTGTCTTGTTAGGAATTTTCAACGTCTGGCTCATCTAACACAGACACTGGTAAAGTCAGTGGGACCTTGGAGACCAAGTACAAGTGGTGTGAGTATGGTCTGACTTTCACAGAGAAATGGAACACCGATAACACTCTGGGGACAGAGATTGCCATTGAAGACCAGGTAGCGTGTCCAGGCTTGCTTTTGTGTTACTCTTTATTTTTATATTCCAAAAAGGAGATGTCACTGAACATGAATTCTTTTTCCTCTGAAATAGATTTGTCAAGGCTTGAAACTGACCTTTGACACCACCTTTTCACCGAACACAGGGTGAGTGCTGGTGTCTCATGTGTGTTGAGCTTACAGGAAAGGAGCAGCGTTTCAGTGCTGTGGCCTCGATGCTGCCTGTGAACACTGCTTGCCGCTGCCCGGGGCCTGCTTTTAGAAATGGCCTCTCAATGTGGCCGTGCTTCTTACTGTTTCTGAGGCGGTTGTGACTGCGAGTTGTACACAACACTTCTGTCACAGTGGGAAGTCCCATGTGGGTTGTTTTCTTAAATTTATTTGGTTTTTAACCGTAGTTGTCACACTGCAGTTTAAATGTTTCATGCCCACTATGCAGTTATATGTATAAATCTTTGTCACTGGCATCCGTTTCAAATCAGTCTCTTCTTTTTCCAGAAAGAAAAGTGGTAAAATCAAGTCTGCTTACAAGAGGGAATGTATAAACCTTGGCTGTGATGTTGATTTTGATTTTGCTGGGCCTGCCATCCATGGGTCCGCTGTCTTTGGTTACGAGGGCTGGCTTGCTGGGTACCAAATGACCTTTGACAGTGCCAAGTCAAAGCTGACAAGGAGTAACTTTGCAGTCGGCTACAGGACTGGGGACTTCCAGCTACACACAAATGTGTAAGTTCATTTACAAGCTGTTGCAGGGCAGGTTCTCAGAGGGTGGTGTGTGACTCATTTCTTTTGATCTGTTTTAGTTAGGAGTGTTTTAGTTAGGAGTGTCGCCACGGGTGGTCCTCAGAAGCTTGTGGTGTGGATGCCGAGAGTGGCGAGTGGTGAGAGTGTCGGCAGGCTCTCGGGTGCTTTATGCCTTAAGAAGAGGTGTTAGCCTCTGCAGTCTGCTGTTAGTGCCTCTCTGACAAAATGACTGTGGGGCGTGGGGTCCTGGGTTGATAGGACGCTCTTAACATTGTCACTCATGGTGCTTGGCCGGTTGTGGTGCCTCACACCTTTAATCCCAATTTGGAAGGCAGAGGCAGCTGTCTCTTTCTGAGTCTGCATAGTGAGTTTAGGCAGGCTAGAGCTACATAGTAAGTTTAAATTCCTTTCTCAAAAAATGGGGCAGGGTATGACAATTTAACCTAACTCAAGTTAGATAATATAGGAAGGACTTGTTTTTTTTTTTTTTTTTTCTTTGACAAAACTGTATATTTTTAAAAGGTTTATTTTATGGATATGAGTAGTCTATCTACATATACACCCACACACCACAAGGGCATTAGATCACATAGATGGTTGTGAGCCACCAATGTGGTTGCTGGGAATTGAACTCAGGACCTCTGGAAGAATAGCCAGTGTTTTTAACTGCTGAGCCATCTCAGCCTGGACAGAATAGTATACTAGTAAATAACAGGAGCACAAAAGAAAACTTTTCTCATAATCCTACCAACTAGACACATAATCTTAACTTTTTTTTGTATGTGATTATCTGTTTGTTATGGCAGATACGTGGAGATTCGTAGGGAATTGAGTGTCCCAGGGGCTTGGTGGCAAGGTCCTTAAGACCCAATAAGATATCTCTCTGTTCCTTGATAACTTAGTTTCTTAGTAAACATAGTAAAAAAGTCTCTTGTGTGGCCCTTCCTGATCTAAAACTCACTACCTGAATATATGTAATCTTTATATTTTGCTGTTGACTTGTGTGTGCACATGTATGTGTACGGTGCTGCTGGGAGCTGAATGCAGGGATTCTTCTAGGATAGAGGTGGCATTTGATCATTGAACCACAACCCCCACATGTGTGTGAGTGTGCGTGCGAGCGAGCGAGTGAGCGAGTGTTTCACACCTTTAATCCCAGCACTCCCGAGACAGAGGCAGGTGGATCTCTGAGTTTGAGGCTAGCCTGGTCTACATAGTGAGTTCCAGGACAGCAAAACCATATAGAGAGTCCCCATCTTTAAAAAACTAAGGCGGGGACAAAGGATTGTGGGTAAGGAATCTGCAGAGTAGACTCGTGTGCTACAGAGTAAGACTCATCCTTGTCTCCGTCACACCAGAAAAGACTTGGCAGTTTTCAGTAGAGCTTTGTAGACCAGCGTGGTGTCATTCTTCCCCGGCCCTCAGCTCTAGGGGATGAAGCTGGTTCCTGGGCACTAGGCAAGCATTGTACCACTGTCACCTGCTCAGTTCTAGCAGTAGTTTACACCTGCTGCAGTGTTACCCAGTGCCTTAGAAGTGGTCACATTGTCTATTCTAGATTCTAATTCAAAATATCTTATAGAAATAATGGGACAGAATTTGGAGGATCAATTTATCAGAAAGTATGTGAAGATTTTGACACTTCAGTAAACCTTGCTTGGACATCAGGTACCAACTGCACTCGTTTTGGCATTGCAGCTAAATACCAGTTGGACCCCACTGCTTCTATTTCTGTGAGTACCTCTGGGCCTTCCGACAGGCTTTTCTGGTTGTGGGAATTACTCTGGGTATATTGGATGGTGTGGAAAGCTTGCCTGGGATTCACAGTCCCATGTTTACAGATGTACTGGAATTGGAATTGGAATGCTCTTTTTCCTATGGAAATTGTTATAGAGGTGTGACTTTCAAGCTAGATCACTGTGTGATTTGGATGAGAATGCCCCCCTTCCCCTCAGGCTAATGGTCCCCACTTGGTGAGAATGTATTAGGAGGTATGGCCTTGTTGGAGGAGATTGGGGCAGATTTTGAGGTTTCAAAAGCCAGTGCCTCCTGTTTGGATCAGAGGGAAGCTCTTCTCGGCACCCCGCCTGCCTGCTGCATGCTGCCCCCTGTGATGGCCATGGACTCACCCTCCTGAACCAGGAGCCCCGGATTAAGTGCTTTCTTTATAAGTTACCTTGGCCATGGTGTCTGATCATGGCAATAGAAAAATAACCAATAATTATGGAATAATAATTGATATGTAAAGATAATAACAACCACAGAAGTTCACCTTCCTTTGAGAGCTGCTGAATTAGTTCTGCTGATATCCCCGAGCCCCCAAGCCTGCCTATGCTCCAGGTAACCAGCATGTGGAGCCCTGGCTGGCTTGTTTTTGTTGGAGAATAATAGTACTTTCTTTGACTTCGTCTTTTTATAGTTTATGATGTACCTTCAGATTTTACCTGAGAGGTCACTGGTCTAGCACCATTTTTACAGGTGAAGAGACCGGGGTTTGGCTGAGAGAAAGGACTAAATATTACTGTTGGTGGTGGGGTGGGGAGGTGAAGCCAGACCTTAGTCCTCTGTAGGGTGAGTAGATATCTTACTGGGATTGTTGCTTAATCTCAAACCTCCAGGACTCCCTCCCCTGCTTGGGCAGAGTGAGTCGGCCACTCTTGTCTGAGTCTTGGCCCTTTTTCCCGTTTCTGTCTTTAGTGACTTGAGATTGAAGAATGTGTGCTGTGAGGGGCAGGGAATTGGCTTCCATTTCTGGCAGATCAGCAGCTGTTACTGTGTGTCAGGGACGGTCTGTACCATAAGAACTAGGGATGACAGGAAGTTAAAACAGTCAGGAGAGTTACTTGTGTTACATAAAGTACTCTTGGTCTCCAAGAACAGTATGTTTTGATACCTTTTTAAAAGGTTATTTTATATACAAGTGCTGTTATTTGCACATACACCTGCATGCCAGAAGAGGGCATCAGATCTCATTATAGATGGTTATGAGCCACCATGTGGTTGCTGGGAATTGAACTCAGGACCTCTGGAAGGCAGCCAGTGCTCTTAACTGCTGAGCCATCTCTCCATCCCCGTATTTTGAAGCCTTAAGCTGTTATGTTTTAACCCTATCTTTTGCTTTATGTTTAAAGATTTATAATCAGATACAGTGTGAGAAGTACCCAGAATGCTTTTCCCTTTGACAGTCAGTGTGCATCAGTGCTTGGCCACACTCTTCTCAGCACTGGTCTCTTCTGTCTACAGGAAGTATTCTCTTCAGATGTGTGCTTGTGGTGCCATGACAGGTGGTATGCCAGGCGGCAGAAACACCTTTCAGCTCTCCGTCATTGTGGAAACAAATACAGCATTTGCCATCCAAGTAGTTGATGCCCCAGTAGAGCAGCACTGGGAGCATTGGCTTTATCTTGTGTTTTGATATTAGGTTACATATAACAAGAACAGACAGAGGCTGTGCTCCCCCTCTCCCAGGCTTACCTATGCATCTTTGTGCCCTGCAGAGCTATGGCTGGCCTAGCACATTGCAAGTGAAGATGTCAGGTACAGTGTAGACAGTTTGATGCCTCTGTTAGCATGTAGGTGGCTCCAGATTCCTCTCCGCTCTTGAAGGTCTGTGACCTAAATCCTAAATTGTCAGGGTATATAAGGAACCGATAAACTGTGCTCCTCATCTGGCCCCAACTAGTTACAGCCAAAATCAGCTGCTTAGAGCTCTGTCAGTGAGAGGGAGGAGTGAGGCTGTGGAGGGTTGAGGAAGTAGCGATTTGTGGGTCTAAGCCGTGAGCCTGTAAACTCCTCACTGCATTACCTCTGGTGAGTCTGATAGGTGCCGTCAGCTACATACTTGCTTTTGTGAGTTTTGAGTGTTTTTTATGCTGTGGATTATCACGGAGTCTATGCACATCCTACGGAGTGTAAAGAGTGGCGTCAGGCTCTGCTGACGTTTGATTTTGAGTTCATGTCTAATGTTTAAGTGGCACTTGGTGTTTACTTAATACATGATACTAAGTTTTAGTATCTCATTGACAGGCGCCATAGCTCCTTGATGGGGAATACCCAAGAACTTTGTCTCCCTTCAGAAACGTTTTTCTCTTTTCTAGGCAAAGGTCAACAACTCTAGTTTAATTGGAGTGGGCTATACTCAGACTCTGAGGCCTGGTAAGTATCTTTGATAAAGAAGGATTGTTTTATAGCCCCTATGCTTTAAAAAGATTCATTTATTTAAGTCTGTCTGCTTGTGCATCTGCACACTAGAAGAGGGCCTCTGATCCCATGGGATTACAGATACAAAGGGTGGCTGCTGGGTCTTGAACTCAGGACCTCTGGAAGAGCACACAGTGCTCCTAACTGCTGAGCCATCTCTCCATTTGTACATTCTTTCCAAAATTACATTTTTAGTTTATTATTTTTTGACCCTTTCAAGCCTCACAGTTTATCACACCCACCCCTCCCCCTACTCCACATAGGGAGTGAGTGGGGACTGAGTAAGCATGGCTGTCCTCACTAAAAAGCCCCATTCTTCACCGTTTAACCCTTGTGTGGTTCCTTGCTGGTGTCTAAACATTGTCTCGGGTCAAAGGTCTCAGCAGTTCCCTTCAGGTAATGGGTACCAGAGCGGTTCCAAATTTGGGAGTGGTCTGGGTCACATGCAGATTCCCACCCAGTGGGTCTGAGATGGAGAATTTTGTATTTCTAATGGGCTCTGGAGCTCACAGCTGCTTAGAGCAGTTGATCCACAAGGTCCGAAAGCCCTGGCACCCCAACTTTCCTAATGGGCACCTGCTTCCCCTAGGACATTTTGAACTTGTTACTTATTACTAACCTCTCAGTCCCATTTACCATTGGAGTGTTTACATCACTGTCATCCAACTCTCTGCTGGCTTGAGTCAGTGTGGAGGCTGCGTGCTGAGGAGGGGGCTGCAGGGCTGAGTGCTTTCAGGCCATCATGGTGGTTTGCTTTGTCTGCAGGTGTGAAGCTCACACTCTCTGCTCTGGTAGACGGGAAGAGCTTTAATGCTGGAGGCCACAAACTCGGGCTTGCCTTGGAACTGGAGGCTTAATCCAGTTAAAAGAAACCTCTGGGAACGGATATCAGAAGATTTGGCCTTAATATATTTCCATTCGACCAGCAGGCTCCCCCTTCCCCCCCCCCAGAAGGTGATCACATCAAAGGATGATTAGGCAAGAGCTGTATTTTACGTATTTAGACAGTCACCTGTTGGCTGGTTCCTAGTTGGATGGTTATCTAGTTGTCAGTGCTGCCGTCGTGCGGCCTCCTATACATTATTTAATGTATTTAACTGTTAAATGTGCTACCCACCAATGATGAAATAGACGTTTATGAAAACCGTGCCATGGTGTGCATGTTTGTTTTATGTTCCTTTTAACATTGACTGTTGTATTGAATGAGATGGATCAGTGGATGTTTTAAGATAAGGTAAAAGATTTTTTTTTTGTTATATTCACCCATCATTAGAATTACTTTGGTAACCCCAAACATGACAAATTATGAATAAAACAAGTGTACATAACTAACGGCTCCCGTATGTGCAGTTACAGATTGCCAGCCTAGGGTCTAATCTTCTTGGTAAATACTTTTTTCTGGTGAGCATTTTGCTCTTCACCTAAACCTGTGCAACCAAATTCCCTGTGTCCTTAGCGTAATCCACGAGTCTTTGAGACTACAATAAAATACAAGGATACATACTTTAACACTCTGCAGTTTCTAAGTTTGTGCAAAGTTACAGTGACTCACTGTTAATCCGTGGATGAAGAAGGGAACCTCAGCGGTGGTGCCGAGTGGTTAAGTAGCATGCATGCCCTGCCTTCTGAGCCACGTCCCGGAAGCCGGAGCGTAGGTAGAAGTGGACAGAGGAGGAAGTGGGCACCTGCCCTTTAACGTGGAGAGCCCCTTAGCCAGCACCGGGGTGATCTGCAGTACCTAGAGAATTTGGTTGGAAAAGTAGGACTGTGTCAGCTTCCCAGGGGGGGAGGAGGTGTATGTCCCAGGTGAGTGTCACTTCTGAGGTTTAGTTGTAAACTTGTGAGGACAGCTCAGAAAATGGATACTTTGGGACTTACCCAATAGAAATGCCGCGTGTCACTGCCCCGCAGCCCTCTGAGGCGTAGTGCCCTTGAGCCAACAGGTGCACTTCATGCCAGCTCTGCTCTGGGCTAGCGTGCCCACGTGGGTTACCAGTGTGTGCACCTCATGTGGACTTGTGAAGAGGGGTAGGGCAGCTGGTTCCCAGAGGATGCGTGCAGTGTGGCGGGGGCGGACTCCGTGGTGGGCTCCTGCTGTTGTGCTCGGAGCCCCTGCTAGGTGTACTTAGCCTTACCCAACAGGTGGCAAACCTGTAGTGTCCCAGACACTGTCCTTTCTGCCTCAGTACAAAGAACTTTACCCTTCTTCCAGAGCAGCAAAGCACCAGGCCTCAGGCCACTAAGATTGGCTCCTTATAGTGTCCCCCAAAAGGACAATGCTGGAAAAGCAAGTTCTTGAGGTTTCTCTGAGGTTGGCTACCTGCTGTCCCCTTTACACCTTGGGCATGAGTTTCCTCCCTTAGGACTTATGGGGGTGAGGGAGCCGATAGAAATATCAGACACCCGTATGTCTTCTGGGCTGTGCCAAGAGGGTTGTTCTTGGTTAATGACACTGTCAGGGCTTCCACTGCACACAGGTCAGGCTGGGGAGGCGACCTCCAGCAGACGAGACTTAGCTATAAAAGTACCCATGACTAGGCTGGTCTCTTACCGGGCCCCTATCTCAACAAGGTGTGGTCTCTGTGCTGTGGCTGGGAGGCAGGAGACATAGGAATCTCCCTTATATTCATCTAAGCCCTCGGAGACAGTTGGAACTCTACTCAATGCTACAGCTGGGACTGCTTATTAAAACTGTCCGATCAGATAGGGCCACAAGCCTTGGTGCCAGGGAAACCACCTCACTGGGAAAGCTGCCTGTGTTCCTGCAGGGAGTGAACTCTTCAAGTGAACCCTGAAGTGGATGCGCAGAAGGTCGCATGTTCCAGTACTTTTATTGTCAGGTTTAAAAGTAGAGTCACAGCCGGGTGGTGGTGGCGCACTCCTTTAATCCCAGCACTTGGGAGGCAGAGGCAGGCGGATTTCTGACTTCGAGGCCAGCCTGGTCTACAAAGTGAGTTCCAGGACAGCCTGGGCTACACAGAAACCCTGTCCCGAACCCCCCCCCCCCCCAAAAAAAAAGTTACTGGCTGGGGTTCTTAGGTTCTCACACCCAAGCCCTAAGCTTCGTGTTAACCCTAGATCTTAAAGGCCAAGGAGAGCCCGTCATCCAGGGGCAGTAGGCTGATGTAGACCCTGGCGTCCCTCAGGATGCGCTCGTTTAGGTTCCGCACACATTCAACTGTCTTGCTCCGGGGTTGAGACTGCAGCACCTCTCCACGCCACAGGACCTACAGATGGAGGGGCGGGGCCGTCGGAAGTGGGGATAGCCAACTCAGGGCTTTAGCCGGGAGGGGCGGGACCTATGATACTCTGGGCGAGGTCTGGGGCTGGGGTCGGGGAGAGCTTAGACCAGCGGGGACCCAGCCACTGAAAGGAGCAGTTTTGCTTTAACTAGTCCTTACTCTGAGCACGGCGAGCACGCCGCCGGGGCGCAGGAGCTGCAGACAGCGCTCGTAGTAGGCGGCACAGTTCTCCTTGTCCGCGTCCACCACCGCTATGTCAAAGGTTCCGGCCTCGCCCGCTGCCAGGAGCTCATCTTACAGGGACAGAGAGAGGGCAGGCGCAGCTGAGCTACGGTCTCAGCAGGCCGGAAGCCCCTGCCGCCCGTGGCGGGCCGCTCAGAGTCGCCAGTTTGGTTCCCCGGGGTTGGACGGCGCAGGCTGGGCCCCTCCGGCACCGGTGCTCACCCAGTGTCTGCAGGGCGGGCTGTAGCCGAAGGTCGATCTTCTGCTCCACTTCTGCCTGCGGAAGGAGGCCGGTCAGGCCGGCACGCCCACGTGCCGGAGCCGATCGGCCGCAGGTGCGGGGCTCTCACCTGCTTCCACAGGGGCCGTCCCAGCTTCGGGGGCTCTGCATCAACCTCGCAGGTCACCACGCGGCCAGCCTCGGGAAGCGCCAAGGCTAGGGCCACGGCCGAGTAGCCCGTGAAAGTACCTGTGGACCGGGACACCCGCAAGCTCAGTTCGGGGTGCAGGACCGCCCTGTGACCCTGCTTTCCAGAGACCATGGCTGCACGCTCCTACCCAGATCCAGAGCTTTCTTGGCCTTGATGAGCCGCGCCAGGTTGGCCAGAAGCTGGGCCTGTTCACAGGTCATCATGGAATCCCCCTGCGGCTGCTCCAGGGTCAGCTGTGTGTAGGGAGAGGGTGGTGCCATCCACGCCAGCCATCGCCTCCCCCCCCCCCCCGCTCCCCGCAACTCTTCCCCCGCACAGGTTTTGAATCATTCAGGGGCTCGATGGCGGGTGTGGCCTAGAGGGGACAGGTCTCAGGGAACCCGGAAGCCCAGAGAGGGTTTCTGTCTAGCTCAAGGTCACACAGCCACGTGGGATCCACCACGCTGCAAATGGGGAGCCCGTTCTCGGTCCCGGTCCTACTGACCAGTCGCAGGCTCCGCAGCGCCGGGTGCTCCCTCATGGAGCGGCTCAGCAGATACTGCCACAGGGGATTGTCCTCAGGTGGCAGCAGGCGCTGTTGCCTCCTGGATCCCCACGGAGACCACCGTTTCCCTGCCGGGGATAGGGTGCCGGGTCAGGGCCTGCAGTTCTGGCCGGGTTCTCGGGCTCTGCTCCGCGCCCTCCCATTCCCGGGACTGCTGCAGCCCAGCCCAGCTCACCCAGCAAGAGACCGGTAGCGAAGGCGGCGCCCAGCGCGGCAGAGCCCAGGGCCAGCGCGGTGGGGATAGATAGCCGAGGCACGGGCTGGGCCATGGTGCGGGTTAGCGGTGGCGGCGGTCACGTGTGCTGGAGTGGCGAGGATGGGACTGGGACCTGGAGGCCGACAGGGCTCCACCTTGTCCGGGCCCTGCCCACAGAGCCTCGGCCTCTGGCACCATCTGGTGACACATGGCAGTATTGCAAGGTCAGGCTGGGAACATCTCGCCACCCAGTGGCTGCATGCGGAACTGTGTCGGGCCGTGGAGTCATCTCTGCACCAGGGCTCCTGTGAGCATGGGGAGGGGGGATAAAATGAGTGTGGGTAATGGAGGAGGCCAAAGAGACTCGGGGATGCTTGCTGGAGCGGTGCTAAGTTAAAGGAACCAAGAACCTGGCTTCCAAGACCGTAGGTATCGTTAGTGGCTGGGATGGTGGGTGTAGCGTGTGTGTGTGTGTGTGTGTGTGTGTGTGTGTGTGTGAGAGAGAGAGAGAGAGAGAGAGAGAGAGAGAGAGAGTCCGTCTTTCCAAGTCTGTTTCTTTTCTGTAAAGCAGGAATTACAGTTTTACCACGACAGGCACGGGACTCCTCGCACATAGTAGGTGCTCAGTAGTGGTACTTGCCGTTGTGTCATCGGCTAGAGAGGGCACCTTGGGAAGCGGTGACATCTTGGCAGGCAGCAGCTGAGTTCCTCTTGCAGGGCTATCTGCTAGACTGGTACTGCCTAAACATGTGTTGACTACCTACTATATGCTGAACTCTGGTGGGAGCAAAAGACCGTGGTAGTCTATGACTTGGAAGCAACCGGATAGGTACGCCTGGAATGCAGCTCAAGTGTAACTATCCCTCTTTCTTTACAGTAAAATCCTTACTAGTCTTTGCTAACAGGCGACTCTGCTGACCTGTCCCCAGGGACCTAGCAATGGCTTTAGGCATCACCCGCCCCGCCCCCAGGGACGACAGGTGTTGTGCTGCAGATAAAAAAGACCCTCCTGCCACTCTAGTGCTCTCTCTCTCTCTCTCTCTCTCTCTCTCTCTCTCTCTCTCTCCCCTTGCTAGCGCCCACCCCACACCCCGTTCCCCTCTTCTCTGCTCTCCTGGCTTCACTCCCATCTTTCTGTTTACATGTCCACTCTTTCCCTAGGTCCTTCCTCTTCCCTTTTCCCCCAAACCCCCCTTTATACCAGATCTGTTGCATAGTGTAATTTCTCAAGGGTATAGCTTGCCTTGGGCCACCAAGAATACCATCTCAAAGTGTTATATTTCATAACAGTCATTTCACACAACACCTGATGGCGTTCCAGTTGAAAATACCTGCACAGTGTGCCTTACACACAAGCCTAGTAGGCTACTGGCGCCGTCTTTAAGAGCCAGAATCCACAGGGCCCCAGAGGTGGTGGCCCTGGAAATCTGTTTCTTAACAACACTGGCCATGCCGAGATCTTTTGGTGGCAGGCAGACTGGTGCAGGATCAGTGAGAGACCCTAGACCTGGCCAATAGGAGCCAATGCTGCTAGAATCCCGGGCCTCGGAGGGAAGGGCAGGTCTCCAATCACAGCCGGGTAGAATGGCTTCTTGACCTATCAGCATCTGTCCTGGGCACAGCCAAACAGGAGAGGAATCTACTTTCTCTAGGTGCAGTGTGGGATCTCAGCTGCTTCTCCTGCTCCTGGCACAGGCCCCTTAGACAAGCTCTTTCTTCTTGTTGACTCTAATAACCCCGAGTCCTGAAAATGTCGCCAAGTGTGAGTCATGCTCTCCAGGTAAGGTCTGAAGAAAATTAACTTCCTTTAGGGCTGAGCACACAGCAGGCACTCAATGTGTGCTGGCGGGGCCACACAGCGGCCAGTGGTAAAAACATGACAATTGGAAGCCTTTACTTAGCACCTACTGGGTACCAGGTGCTGTGCACCCATTGTCCCTTGAAGCAGCGGTGGTGTTCCCATTTTCAAGAGAAAGATAAGTTCTGAACTGATCATCTCTCCAAGCTCACTGCCTAGAGGCCTTCCCCTCCTAAATGCCCACCGTCTTTATCAGTACCTCCTGGGACACACATAGTGGGGGCAGGCAGCGTTGTCCAGCAGGCGCGTGGCACTGAGTCCTTGTCTTAGCTGGTGCCCTCTGACCTATATGTGGGTGGTCTGCAAGTTCTCAGTGCAGACGACAGCCTTTCTCCCCCAACCTGGCTCCAGGCAGGAGCTGTGTGTGTGTGTGTGTGTGTGGGAAGCCAGCGAGGAGGGAGCCATGTCACCATATATCCCAGTCAGATTAAAAAACTAATTTGAAAAGATTAATGCCTTCCATTCCTGTTACGCTGGCTCTGATACCTCTGGGCCTGCGGCCGCTCTGCCTCCTGATTATTGAATTTTTATGGCCTGGTAATTAATTGCAGATTCCCTGTTTTGTTCTATTTCTTTTTCTCTGACATTTTAATTTCAACAGAAAGCACTGGTCTCTATGCAGATTCTCTCTGGAGACCCTAATGGTCTATAAAACAGGATGACTTATACGCACGGCACCCACTTCAGCCGGCGAGCGATTGTTTGAAACCTTGCTGATCACGCGAAATTTAATTTTCCCACCTCCCTCTCCTTTCGGTCCTCATTTCTTGTCTCTCCCGATGCAGGGCCGGTGCCTCCCGATCTGTTGCAGGGCCTTGCTGTCGGAGTCTGGGTCTGAAGTCAAGGAAGTCAAGGTGGGGTTTGACCCCTTTCTTTGGCAGTGGGTTCGGGAACTGGGTGCATGCAGATAAGTGGGCATTCTTGGCCCAGGTGGGTCACAGTTGTTCACAGACACGGGGCTGGGACAGATCCCTGTGTTTCTGCCTGATGCCTTCCAAATTCCACTTCTTCCAGTCCTGCTAACATCTCATGGGCATCTCATCTTCAGAGCCTGTCGTCCCCCCCCCCAATACCACCCCCCCCCTCCGGCTAGCTCAGGGCACCAAGTGAACTGAAGGACTGGAGCCAGGCAGGGGGCAGGGTGATAGGGGGCCATGGGGGCTGGGTCGCCACAGTAGTGCTCATGCTCCACCAGAGGACACTGTAGCCACTCAGTACTCGCTGGGAGATAGAAAGATGGCCCAGTGTGGCCAGGGCTTCTGGGTCTTGGTTTGAATTAACAAAAATCTGTTTTGATGTTTTAAGCATTGTCAGTCCACCTGTGCGCAGCTTTGGACTGTGACTGATCCAGCTGGGGCCTCATCCTCACTCCTGGTGCAAAGGGCAGTCACGACATGAAGTAGACTCTCTCAGGGCTGCCAGCTCCCTGGACCTGTGTGGCCTCCAGGAGCCTTCCTCTTCCCCTGGGACCCCGGCCTTTCTGTATCTGGTTAGATTCCCTTTATCCTGGGCTGTGAAGATGTTTTTGGATGGATTCCCAGGGTGTTCCTGCCCCTGTCTCTCAGTGAAACTTACAGCTTGGCTTTACCATGTCTGGGCCGGGACTGCAGACTCTGAAGAGAAGGTAACACGTCTTAACTTGAGGCTTTGGGAGGTCAGGCCGAGACTCTGGGAACCCTAAGAGCAATTTAAAATAGTGGACTGAGGAGACAGACCATGAGACGGGTCTCTGGGGTTCCTCAAACTGCCTGGGGAGGAACCCAGCGACTAGGGCACCTTCTGTGCTTGGATATCGGGCAGCTGGCGCAGGCAACGCCCAAAGTGCTTCGGTTTCCTCCGTGTTTGAGAGGCCAGATACGGAAGCAGGATCATGGGTTCCAGACTTAGATAGACCTGGGTTCAAATGTGGGACCCATCAGTGACCCCAGCCTGCCTGAGCTCAGAACCTCACAGTTGGATAAAATGGGATTGTTACAGCTTGGATCTTAGAGCACTGGGGGCCTAGTAACGGGAAGCTGGGTCATTGCGGGTGTGACCACTAAGGGACTCTTGAGACCCCACCTCTTCCTCTGTCTCTGCTTCCCATTCTACAGGAAACACACAGCCCGTGGCAGCGCCTCCTGCCACCATGGGGGACTGGGCCAGCATGTGCACACACAGCAACTTGTGAACGACTATGAACCCCAAACTCTGAAACCTTGAGCCAAAGAAACCATCTTTCTGACCCTCTTTCAAGATGGCTCTCCTTGTACAGCCCAGGTTAGCCTTCTTCCCACCTTAGACTCTCAAGCGTCAAAACCACAGGGGTCACCACCCTGCTGCTTTGCCCGAATCGGCTTTTTTGAGTGTGTTGTCTTGTCGCTGACTGCCTTGGGGACGGTGCTTCTTAGTTTTCTATTGCTGTATCATGAATGGCCACAAACCCAGTAGCTTAAAAATACCTGAGTCTGTGAGGGAGGGAAGCCTTGTGAGGTCAGTCCTGTATGCTCAGGATCTCCCGAGGATGGCAGGTCTCCGGGTGAGGGGCCTCTCCTAAGCACTCGAGTTGTCTGCACAACTCACACCCTTCTTTTGACAGTCGTCCACCTTAAAGGCCAGTCATGACACCTGGCATCTTTTGGTGCCTCTGATTTCTCTCCCCTTGGCTTCCAGGGGGCGCATGTGGAGTCTTCATTATCTCTCCGTTTTCAGGTGAGCTGGCTAGGAACGTGAGCATCTTTTGCCGATTAAGATAATGACGTTAAAGAATAACATCGATGGTAGAAGCCTTGGGGCCAAAATTTTGCCTGGCACAAACCCCAGGCTTCCCGTAATGGTCATAAGGAGGATGACCTCCCCTGACCTCTTCCCTCCAATACGCAGATTCGGGATGGTCAGTGTGCCTGGCAGGGTCTTGTGATAACAAGCCACAGCGCCACCTTGTGACAAACATCAGGTTCGACTTTACTACAAACAACAGAAGTCTCCAACCAGCACGCGGAAGAGGCCCAGAGGCTCGGGCTGGGGTGTCGGAAGCACCACCGGTCCCACTGCTCTAACTAAAACCCAGCGCCCACCACAGCCCTCATGGCTCGGTGAGGTTCCACCACAACCACCGCCGAGCAGTCACATTGCGCTTCTCCTGGATCAGCACTGGACAGGCATTCCACGCTGGTAACCAGTGTATCTGATTGGCTGAAGCCAGCTCTTGTGCCTGTACGAGTTTCTGAGAAAAGTGTCTGTCGTCTTGCTAGGAAGGAAGACGCAGACAGAAGCCGGCATCATCTTAACGTGGAGAGAGGAGCTGCGGGGAGCCTTCAATGCTACTGCTCTAAGCCCTCCCCCCGGAAGTCTTGCCCACTCAAAGTGCCCATCCGAACTAGCCATACTAGGCGTGGCTCCAACATAACAGCCAGAATGAGCCAGACTAGAGAGAAGAGCATGCACGCCCCCTGCTGGCAACTACTCCAGCTACATAGATGTTTTCTTTTTCCTTTTTCCTCTCTGGTCCTGATCGTTCCCCTCCAACCTCTCGGGTCTTACTGTGTAAACCAGGCTGGCCTCGAATTCACAGAGATCCACCCGCTTCTGCTTCCTGAACACTAGTAAAGTGTGTGCCACCGCGCCTGTCAAGGGCCCTTGATTTCTCTAGCAGAGAAAGCTGCTTCTGCCCTAGCTGGACCTCACAATATCCCCTGCATGGATTCCAAGAGCACGGTCTTCTGAAGGGGAACTTCATAGCTGTACGGGAATCCTGCCAGGTGTGTACACATGATAAAACACCCAATACTTAGCCGTACCGTGTCCCAGCCACTCCTTAGGATTTCCTATTGGCCCCTTTAATCCTCACACTGTTAGTCTGCAGTGCCGGGCACCATTTTAGCCCCATCTCATAGATGTGAAAGGTGAGGCACAGAGGGGTAAAGCAACTTGCCCCACGCTGACAGCTTGTGAGTGGTGGAGTAAGGGTTTGAACTCAGATCTTCCAGATTCAGGACTTAACAGTTTTTTTTTTTTTTTTCTTTTAAGGACCACACTATCCTGCAGGAAATGCCTTCCTCATCACGTGGCTTCTCTTTGGGGCAGATAGCTGCTTGAGCTCCAGCCATTACACATTATCTTCCTCAGATAATCAGGAAATAGGAAGGGACTAACTTCCTTCTTTTCCTGAAACAGAACAACATCCTGAAGGGTCCCTATAGACGCCTACTTTTTCTCTTTTGACCACAGCCTCATGGTCGACCTTGTGCCAACAAATTGTTTTTATGTTTGTAATTATGGCAAATCGGTTGCAAAGTTAAAGGAAAGAATGGTTATTGGGAACATCCAGCACATATATATTTATATACAGACACCGAAGACTCAGAGAGGTCAGTAATTATCTGGCGGTCACACCGCTGGGAGAGGGTGGGGCTTAGATGTGCTGTTCCTTGGTGAAGCAGGCATTGCCCCAGGGAAATGCTCTATGGAGTCCTCAGAGAGAAGTACCTCTCATTAGACTTCCCGACCTCTAGGACCACCCAGGGCCACTGGTCAGATCTCCAGTGTCTTCCAGTTCCTGCCACCTCTCTGGCCCAGAAGCAGCATCGAGGTACCAGCCACGGCTGGGCGCGGACTCCATCCATCCCACTAATGCCCACATCAGCTGCGCTCCCTGCGTTCTGCGGCTGACTCCTGAGCACTGAATAATTCAAGCCTGTGTAATGGGATAATGAATTTACTGACAAGCCGGCGTGGTCGCAGTACTTGCAGTCTAGAAATACTGAGTCCCCGGGCCCACTGGGCAGGCCGGCAGGCAGGCAGGCAGTCCTGTCCTAACCTGAAGCTGTTGTACTGGCCCTCCCTAGGGAACTCTGGTCCTCCCGCTGAGGGGCATTGTCAGGGGAGGAGGGCTGGTGAGCCCTTTAAGGGGGAGTAGAACCCGATAGAAAGCCCAACCCCTCTCCCCAAGTCCAAGTGCTTGGTTCTTTAGGAGGTAAACCAGGTTGAGGCACTGTAGCTCCTGGGAATTTTGGGGTGGCTCTGAGCCCCTGGGGAGGAGCCCAGCTTCCTTCCTCCTAAGTTGTTGTCCACCTGTTCCCAGTTGTGGAAGGTTCCTGCCGATGGCTCGCACCTGACCCTCCCCGGAGATAACCACCGGCGCCCGGCGGGTGGGCGGGCAGGCAGGAGTCTCCCCTCTCAACCCTGGCAGTACGGGACTGGAGAGGGGTTGGAATGGCTGAGGGGAGAGGTCTCCAGCCTGGAGGAGCGGTGAGTTCTGTGAAGCTCTTCAGCTGTGCGCCTTCCCTGTGGAGACTGTGTTCGGGCTCACCCTTCCCTCCCCGCCTCCTGCCTCAGGCTCTGTTTGTGGGGAGCTGCATTGCACAAAGACACCTTTCCCTGGCCTGAGCGCAGAGCTCACGATCCTTGGCTCTGGCTCTGCTGTGTGTCAGGAAGTCTTGTCAGCAATGGGCCTCAGTTTCCCATCTGTGTGGTGGTGAGAGGAGGCTCTCAGTCTATTTCGGCTCAAAAAGATGTGATTCGAGGAGGAGGAGCGGAAGCTCTCTCTGATCCTTGCCCAGCCTTGCCCAACACACTCACAGGCCTCTTCCCAAGGTATGTGTTTCTTCCGTCTTCTGGAAACCCCAGAGATGCCTCACAGCTCCCTGCCTGTCAGCAGAGTGAAGATTCCACAAGGCACAGATCTGGGGGGGGCCACAGGTGAGGGTTGAGGGGACAGTAGCTGTGTAACATACTCTAGCCCCAAGCCCCTGGGGGCTATTCTGTACTTGCGTGGGGACCCTTGGCTGAGAGACTGGGGACTCTGGATAAAGCCAGGGCATGTGGGCCTTTGACTCAGGATTAGAAGGAAGGGCTTTGCCGAGCACAGACGTCTGGCACGGACCCTCTGCCAGGAGCTCAGGCTGGTCCGGGGGAGCTGTGTTAGCCCCTGGAACCTGCTTGCCCTGCTCACTGGCCCACCCCCCTGTGTCCCTGGTTCCAGGCAGGCAGGCTTTGCTCTCTTAGAATGCTCCATGTTTCAAGATCACCATGATAGCTGGATTGGGACCTCTGGCTTAGGAGCGAGAAGACCCAAGGCAGCCTCGTTTGCGGCCAACCCTCCAGGACAGTGGTTGTGAATAGAACACAGGGCAGCGATGCGGAGAGGCTCCAGGGTGTGTTAGAAAAGGCCCCCATGGACCCAGATACCTGGGCCAAGAGGTGCTCGGAGAGCCCCAGCTGCTTATGTTAGACGCGAGCTTCGGGAGGCTCTGCAGTGCCTCCTCTGGCCATCGGATGCCTGCAGCGCATGGTGGAGCCGGAGGGGGAGGTGCCTGTGAGTGCAGCAGCCTCCAGTGAGCAAAACATGGCGTATCTGGGTCCATGGGTTTCCTAGGTAACTCATGATGAGGGAGACAGAAACTTAGTGGCTCAGGGTTGCTGGGATCAGTGCTCAAATCATAGTCTTGGAAAGGTGTCCTGGGGGGACAGTCTGCTACTGGCCTCTCCCTCAGCTTGGATGTTTTGGGCAATGCTTGGCACCCATGGCTTGTAGATGTGATGTCCTTTCCATATGATGTCCTTTCCACCGGGCTTTCTTGTGTCCAGATTTTCCCTTCCCTCACCCAGTCATCTAACTTGACTTGTGGGGATAAAGGGGGTGTTCTCTTCTGGCCTGCCCCCTTCTAACTAATGACATTTACAATGACTTTATTTCTACGTAAGGTCACACTTTGAAGTACTGTGTAGGACTTCAAGCTATCTCATTGTGGGGCATGGTTCAACCTGCGACAACCCATCCCTTGGAGCCACTTGCTATGTACCAAAGGTTGTTTAGAGCGCTAGAATTATGGGATGGCTGGAGATGCAACTACAACACCATTGAAAATGTAAAGAGATGGAAAGTATTTTCCAGAACATCCAGGAGGCTACTGCATGTGGTTGGAATTACTGATTTATTAGGAAGCATGGAGTTGCGACAGGTCTAAACCTTCTCCCAGAGTATGAATGTTCCAGTGACAAAGAATAAGAACAGGCTGCCTCCACAACGCCTCCTGAGGTAGGAAGTCAACTTGAGTTTTCCTTTGTGGGGACATTCCTTCCCTCCAGATAAGTGTTGGCAACGTAAAGGCAATCCGAGCTTTAGATTGTTCTGGCTTCATGTGTTTGTGTATGACATTGTTTACTCCATCAGAAAGAACAAGACTGACTTTGAGGTGCTGTGTCCTGGTTGAGTGTCTGGCTTCCTTGGACACACTTTACACAACTTTGGGGGCAGAAACAGACTCTATCTTATTTTCTATCAAATCCCCAGCACAGTTCTTGGCACACAGTAGGCGCCTCATAGCTGTCACCTCAAAGAATGAACACTGGAACAAGAACAAAGGGATTTTAAATGTCTATCCAATGACTAAGGGTTTAAATGTCTATCCAATGACTAAGGGTTTAAATGTCTATACAATGACTAAGGGTTTAAATGTCTATACAATGACTAAGGATTTAGAGATCTATCAGATTCAGAGCATGAAACAGTGTCGGGGAAAATGTTGTTGAAATCCCCCTTTGTTGATGGGAAGAGTCTGTAAGAGAGAATTACTAGGGGCCAGGAACAGATTAAAATTATTGCTACCAGGAAGTAAGTAATTCTCTGGGCAGTCTAGAACCTCCACAGCTTGAATCTCTGTGCATAATAAAGAGGCAAAGATTACAAAAATCACCAGGAAGATCTGGCAAACATATTTAAATTAATTTCATATGAAAAACTCAAACAGCAAACAGAATAGACACAGCTGGAGATGGAATTTGAAACGTGAAAGGTTTGGAAAATTACAGCAAGCACAGATGAAAATCTACAAGAGTTAAGAGATATTAAAGTTGGAATTTAAAGCTTAAAGATGTATCTAATCAAATTATTTGAAAGGGATTATAGAAATAAGGGGGAAGAGGCAGTATTTAAAATGACAGTAACTCAAAAATTTCCAGATTATTTAAAAAATGTAAGTCTGGTCTGGGGAGATGCCTCACTGGGTAAGGTGTTTGGCACACTAGCTTGATCCCAAATTTGGGTCCCTAGAAGCTATGTAAAAGCCAGATGTTGTAGCATACGCCTATATAATCCAGGGCCCCTATGGGATAATGGGAGCGGCAGATAGGGAAATTCACTATAGCTTGACGGCTCCTGTCAGAGCTCAATGAGGAAACCCCCAGTTTCAAACAAGGTAAAAAATAAAGACTGACACCTGAGTTGGTTCTCTGACCTCTACACATGGTGCATAGCCACACAGACAAATACTCATACACATAGATCAGATTTAAATTTGTTTGTTTCAAAGTTAATATTTTTATTTCATTGCTACAATATATTATTAATCAGTGATTAGTCTAATCTTTTTTAAAGATTTATTTATTTATTATATGTAAGTATGTTGTAGCTGTCTTCAGACACTCCAGAAGAGGGTATCAGATCTCATTATAAATGGTTGTGAGCCAACATGTGGTTGCTGGGATTTGAACTCGGGACCTTCAGAAGAGCTGTCAGAGCTCTTAACCACTGAGCCATTCCTCCAGCCCATGTCTAATCTCTTCTAATCATAATAGTTGAAAACATTTTTTTCTCATCCTTTAAAGATCTTCTATTTTCTGGTATTCTTCTATGTAACTATCATATGTCTATATATGAATTTATTTTCATTTAGCTTGATTGAAGTCACTGGAATTCCTGAGGGCTCTGGGAACTGAACCCAGGTCCTCCACGGGAGCAGCAAGTGCTCTCAACCCTTGAGCCATCTCCCCAACCTCAGAATAGTAACTTTGAAACAAGTTTTTTGTTTTGTTTTTTTAATTAGTGATATTAAGCCAAGCATAATGATACAAGTCTTTCATCCCAGCTCCTGGGAGGCAGAGGCAAGAGGATCTCTGTGAGTTTAAGACCAGCCTCATCTACATATTGAGTTCTAGGCTAGCCAGGAGTACACAGTGAGGCCTTGTCTCAACAAAACAAAACAACAACAAAACAAAACCACAAAAAAAGAGTGAAGTTAATTCAACAGACAAATGCACTGAAAATATGCTCTATGCACAATGAAATATTACTCATCCACTAAAGTGTGAAATTATGTCATCTGTGGCACCATGAATGGAACAAGATACCGTGTAGAGCGAAATAAGCCAGGAAAAGAAAGATAAGTATTCTTACACATATTAACAAACATATATCAAATGATCTGATTTCAAAACTGGGTCGATCAGGTCTGGGAACAGTGCTTGCATAGCATGCAAGAGGCCATCAGTTTAACTCCTAGTACCACTAAACAAATACATAAATGGAAAAGAAATAAAGCGTGTGTGTGTGTGTGTGTGTGTGTGTGTGTGTGTGTGTGTGTGATGGTCTGAATAGACATCCCCGTGAGGATACGCAAATCATGAACAAATGCAGGACATGTTCCCCTTCGCTGATCACAAAGGGAATGAGAATTAAGCCCATGAGTGATCCCCTCACACCACCACATCGACTCCTATCAAAAAGATGAGAAGCCAGGGAGGTTGGCAGGGTGCTGAGGAAGGGATCTCTCGCTTCTGCACTGTGGTGAGAATATGCATCAGTTAAGCCATCCTGCGGGCACTAAGGAGGTTTTCACCAACAGGAAACTAGCTGGGTATGGTGGGACAGGTTTGTAATCCCAGTACTCAAGAGGATGAGGCAGGAGGATTGGAAAATTGAGGCTAGCTTGGATTAAATAACAAGATGGTCATAGACAAAAATTCAAAATAGAATTCCCATTTGATCTACCAACTGTACTCCTGGGCATCTATACAAAGGACATTAGTCATTATACCCACAGGCATGTGGTTTTTGTTTTTGTCTTTGTTTTTTTCAGTGCTATTTACAACAGCCAAGACAAAGAGTCAACCAAGATGCCAGTGGACGAAAGGATTAGAATTGAGGTGTGTATGTACAATGGGAATTTTATTCCTCTATAAAAGCTAGTGAAAATTTGTCATTTGTGTAACATATTTAGAACAAGACACTAGATTAAGTGACTAAGCCAGACATAGAGATTTAAATCTATTTATCTATCTATCTATCTATCTATCTATCTATCTATCTATCTATCCGTCCTAATTTATGGAGCCAAAACCATTGGTCCAACAGAGGCCAGAGATAGGTACTAAACACAGAGACAGAAGAGTTTCTAATGCTACCAAAGCACAAAGGGACAGTTACAGTTTATAGTAGTTACATACTTTAAAACTACCAAAGACAGGGGCTGAAGAGATGGCTCAGTGGTTAAGACTGCTCTTCCAAAGGTCCTGGATTCAATTCCCAGCAGCCACATGGTAGCTCATAACCATCTGTAATGAGATCTGATGCCCTCTTCTGGTGTGTCTTAAGAGAGCAATGGTGTACTCATACATAAAAATAAATAAATAAATAAATATTAAAAAAAAAAAAACCTACCAAAGACCTAGGAAGTTTTCAGCACACAGAAATGATGATAATTAAGTCCGGAAGCATAGCCAGGCGGTGGTGGCACACACCTTTAATCCCAGCACTTGGGAGGCAGAGGCAAGCAGATCTCTGAGTTGAGGACAGCCTGGTCTACAGAGTGAGTTCCAGGACAGCCAGGGCTACACAGAGAAACCCTGTCTCAGAAAAAAAAAAAAAGTCTGGAAGCATTATTACCCAGAATTGATTAATAAATAATGATGTCAATTAAAAATTATGCAGTTCAGGGTTTCAACCACAACAAAACTATCTTTAAAGAATAAACATAGAGTTCAAGAGAACTGAAAACATTTCTCCACATGAAGACATACTTGAATGTTAACATTATCTACAATGGCCAAAATGACTCAAATGGCCTTTAGTTGTGTGAGACCTTGGGTTTGATCATCAGTAATGACAACAAAAACCCATCTCCAAGCTAGGGGGTAGGGGAAACAGAATGAGAGGGAAACCAAAAAACCCACCCCAACTTCAATCAGTTCAAAAGGATGCAAGAAGAAAAGATATCCTCAGAAAATAGAATACTCTCCCCCACCAAACACTAAGATCAAATAATGGAAATAAAGCCAAATAGACCTCTAGAAATAAAAACAGACTGACCCCTCCAGATAAAATCACTGACTACCTAGATTTAAATACATACATATGAAAGCAGAATGGGGTTGTCTGTGAGGACAGGGGGAACCAGTGAGGAGAGGAGAGGATGGAGGAGGGGTCAGGACTTGTGACTACAAGCTAAGGGCAATAATAATGCTAGTTTGCAAATGCCAAAGGGAAACCCTTTAGTGTGTTCAGCAAAAAATTAATAAATGGGGCACTGGAGAGATAGCTCAGGGGTTAAGAGCACTGACTGCTCTTCCAGAGGTCCTGAGTTCAATTCCCAGCAACCACATGGTGGCTCACAACCATCTGTAACAGATTCTGATGAGCTCTTCTGGTGTGTCTGAAGACAGAGACAGTGTACTTACATAAAATAAATAAATAAATATTAAAAAATTAATAAATGTAAAAAGCTGAAACCATAATACTGGACTTAAAAAGATTCTGTGGTTCATCTCATAGAGGTTCTATGAGATCCACTGATCTCATAGAGGACCCAAGCTCAGTTCCCAGCACCCACATTCATCTGTACCTCCAGCTCCAGGGCATCTGTCTTCCTCTTCTGCCTCAGTATGTACCTGCATTCATGTGTACACATACACACAGATTAGCCTTCTGCTCATGAGAGTCAAGTGGAGGATTGATGTAAGTATAGCGGTGAAAAAAGATAAAGGAATCACTAACAGAAAGAAGTGTTAATGTTGGGCAAAATAGGTGCTAAGACAACATTCATTATTAGACTCTGAGAATATAATGGGATTAAAATTTAACAAAGAAGATTACAGTTGTAAGGGTGTGGCCTTTTGAAACCTGAAAACCCACCTCCAGTGACACGCTTTTTCCATTAAGGCCATACCTCCTAGTCCTTCCCAAATAGTGCCATTCCCTGATGACTAAAGATTCAAATATATATGGGCCTGTGGAGGCCAGTCTCATTCCAACCACCACATTGTGGCAAAATACCTGAGAGAAACAATTTGTTATAAAAATATCTCCATTTCTGACTTGTTATAGGGTCTCATAAACCTGGCCAAAAGCAGCCAGAATTAATGTAACAGCTTGAAGGTTGGACTGGGTTGGAATTTCCTCTACTAGATTAATTAGGCCATTGCACGGTGGAGTAGACGGGATGAGTGCCTATCTACATGGCACTTTCTCCTTTCCCTTGTTTATTTTCCCTGAGACTCAAACCTTTGAGATGTACCAGGGACATTCAGAGAGGGTCTCCTCCACTACAGGAGTTAATCCTATCTGGAAGCCTTCACAGCCAGACCCAGAGGCTCCTTGTGCTAAGCTCCTGGTTACTTCCCAAGCTGATAAAGTTAATAGATCGAGGTTCACTACCTCTTCAGATTCGGGTTGCAAATATTTTCTCCTATTCTGCAGGTTGTGTTTTATCATATTCATCTTTTCCATTTTTATTTTGATTACTCATTACTTATTATGTGTCTGTGTGAGTCTGTACACGCTTAGGCAGGTCAGAGGCATCAGATTCCCTGGAGCTGGGGTCACAGGCAGTTGTGAACCACCCAGCATGGATTCTGGAATCAAACTTGAGTCCTCTGCAAGAGTAGTACTTGCTCTTAATTGCTGAGCCATTTCTCCCTCTCCTGTGTTTTCGCTTTATTGATATTGTCCTTAAAACCGGAAATTCAATTAAAAATATTTTGTTGCTTATTCTTTTGGAGCCATAGCGTAGAACCTGTACTGAACTCCAAGACTATAAAAAGTAACCTTTCCTTTTACTTCCTTCCTGTCTGCTGCTTGTCTTCCTTTCCTTGTCTTTCTTTTTTCCATGTGCCCTACCTGTCTGTCTGTCTGTCTGTCTGTCTGTCTGTCTGTCTCTCTTCTCTGGGATAGATTGGCCTCAAACTCACTATGCAATGGAGGATGACCTTGAACTTGAGTCTACCTCCTGAGAGATGAGATTACAGGTGTGTACCACCCAGCTTATGTTGTGCTGGGGCCTGAGCCCAGGGCCTCATGCATGCTAGAGAAGTGTTCTACTAAGCTCAGTACTCAGTCCCTTCTTGTTATTTCTCCCATTTGGAACAAAGTCTTGCTATCTAGCCTAGCCTAGCCTCAAATTTGAAATCTTTCCTGCACGTGCTAGCATCACAGGCATGGCCTGGCTATGTTTTTCTCTAAGAGTTTTGTGTTGAGGTCTTTGATCCACCTTGAGCTAATCTTTATCTGTCCGTCATTTTCTGTCAAATGCCAGCTCTGCTTTCTAGATTCCTGTTGTATCAGAGCAAGTTGGGGAATCCTTGTCAGCCCTCGCATTTGGCCTCTTTTAAGGACTGTTTCTGCTGAACCAGGCTCTCAGCACCTGCATATGGATTTTACAGCCAGCCTGCCAACTGCTGCCAAGAGTCCATGTTCTGACGGCGCCACACTGGATCAGCCAGCGAATCACCATGGATGCTCATAATGGTTTGGTGTGGCTGTCACTGGGGCTGAATGTATGGTAAGAGTCTAGATGGCTGAAATGGAAGCCCAAGGATTCCAGGCACACTCAGTGAGACTCCTGTGGGCTTCACGGGAATGCAGAAAGCCCAGGATAGCTACATCCTGGGCTACATGTTGTGTGGTTCAACACAAAGTTGTAAGCTTAGATGAAACCTGGGGCTGAATTTATTTATTTATTTATTTATTTATTTATTTACGTATTTACTTATTTATGGTATCTCAGGTGCATGATTCTCAAACATGAACTCCGTAGAAGACATCACGTTGCCACGTTGAAAGGCTGGATATGCTTACAAGACTTTTCTCAGGTTCTTGTGTGACCCTAGTGATGGGTGATCTTAGGTTGGGTGGCCCACAAATGTGAGATCAGGATTGTGTGAAAGCAGTTCTGTGGCGGCAGTGCCGAGTGAGGTTGGCAGGGGCACTGGGTCTTGAGCCAGGGAGGGCGGAGCAGTGGGAGGAGTGTGGTGAACTGGGTGGCTCTACCCTTTGGGGACTCCTGCAAGAGGATGAGACACGACTTCTCCCCAATTCATCTCTTGGTTGTCGGGGAGGCTCTCCTGGGCACTGCAGGGTGTTAGCACCCTCCTGGTCTCCTCCTCAGGTGTTACTCATAACTTTCCCACAAAAAGGTCTCTACCGTGCTCAGTCTGATGGTTGGCTGTGAGCGTCCGCATCTGTATTGGTCAGGCTCTGGTAGAACCTCTCAGGGGACAGCTATAGCGGGCTCTTATCAACAAGCACTTCATGGCATCAGCAATAGTGTCTGGGTTTAGTGTCTGTGGATGGGATGGATCCCTAGGTGAGGCAGTCTTCGGATGGCCTTTCCTTCAGTCTCTGCTCTACTCTTTGCCCCTGTATTTCCTTTAGACAGGAGCAATTCTGGGTTAGTGATTTTGGGATGTGTGGCTGACCAATGCAGATGCGGATGCTTGCAGCCAACCATTGAACTGAGCATGAGGACTCCATGGGGGAGTTAGAGAAAGGACTGAAGGAGCTGAAGAGGTTTGCATAGAAAAAAACAAAAATATCAACTAACCTGATCCCCCCAGAGCTCCCAGGGACTAAACCACAAACCAAAGAATATACATGGAGGGACCCATAGCTCCAGCTGCATATGTAGCAGAGGATGGCCTTATCAATGGGAGGGGAGGCCCTTGGTCCTATGAGGCTCAATGACCCAGCATAGGGGAATGCTAGAGTGGTGAGACAGGAGTGGGTGGGTTGGGGAATACCCTCATAGAAGCAGGGGCAGGGGGAGGGGAGATGGGATAGGGGAGGGGAAACCAGGAAGGAGGACAACATTTGAAATATAAATAAATCAAATCACCAAAAATAAAAATAGAAAAAACCTAAAGGTCTCTACCAAATGTTTCCCATTGGAGCAGACCCATCCCTGGCTAAGGCATGGTAGGATCTGTCTCAGAATCATCCCACCCATGAGGCAAGGTGCTCATCATCATTTTTTGTTGTTGTTGTTGTTTGCTTTTAGAGACAAGGTTTCTCTGTGTAGCCCTGGCTATTCTAGAACTCACTCTGTAGACCAGGCTGGCCTTGAACTCAAGAGATCCACCTGCCTCTGCTTCCCAAGTGCTGGGACTAAGGGCGTGCGCCACCACTGCCTGCCTCTCCATCATTATCTTAGGGTCGCTCCTGAGGACTTTCAAGGCACTGATGCTCCTGGGCGATCCTGAGAGTCAACTAAACATGGTCTTCATCAGGAGAGAGTGTCTGAACAGTACCTCAGGTGCACTGGGAGAAGAGGGCAGCTCAGTAGCAGTTGGATGTGTCAAGGGGCAGGGGCCATCTAGCCTGAGGGTGAGTGGATCCTACCACTCTGAAAGCCCATGTTCCTGGGACCTTGTAAAAGTACTTCAAAGCCAAGGGAGGCTACACAGCAGGCCGCCCAGAGCCAGGCTGTGGTGAGTTCCTTACTGGGTCACAGCCCTGGCCCAGCACTCACAGGAGAAGGAAAAATGGCAGGAGATGGAAAATACAGTGGAAGACATGTTTCCTGATAGCCGCTTAGCAGCTCTGGTTCCGGCATCCACCTGCAGCCTTTTGGGATGCTCTTGTTTTCCAGTGTGCTGTGTGACTTTGACCAAGGCACATGTCCTCTCTGGTCCTCAAGTTTGTTTTCTGTGAGTCCAAAGTGACTTTGAAAAATCCTTCTAACCCCAGTGGCTGCTGGGAGCCCAGGGAGGCAGTGAGAGCCTCCAGGTAGCTAGAAGGAGAAGCCCAGCCAGAAGGCACCATTTCTGACAGCCTGGCCCCTCGCGGTGCGGCCGGCCTCTGATCTCTGCGCGTTTCCACTGCACGTCTGACACCGGGCCCGGTCGCAGGCCTGCACGGCCCCTTGCTCACTCACGAACATCTGTTACAGCGTTTTTACCACGTTAATAGATTCGCTCTGAGAACCAGGCAGGTGTTCACCACCCAAGCCAGAAAACATCAAAATCACATGCTCTCCAAGCCTTTCTGTGGCGGGCAATCGAGTTTAGAATGACTCATACAGTCTAGCAGATAATAAAACACACATAACATTTGCTTTAGGGGACAGGTGAGGGCATTTTGTCCCGTGCATAGGAGAAACAAAAACTCGGTCTATTTGGGAGTCAGGTAATTGAATACAGATGGGCGGAGGTAAATGAAAGAATTTAGCAAATATCTCTGTGGAATAGCTAATGGGAATGAGACAGAATAGGAAATTAAAAATTATTCGAAGCAGATGGACCATTCTTTTGAGTTTTTAAAAATTTATTAGGGCCGAGGAAAAATGTGTCTGTTTATTTTCTATGGCCATGAAATTAATGGCTTGGTGAGTTTTGCTTGGGCAACTTTATGACTGCCGTGTCATCTGTCATAATTTGGGGGCCGTTTGATATGGATTTATGAATGTCTCCACCCCCCACCCTCCCTGATTTATAGGTGTGACTCACATGTGAGCGAGGGCTGTCTTATTTGGAAGTTCCATGCCAGTGATAGCTTAGCCTGGCAGAGCCTGGTTGGGCAGGCCCTTCAGGGGGTCTCTCTACCCTGGGGTGAGTAGAGAGGTAGCAGGGGATCACACTATGACTATGGGAAGTGGACCTGGCCTGGCCTAACTTTTGCTACGGGGTGACGCCACTCTGTCGGGCCTGGAGAGGAGGGGTGGAGCCAGAGAAGCCAGCCCACACTGCTGGTGTGCTCACGGTTGGGAGCTTAGGGGTGTCTCTGTCTAGAGCCTTGGGCCCTTCCACTGACTACAGTCGTCCTAGGCCTTAGGATCTGAAGTTTAGGGGAGGAGGAAAACATTTCTTATTACTTGGGGATCTTTGCGTGTCTGGCCTAGAGTTGGGGGTGCCATTGTAGGGGGTAAAAACTGGGCTTTACAACTAGCAGACCCGGCTCCATTTTTATCCCAGTCCTAGGTCAGAGCAGCAGCTGGTGCTTCTTCAGTCACACACGTATGGAATGCTAGATACCAGGTGCTGTCCTAGGACCCGGGACCCAGCAGGCATGGTCTCTGCCCCAGGAAAATGCCGCTTTTATCAGTTCAGTGACAGGTAGCCCACAGACTCACTGCCCTCTACCGTGGTGGGTTGTTTTAGGGTTTTGGAAAAATAAAAGTGTGGTAAAAGGCAGAGAGGGATGGGGAGTGTACTGGCTGGTTCTGTGTGTCAACGTGACACAGGCTGGAGTTATCACAGAGAAAGGCGCTTCAGTTGGGGAAGTGCCTCCATGAGATCCAGCTGTGGGGCATTTTCTCAATTAGTGATGAAGAGGGGAGGTCCTCTGGGTGGGCGGGGCCATCCCTGGGCTGGTATTCTTGGGTTCTGTAAGAGAGCAGGCTGAGCAAGCCAGAGGAAGCAAGCCAGTAAGGAACATCCCTCTATGGCCCCTGCTTCAGCTCCTGATTCCTGACCTGCTTGAGTTCCAGTCCTGACTTCCTTTGGTGATGAACAGCTGTGTGGAAGTGTAAGCTCAATAAACCCTTTCCTCCCCAACTTGCTTCTTGGTCATGATGTTTGTGCAGGAATAGAAACCCTGACTAAGACAGGGAGGTAGGTGGTAAAGGAAGGCCTGTCTGTGAGGGTGCCAGCGGGCTGTAGATGTCTGGGGGAGTTTTCAGAGATGGGTCCATAGAACGGTAAGTGCAAAGACCCCAAGGTAAGAATAAAGATGGAACAAACAAGGTTGGCCAGAGCCCAGGACGCTAGGAGGAAAATAATTGTGAAGGCCATTATCTCCTTCAGTCTTTACTTCCGCTTATTAATTCTGGTTGTACTGATTTGGACACTGAGGCTCAGAGAGATCAAATCCCTTGGCCCAGCGTTCCTGTGGGCCTCATGCTTCACGCCTGGGGCATTTGCTCACTCCGGGCCTGGTCTTGAAGATCACTGTCTTAGTCTTCTATGGCTGTGAAGCGACACCATGACCACTGCTTTTCTAAAGGAAAGCATCTAGTTGGGGCTGGCGGACGGCTTCAGTTTGGTCCGTTCTCTGCATGTCAGGGAGCGCGGTGGCATGCCTGCAGACACCGTAGCTGGCAGCTTTTCATCCCGATCCACGGGCAGCCGGAAGACAGAAGACTCGCTGGGCCTGGCTTGGGCTTTCAAAACCCCAAAGCCCACCCTTGGTGGCACCTTCCTCTCAATACGACCTCACCTTCTAATCCCTCTCAGTTAGTGCTGCTCCCTGATGTCTAAGCATTTGAATCTGTGAGGCCTTTTATTTATTTTTATTTTTTCTGTAATGTTTCTTGTACTTTTATTTCATCAATTTCTGTCCTATCTCTCCCCGCCCCCTACCCCCTGCCCTCCCAACACAGGGTTTCTCTGTGTAGCCCTGACTGCTCTGGTACTCACTCTGTAGACCAGGTTGGCCTCAAACTCTGAGATCTACCTGCCTCTGCCTCCCTAGTGTTAGGATTAAAGGGGTGCACACCATCACCTGGCAAAGGAAGGCCATTCTTATTCAAACCGTCACAAACATCCTCCATTGTTCCAGCCCGGAACTATTTTTACCCTAGGGTACCACTTCTCTAGATGTGTGGGCTCTGACTCCAGAAGAGCAAGAACAAATCTCTCAGGTGGGATGAAGGCAGGAAAAGGTAGAGAGGAGTCTGCTGGTCCCTGCTGCTGTCTGCAGAGGAGATTGGCACGGCACTCAAATCATTACCACAGAGCTCTGGTCGTAGGTAGTGTGGGGTGGGGCTCTGACCAGGTGACGTAGAGGTGGACTCTACCTCAGACACATTTACTGCTGGTTTGCATTCATGTTGTTCCTAGGAAGATAAGGTTTAAGAACTGGTTTCTCTGTACACAGAGAGAGGGAGACAGGATCCTGGGTGGCCAGCAGTGGGAATGGTTTGTTTTCAAGCATAGGAAACTACTGCTCTGCAGGCTCTGGGCTGAGCTGGCCCTAAAGGGTGGGGCAAGAGACATGAGATGGGCCCAGGCCTGCTGGCAGGGTCCCCTGGATTCTGGGCCTGGCTGGAAGTTTCCACCTCCATTGCCTCTAGATCCACTACTGAGTGCGAAAGGGTTCCTTTGGGTCCCAGACCCACAGCTTCATTTCCTAGGGCCTTTGTTATTCCGGTTTGTTCTGGAAGTTTGTCATCTATTACTCCGCAGTGCAGGGGGCAGTGAGGAAGCAGTCCATGAGTTTTCTCCCCTTAAAGAAGGCATCAAAGATGTAGGATATTCTAGGAGAGGAAAGAACATAAAGATGCCACCTCCCTCAGTGTAAGATCTGTGATAGGGGGACAGAGAAATGTGCACGTCAGGTAGAGACGCAGTGGTACCTGGTATATTGACACATTCCTGGAATCCCAGCACTTCAGGAGCTGAGGCAGGAGGATTGTGAGTTTGGGGCTAGCCAATGTTACATAGCAAGACCCTATCTACTGCAACCAACTAACCACACACACACACACACACACACACACACACACACACACACACTTAAACCTTAGTGCATGCAGGCATGGTGGCTCACAGTTGAGACTGTAGCATCCAAGAGTTTGAGGCAGAAGAATTCATAATTCAAAGATAGCCTTTTCTACAAATTGAGACTTTGCAGAATATTGGTTATTCTGCTCTACCCTTCTTCACTCTATTCTTCTGAGACAGGATCTCTCTTTAAATCTGGAACTAGGCTGGTGACCAGGAGACTACTGATCCTCCTGTCTCTACTGGAGTTATAGGTATGTGGACCTGCCTGGCCTTGTATATGGGAGCTGGGGATTTGAACTCAGGTTTAATGTTTGACTAGCAAGTGCTGTTACCCACTGAGCCATCTCTCCAGCCTGCTTTCTTCTTTTGAGGCAGGGTCTCACTATGGTAGACTACAAGCCCGAGTCACTGCACACAGCTGCAGTGTGTATTTTAAACGGGTACGTTGTTGCTGTGCTCACTCTACACGACCCTGCAGGGCACCTGAGCCTCTTTGCCTTTTTCCCAGCAGTCTTTTGCCTCGGTCACCCACTTCCTGTCCTCTAGAAGAAAGCCCACTGGCTTTGCCAAGGACCCCAGTGTGATTCCTAGCACCCATATTAGGTGGCTCACACCACCTCAGGTCCAGGGGACCCAATGCTCTCTTCTGACCTACATGGGATCTGTACTCACATGCCCAAATCTCTGTTCTCATGCACATAAAGACAGAATTCATTTTCTTTTAAGTTTTTTTTTTTTTTTTTTTTTGAAACAGGGTTTCTCTGTGTAGTCCTGGCTGCCCTGGAACTCACTCTGTAGAATAGACCAGGCTGGCCTCGAACTCAGAAATCCACCTGCCTCTGCCTCCCAAGTGCTGGGACTACAGGCGTGTGCCACCATGCCCCACTTCTTTTAAGTTTTAAAGAAATGTTTGTTGTAAAGATAGTAAAATACAACACATTGTGTAGCAGTTTCTTCCTTTCTAATGGTGAGTAATACTTCATTCAATGTATACACTCTATTTTGCTTGCACATTTTTCTGTCATAGAATGCTTGGATGGCTTCCAGCTTTTGGCTTTTGTGACCATTATTTCTGTAAACTAGGCATCTCTTGGGTGAAGGATCATTTTAGAACATGTGTTTATCCTTGCATCTGCTCATGGAGATTTGGGTTACTTCATATCTGTCACAGCCGTCTACACAGCTGTGTAAGGATTTGTGTCATCACTTCCCTTGGGCACATACGTATGGGTGGACGGATCATGCGCTACCTGTATGCTTCACTTCCTGGGGAGGCTGGGAACCTGCTTTTTGAAGTGGTCAGATCAGTTTACATTCCTGACAGCAGTTGGTCTAAGGTCTTCCCAACTGTACCTGCATGCAGCATAATCCATCTTTCTAATTTTGACTCTCTTAATAGGGTTGGAATAGTGTCTCGTGTTTTGTTTTGTTTTGTTTTAAGACAGGATTTCCCTGTGTCGCTCTTGCTGTCCTGGGAATTTCCCTATAGACCATGCTGTTTCACAGAGATCCACCTGACTCTGTCTCCCGAGTGCTGGGATTAAAGGCATGTGCCACCACATTGTGGTTTTAATTTATATTTTCTGATAGACTTTCCTCCAGATGGTGCCCTCAGCCACTCGCCACCTTGTTTTTCAAGGCTGCCTCTCTGAATCTTACTACAGCTTATTGATTAGAGTGGCCTGGCTGGCCAGCAGGCCTCTAGGATCCTTCTGCTTCTGCCCCCAGTTTTGGGGCTGCAGACATGTGCTCCCTCTCCTCCCAGCTTTGGTTCAGGTGCGGGTGTGTGTAGGGGTTCTGTCTCTGGTCCTCACGCTGCAAAGTGGGCGCGTTCCTGATTGCCAGCTCCTCAGTCCCAGGAGACTTTAATGCGCACGTGTTTGGTAGAGGCAAGGGTGAGTCCTTTGTTGACTCCTATTGAATTTGTTCCCGTACTGAGTCCACAGTTCTTTGTTCATTCCACATATAAGGTTTGAAAACATCTTTTCTGTGGTTTGTCTCTTCTATCGTAGGATCATGTTACAGTTCCTCACTTTTCCCTTCTACATCATGATTTCATCTTGTCTCTAAGAAAGCTTTGCCAGGACCAAGGGCACCAGGTTTTCCCCTAGAATTGTTACAGCTCTAAAGGTTTTCTTGTGTGTTTGTATCTTTATGTGCATTTGTGCGTGGATATGCACATGTGTATCTGTGCTTGGGATCAAAGTAAGAGCCTTGAGCATGCTACAGTTGTATCCCTGAGCTAAACCAAACACCTTCGTAGTTTCAGGTTTAAAGTCTGTGGTCCAGGGCTGGGCTTTTGAGGATCAGTGGTTAGAGCTGATCTGACACTTTCATGGTCTTGGGTTCAAGCACCACCAGCATATCTCTCTCTCTCTCTCTCTCTCTCTCTCTCTCTCTCTCTCTCTCTCTCTCTCTGTCTCTCTCTCTTTCTTTCTGTCTCTGTCTCTTTGTCTCTCTGTCTCTCTCTGTCTCTCTCTCTCTGTCTCTCTCTCTGTCTCTCTCTCTCTCTCTCTCTCTCTCTCTCTCTCACACACACACACACACACACACACACACACACACACACAGCTTGTGGACTAGTTTGGGCTAATATTTTGCACAGAGTATGGAGTATGGATTAAACAACCCCTCTGCATTTTTTTTTCTTGACAGGATCTTGCTACATACATAGCTCAAGCTGGCCTTGAACTCACCACTCTCCTGCCTCAGTCTATTTTGACTGAGATTATGGGTCTGCACTAAACTGGCTGGGCATCATTCATATGTGTTTTGCTTTCAGTGTCTTTTGCTGATGAGCATACTTTCAATGCCAGATTGCCTTTGAAATTTGTTAAAAATTAAAATCATTTCTGATTTATGACTATTTTTTTTTTTTTTTGATTTGGTTTTTTCGAGACAGGGTTTCTCTGTATAGCCCTGGCTGTCCTGGAACTCACTCTGTAGACCAAGCTGGCCTCGAACTCAGAAATCCGCCTGCCTCTGCCTCCCGGAGTGCTGGGATTACAGGCGTGTGCCACCACCACCCGGCTATGACTCTTTATCTTATTGGCAATACCAAAGTATCTGCCTATTTTTTTGATAAGTCTAAAGTCACTTTTATCACATTTTGTTTTGTTTGTATGCATGTAGATATATGTGTTGAGAGAGAGAGAGTGTGTGTGTGTGTGTGTGTGTGTGTGTGTGTGTGGTGCAGTGTGTTACAGCGCATGTGTGGGGGTCAGAAGTCATCTTTCAGAAGTCACTTTTCTCTTTCTACAGTGTGGGTCTGGGGTTTTGGGCTTAGGTCATCTGGCTTGCTGACAAGTGCCTTTTCTCAGTGAGCTATTATTACTACAGTCCCCATTTTATTACTTTATTTTATGCAAGTGTAAAGTTTTGAAAGGTAGTGCCAGAACTCAAATTTTGTTTCCTTGCATTCAAAATGGTTTTCTCTGAAGTCTTTAGTTTTAGAAATTTTAGTCCATTTCTACAAGGAAAAAAACACCCCAGTTTAACGTCCTTGTATTTGTGAGGTCCTGGGTTCAATCCCCTTCCCAGGGAAAGAAAAGCCTGCTAGAATTGTTGATGCTATCCATTAATTGAAGAACTGACAGCCTGTCAGCCTGACCTATGAGCAAACAGTACCTCTCCATTTCTGTAGATATTTCTCTTCTTTTTTATGGTTAGGATTTCACAGATGCATATAATAGAGTTTTATTGTTGGGGCAGAAGAATCTTATCGTTGCGTTTGCTGTGCTAACCTGGGGCCCTGACTCCTCTTCTCCCTCCTTGGCAATGACTCTAAGAGACAGGCTCAGGGCCCTTCATGCCTCCCGCTTTCACGCTGTCTCCTTAGCATGGAAGACGGCTAGGCTTGTGGCCTAGAGCTTTAAAAGTGGACATTTCTGGGGGCTGGAGAGATGGCTCAGTGGTTAAGAGCACTGACTGCTCTTCCAGAGGTCCTGAGTTCAATTCCCAGCAACCACATGATGGCTTATAACCATCTGTAATGGGATCTGATGGCTCTTCTGGTGTGTCTGAGGACAGTGATGGTGTAATCACATACATAAAACAAATAAATAAGCCTTTTTTTTTAAAGTGGACATTCCTAAGGTCTACAGGGAGCCACCACATCCAGGAGGCTCCACATGAAACTCCCCCCCCCCAATATGGCATCCTTTACTCATGCTTGGTGGTGAGTGAATGCAGACATCGTTCAGACCTCCTCCAGAATGCCCAGCCCAGTCTGAAGTCTTTGTGTTTCCAAGGGTGGACAGTGGTACACAGGGCTGCCTCTACAATGGGAGCTAAGCTTTTCACAATGCCTTGGAAGACGGTCCCAGTACAAGGTCAAGGTGCTGGCAGGCTTGTGTCCACTGATGACAATCTATAGCTATCTTTTTATAACTTCATATGGCTAAAGGGGCAATGGGTCTCAGTAAAACCTCTTTTATGAGGCTTTCACTTCTCAAATCACCTCATTTTCATAGACTTGGGGATTAGAATTTCAACCTATGAGTTATACATATATATATACATATATATATATATATATATACATGTATATGTACATATATATCTCAAATTATGTAACAATTAAGTCTATTGCAAGATAGAAGAAAGTTTGTATTTATTTTTCCCCTGTATATAGACATGTATACAAATGTACATGCATGCATGTATGCATGTATACATGTTTGTGGAGGCCAGAGGCTCACCTCACTTCAGAATGTCTCTCACTGGTGTGGGGCTTGCTGAGCTGGCTAGGCTCCAGAGGTTGTCTCACGTCTATCTTCGGTCGCTGGGGTTGCAGGCACACCCCACCTTGCCCGTCGTTTTAAGCTCAGGTTCTCATGCCTTCAAAGCCAACACTACTGACTGACCTACCTCCCCGCCTCCGAGAAGTGGGCTAACAAGAGGGCCCAGGAGGCACTTGTCAGAAAGTCAGATGACCTGAATTCTATCACCAGGATCTTCACAATAGGAGAGAGCATATTTCTGTAAGCTGTCCTCAGACCTCCACATATATATCTTGGTACATGCACACACACACAAAGTAATGTGAACAACAATAAAGAAGCAAGATTCATTCAGTTATGTATATACATCCCTAATGGTCCATTATGGGGAAGAGGGTGGTTGTATAAGAATGCTCCTCGTGTGACTGATGTGGAGCTAGAAGCAATACGGCTCATCTCCCATCTGTGGTGATGAGAAGCAGACTGCAGAGGCCCTTGCCGTGTCATGTCTCACATCCCACAGGTGTCCTCTCCTGACCCGCCTTCTGAGATCCTCTGGTCTGTGATGCTGTGGGGGAGGCTCAGCTTGTTCCAGAATGGGATTCGGCTTCCTTGGTGATGACTGTGGAGGATTAGGTATTCCCGAGGACATATGTATGTTGATATTTGCACTTGGGAGAAATGTTACATATTCATTCATTCCCTCATAAATCACATGCTTATGGGCACAGCTCCAAGGCAGGCCTGCAGATACAGTGGCTGTGGCTTTCGTGGTGTCTTCACAGCCTAATGGGGGAAATGGATATTAGACAGATAAGCATGTTATCACAAGTGGTAATTCTGGGAAAATAAATCAGCGTTTGTGTGATAGAACAAAGGTAGGACCCAGCTTAGGGTTCATGGAGGGTAGGTAAAGGAAGACCCGGAATTTCAGGGGGACCCGAGAACTGAATGGAAATTGGGTAAGGGAAGAAACAGGCCTAGGTAGAAAGCCTGAATGTGGTGAGGTAAGCAAGAACTCAGCTCCTTCTAGGACCTTCCCTGCCTGGCTGGAGGAGAGGAGGCTGGGGACACGTGGAGCTAAATGCTTGAGAAGGTGACCCTGTGATTTATCACCCAGACTAGCAACAGTTGAGAGTGGAGAGGCACCACATTAATAATAATGTTGGGGGTGACAGGTCACCTACTAGGAGGCCAAGGTGCAGAGCTGTTATTCTCAGGGGTGTGTATAAGGAATTTAGGAGCCCATCAGAGCATGGCCCCCAGCTTGGCCTTTGTCCCTGACATCATGACTTTGGGTGACTTAACCTTGTGGGCCTCAGTTTTTTCAGCTGCAAAATGGAGGCAGTGGTGACAGTTACTCCGGGGCTGATGGAAGGCAGTGGTGGAAGAAATGCACCGTATTGCATAGGAAGCCGCTCCCCTTCCTCTCCGGGAGCCCCCATGGACCGGCCCATCCTGTATGGCTTCCTTTTCTTCTGTAACCAAGTATCCAACTAGAAGCAGTTGAAGGGAGGAAGGGGTTATTTTGGCTTTGAGGATATAGTCTATGGTGATGAGCAAGTCATAGAGTCATGGCCACAGGAGTTTGAGGCATCTACATCTAGGAACCTGGGGGAGGTGGGGGGAGAGGGGAAGAGGGAGGGGTAGGAGGAGAGAGAGAGAGGGAGGGAGGGAGGGAGGAAGAGAGAGAGAGAGAGAGAGAGAGAGAGAGAGAGAGAGAGAGAGAGAGAGATGTGTGTGTTCAGATTTCTTCTTTTCATGAAGTTGGGGAGGGCCCGAGGAATGGTGGATTGGCCCACCTCAATTAACCTAATCTAGATAATCCCTCCCGGGCATGCCCACAGGCTTATCTCCTAGATGATTCTAGATCCTGTCAACCTGACAGCCTATCACATATCCCTCTGGGCCTACCTGTCAGGTTGCACGGATCTTGAGAGTTTCTGGTACCCTTCCTGCCGGAAGGCAGCTTGCATTATGAAAGCCCGAGGTTTGAATGGAGTGTCAAAGATAATTTGGCAATACTAAGAATTCATTATTAGAAAAGCCGGGAGCCCAGCTCTGAGTGTGACGGGGGCTTCTACTTGCCAGGAGGGACCTTCACAGGTACTCCAGGCTTATGTAATAAATGGGATGTAAATCTCTGGGGCAGGCCAGAGACTTGCATGTCCACTGTGGATCCCACCCTGGGACCTCAGAATAGAGGCTCTTTGAGGAGTGCCCCAGGGGGTGGGTGTAAAGGAGAGAGAGGAAAGCCTTCCCTGAGTTATGCTCTACTCAGGGCCGGGGGTGGGGGTGGAGTGGAGAGGAGATGTCCTGCAGTCTGTCCACTGCAGACACACATGTGGCTGTTGTCTGTCCTCCTCCTTTAAGTGAAGTAGAGAAGTTCCTGCTAGAGTGGTGGGGGAGGGGGAGAGATGCAGGCCAGAGGGGAGGCCACATTTGTCTCCCTGACAGGCCAAGGACGAACGCCCAGCCCGGAGCATTCCAGAGCAGGGCCAGCAGGACCTTAGTCCTTTGGCTTTAGGGACCAGAGTTTGTTTGAGAGGAGAGCTGTGTGTGAGGGGGAGGGGGGAACAGGTGGACACGGAAAATGGGGGAAAACAACCCAAATCCACAGCCCCCAACCTATTGTGGGCCTCTACTGCCCTCTTGGAGGAGTCTGGGTTTAATTTTCTGGTCAGTGTGACAAGGAGGAGGAGCAGGAGAAGAACGGAGTGAGTAGAAGCTCTAATTCGGTCGGCTGGGATCTGTCACTCAGCGAACAGCCGCAGACTACTCCGGGCAGCCTCGGCTGTAAGCAGCCTGTGATTTATGGACACCGAGTGAACTCCTGCGGCAGGAACCAGCCTGGAGATCAGACCAGCAATAGGGTTTTTGCTTTTTTTTTTTTTTTTTTTTTTTTGGCAGGAGACAGGGTCTGCATTTCCCTCATTCATGGCAAACTGCTTTGCACGGCAATTAGCTCTGTCCTCGTTTAGTCTGCAGTCCCAAAGGGTAATGGAAGTCATATATCATCTTCAAGACCGCTAATTATTGAGCTCCCTTACAGGTAGCTTTGTAACTGTGAGAAGGGCCTGTCGACCTGATATTTATTACTCCTCCAATAAGTAAGCAAAGAGGGGGTCAGGGAGCTGGGGGACAGGGAGAATGGGAGGAGGACAGGAGGGGGTGGGGAGAGAAACAACTTTTTTGAAACACCGCCCAACCCTAGCCCAGGGATCTCTGACAGCAGTCTGCCAACGTGCTCATCAGAGGGCAGACATCTTTATTCTGTAGAGCTGTTTTTCATGCTGTAGGAATCGGTGTGTCTATAGTCTGGAATGGTGAGGAGGGGGCCTTGCAGGGAGCAGGCCAAGGGTGGGGAAGGGGACAAGGCGAAGTGACAGGGAGGAGGGGACAGAAAGAGAGCGGAACAGAAATGGAGGTAAGGGCTGGGAGTGGTGGAACACACTTTTAATCCCAGCACTTGGGAGACTGAGGCAGGTGGACCTCTTTGTTCAAGGCCAGCCTGGTCTACAGAGTGTGTTCCAGAATAAACAGGGCTACACAGAAAACCCTGTCTTGAAAAAAAAAATGGCTTAAAAAATCCCTTACCTCTACCCAGCTCCAGAATTTTCTTCTGTGGTTCCTGGCCTGCTGTGTGGGGATGGAAGGGGTGAGTGAGGACTTGGGTTTGGGCTTGGCCATGCCTGTCCCTTCAAGGGATAGGGAGTGTAGAGCCCATACTGAAAAGCTTGTTGTCTGAGTCCTTTGCCTTTAGTTTGGTGGTCTTGCTTCCACTGGACATATGGTCTGGGTTACAGGCTATAACAGGAGTTTCTATGGCTATGGGTAACAAAAGGGAAGGTCTGTTCTTACTTCTACTGAGATGAACTTAAAAATTATAATCAGTATTATCCAGGATAACTGATGGCTGATTTTAAAGCAGAGAAGACAGTTAAAGCAAGAGATACGTTTCAGTACTTAGATAGCATCACAGGCTATATTCATAGTCCTTGTCTTAGTTAGGGTTTCACTGCTGTGAACAGACACCATGACCAATACAAGTTTTATAAAAGACAACATTTAATTGGGGCTGGCTTACAGGCTCAGAGGTTCAGTCCATTGTCATCAAGGCAGAAACATGGCAGCATCCAGGCAGATATGGTGCAGGAGGAACTGAGAGTTCTACATCTTCATCTGAAGGCTGCTAGTAGAAGACTGACTTCCAGGCAGCCAGGGTGAGGGTCTTAAGCCCACACCCACAGTGACACACCTACTCCAACAAGGCCACACCTCCTAATGAGGTCACTTCCTGGGTCAATCATGTACAAACCATCACAGTCTTCAACATGAAAACAGTACTTGCTGAATGTGTTCCCAGTCGACATGCCTGTCACATACCATTCTAGGTATGGTGACAGTGGTGGTCAAGATGGATGGTTAAGACTGTTTTCTTCATCTTGTCTCAAGTCTCATCAGACACTGGCTGATGCTTAGGATGTGCCCAATCCTTGGCCAAGGATGCGACTATTCTCTTTCTATATTGTCTGTGGTGATGTCTCGTAGCCCCTTCCCATCTGCCAGAGCTCTGCACAGGGGGCCAGAGCATAGGCAGGTCCACCTGACATTTTTATAAGGAGACACTGCTGAGGCCTCACAGCCTGGCAGGTGAGGGTAGCTGTGCTCTCTAACCTGTGGTGCCCCCAGCAGCTATTACAATCCTTTTCATGTTCCATAACCTCACCACAAGGTGTAATGATGGCATCTCATGTCCCCTGGTACGTAGGCTCCAGGGGAAGGAACATGACCCTGCGTTCTTTAAGCAGACTGTTGGAAGGACTGAACAGGTCTGTGGAAGTCCCCACCTCCATTCTCCCTACCTGTAGATGGCCAAAAGTGTCATTCTTTGCAGATAGCTTCTGGTTCTCATGTGAGATCATGTCCCCACTTTGTGTTTCTTTCTTTCTTTCTTTTTCTTCTTCTTCTTTTTTTTTTTTTTTTTTTTGGTTTGAATTTGGTTTTTTCGAGACAGGGTTTCTCTGTATAGCCCTGGCTGCCCTGGAACTCACTCTGTAGACCAGACTGGCCTTGAACTCAGAAATCCGCCTGTCTCTGCCTCCCAGAGTGCTGGGATTACAGGCGTACCCACCACTGCCCGGCTCCACTTTGTGTTTCTTATAGTGGTTGTTTATGGGGTGGCTACCACTTGGCTTCTGTCTTCTGCCTTCTGCACTATAACTCCTTGGCTTAGGGACATGCCAGTGCCCTGACATCTCGTTCCTGTCTCTACTCCAGGCATCTCCTCCTAATATACAAACAAATACTGAGGATTCTCTCTTTCCGATTCTCCAGTGGCCAATGTTTCCCAATCTTAGAGGTCAGAGTTGTCTACCACTTCGGCTGCATATCCATATCCTCTTGAGCCTTTTTCTGCCCTTTTCTTCAAACCACCCAGGCTCCTTTCTTTCCTAGGCTTAACTCTACTTTCTTTTTCAGTCTTCCATTCCTGTTGACTGCTCTTCTTCCTCCACTTCGTTTTAGATGTCAGAGAGAAGATTGAATGACTTGGCCGGGAGAGAGTGACTTCATGACCCACTGTCTGAGAGCACAACAGCAGGCACACAGGCATGGTGCTAGAGAAGTAGTTAAGAGTTTACATCTGACTCACAAGCACAGGGCAGAGAGAGAGAGAGAGAGAGAGAGAGAGAGAGAGAGAGAGAGAGAGAGAGAGAGAGCACTAACTGGGAATGGCTGGGTTTTGAAACCTCACAGCCCACCCCCACTAGCACACCTCCTCTAACAAAGCCAATCTTCTAATCCTTCCCAAACAGTTCCACCAACTGGGACCAAGCATTCAAATACAGGAACCTATGAGGACCCTTCTCATTTAAACAACCACCATGTGAAAGAATTAAATTCAAACACTGATAAATGGGCCCTAGAGAACATTGTCTTCAGAGGATGACAGTGTTTAAAGTCTGGGGTTTGTTCATTTGTGTGTATTAATCAGAATTATTTATTGTACAAAAGCTGCCAGTCTACTGGCTCTAGCTGAGATCTAGCCAATGTTTCTCCATCTAGTACTGGGCAGAAGAGATAAGGAAGGAGTTGGGTACTCCAGCAACATAACTGTCGCATACCATTCTAGGCATGATGATTGTGGTGGTTTGAATATGTTTGTCACTGGGAAGTGGCACTCTGAGGAGGTGTGGCCTTGTTGGAGGAAGTGCGTCACTGAGGGGGTGGGCTTTGAGGTTTCCTCCTACACCCAGGCTCCACTCTGTGTGGAAAAGATCCCCCACTTGGCTCCCTATGGAAGTGAGTCTCCTCCTGGCTGCCTTTGAATCGAGATGTAGAAACTCTTAGCTCCTTCAGCACTATGTCTGCCTGAATGCTGCCATACTTCCCACCATGAAGCTAATGGACTGAATCTCTAAAACTGTAAGCCAGCCCCAGTTAAATGTTCACCTTTACAAGCATTGCTTTGGTCATGATGTCTCTTCACAGCAGTGGAAACCCTCACTAAGACAATGACAATGGTGATCAATGTGGACAAGATCCTTCCCCCTCATGCCATTTCAAGTCCCATCAGACGCCAGGCACTGACTCACACATAGGAAGTGGCCAATCGGAGCGAATGTGTCTGAGTCTTTGACCCAGAGCTAAAGGATGATGGTCAGGCCTCACTGGTGGTGGGAATGTGAGTTCCAGAGTGACGCACTATCCTCTGTTCCTATGAACTCCCAGAATGTGGCATCAATAAACTGGCCTTGATTATTCCATTAGCTGTGGTGAGGTTAGTTGAGTGCTGAAGCTTGCCCTCTCTATTGCGAGCTTTCTATATGTTTCTATTTGGAGAAAGCATGGTGTGGGCCTATGATAATAAAGGACACTTTCCCATAGGGAATCAGGCCAGGGAAAACCGTTTTCAGATTTTGACTGCATATGCAGGGCCTGCATGAGCATTACATACAGAAATGTTGCTTTCTCAACCTTTCCCATGGATATAACTAACCCACTTCCTAAGGACCTGTGTCTTCCCTATGATATGTCTGTACAGGGGACAGCAGGGGACTGGGACGATGTGACTAGCCAAGGGATGGTTTAACTTTGTCTGCAGTAGCCTGTTCCAGCCCACCTCCCAAGTGTCCCAAGCCTAGCTCCTGTGTGAGTTTCCATGGGGGTAAATAGTGACAGATGAACCCAGGGTTCTGAAAAGAGGGCCTCAGGGGTATTCCTTCTCTGTTGGCATGGCTCTCACAGCTTTAATTATTCTACCTCGTGAGTAAGAGAAGGCTTGTGAAGCCAGAAGAGCCAGAAGCAGAGATGGTTATGCTAAAGGCAAGGCCTGGATCCAGTGGACCCAGTGGAGGGTAACTCAGTCACTTGTGAACCCCAGCCCTATGCCTGCCTCATCATGACCACAGACCTGTGATGGCGGCCTGGCCATTGTGTTCCAACTGTCTCAACGACCACTACTGCATAAGGAACTATTTTAAACAGCTTCATGGCTCAGTAGAGTGCTTGATGTGGGGACCTGAGTTTGATTTCTAACACCCACAAGAAAAACTAGGCACAATGGGGTGTACCTATGATCCTAGCATTAGAAAGGCAGAGAAAGGATGGTCCCAGGGACTCTTGGTTGTCAGATTGTCAATTGGTGAGCTTCAGGTTCAGTAAGAGACTTTGTTGAGAAAAATAAGGTAGGGAATACTGACCCTTGACCTTCACATGTATACCCTACACACACACACACACACACACACACACACACACACCCCTCTCTGTTTCATTGAGTCATAGTTCCAGTGGGTCAGACATTTGGACAGTGAGGTTGTTTTGTTTTTTGAGACCTCATCTGGGTCAAATTAAAGACTGGGAGGAATTCATGACTGGTTCTTGGATCATCTAAAAAGTCTTCATTTGCTTATCTTCAATTTTTTAAAAAAAGATTTTACTTATTTTATATATGAGTATACTGTAGCTATCTTCAGACACACCAGAAGAGGGTATTGGATCCCATTTTAGATGGTTGTGAGTCATCAAGTGGTTGCCGGGAATTGATCTCAGGACCTCTGGAAGAGCAGTCAGTGCTCTTAACCACTGAGTCATCTCTCCAGCCCCCAGTTGTTTTTTAATTATGATGAAATACAAGTACTAAAATCTGCCATGTGTGTATGGGTATTTGCATGTGTGTGTGCACAAGCATGGAGGTCAGAGGTAGATGTCGGCTTCTATGTTTACCACGTTCTACCGTATTCCTCTGGGACAAGGTTCTTCTTGGGGGCTGGAGCTTGCTGATTAAAGTAGACTGGTTGACCAGCAGGCTTCTAGGATCTTCCTGTTTCTGCATCCTCAGCTCTGGGAATGCAGACATGTGCTTCAGCCTTTTTTTTTTTTTTTTTTTTTTTTTTTTTTTTTTTTGGTGGTGGTGGTGGTGGGGTACTGAGGACAGTTATGAAACAAACACTATACAGACTGAACCACCTCTCTAGCCCAAACGTGACCATTTTTTTGAGCACCAAACACAGTTAGGATGCAGCATAGCTGTCCCCAGCATCTTCTCTGTTACTCCTTTCTTATTATAAAACAGAAGCTTTAAACCTTCTGAACACTGATTCCTGTTTCCCTTTCCCCTAGTTCCTGACAACCTCTATTTTCTCTCCATAATTGTAACTATTCTAGAAACCTCAGAGAAGTGGACTCTATGGAATGTATCTTCCCTTGGATGGTATATTTCACTTAAAGCATGGTCTTCTGAAAGCTAATCCACACTGCAAGATGTATTGTAATTAATTTTCAAGACTATATAATATTCTAGTGTGTGTGTATGTATGTGTGTGTGTGCATGCGTGCATGCTCGTGAGTGCATGTGTATGTGTGCACACTTGAATATGTATTACTTATCTACTCGTCTGTTGGCAGATGACTTGAGTCATGTCCATGTTTTAATTTTTTAAGATAGCATTCACTTACTGTATGTATGGGCATGTGTGCCGTATGTGTGTGGGAGTCATAGGGCAGTCACAGAGTCAGTTTTCTCCTTCTCTCTACCATGTTGATCCCAAGGATTAAACTGAGGTTCAGGCTGCAAGTGCCTTAACTCACTGGGCCATCTTGCCAGCTCTCATCACTATGCATGCTGCTGTTATGACTGAGTCTCCATTCACTTTTTGGTGTCTGATGTCCCAGATATGGGACCCGGGCTTGTCTGGGGGTGGGGTTTGAATACTTCTGTGGGTCTCTTCATATAAATTCTGTTTGGGAGCCAGTTTAGACTTTCTCACAGCATAATGGTTGGGCTCGAGAAGTAAGTGTTGCCAGAGCAGCCACTAGAAGCTGCATGGCTCTCTGAACCCAGCCTTCGAAGTAATTGGTGTCACTTCTCCAACGGTCTATTTGAATGTGGTTTGCATCCCGGTTAATCAGAAGCAGCATGAGAATGGCCCATTCCTCTTCTTGAGGGAGAGGCAGTGCTGTACAGGACAGACCTGTGTGTCTGGGAGGAGGTGCTATTGCCAGGAAGGTGAGAGGGGCTGTTCGTAGCCTCTGCAGAGGGACAACTGAAGCTGAGCTGAAATCATCCACTCAGTTTAGGGGCTCATTCTGTGACACCCATCTAGTCTCTGCGTTGGAGTGATGCGGGGCTCAGGGCCTTTCGAAGGGCCATTTCCAGTTGCATGGGTTGGAAATGTCAGGAAATCCTTAGGATGCAAACTGCCTCTCCTGCAGGATCTCCCTTGGTTCTGGGTCAGCCTCCTGGTGAGTGAGGGTGAGACAGGACAGAAGGAAGCTTAGGGTTCCCGTCTATTCCAGGGGAAGCAAGCTCACATCAGCCCCCTCGGATCCAGTCCAGATGCTGATAGAGATGGGTTTCTCTGTCCCTGAAGGCTAGATGCCTCTGTCTGTGCTAGTTTCTCAGAATTCTTTTTTCCTCCGGACTCCCTTTGTAATCAGCAGAGATTCTGTCTTGCTGTCTGCTGTCCCCAAGGCTCAGAAACTCCTGACAAACAGCAGGCACTCAATAAATAATTGTGGTTTTTGGTTGGTTTGTTTTGCCTTCCTTTTAAATATAAGGTCTCACACCATCCCAGACTTGCTCCCTTCCCGCCTCGGCCTTCTGAGTGTTAGAATTTCAAACATCACGTCCCTTTTGCTCCCTCCTTGCCCATGCCTATGTGCCTGCTTGTCCGTTGTCTGTCTGTCTGTCCCTCCTCTTAAGACCTTCTTTCCTTTTTCTTTCCCTCTTATCTCCACCCATCTAATCCTCTTCAGGATTCTTAAGCTATCATTTGAATGTGACAAATGTGACACCCTAGCACAACTTGGCTCAAAATGTATTATTCTTTTTTTCTCCCCCAGAAGTAATATCACACAAGGTTGGCTCATGTTATGTTTATAGTTACCTACAATTCCCAATTGTTTTTTTTTTTTTTCTCCTCTGCAGTGCCAGGTCTCTCCCATGTGTCCAGGGATTTTGTTATCACAACCGAACCGGTCCACTGGCCCTGCAAAGAGCGGCTAAGATAAAAACTGGCTGGTTATGCTCAGCTACCTGGGAAACTGAGGCAGGAGGATTACTTGAACCTAGGAGTTTGAAGCCACCCCAGGAAACATAGTAAAACCCTGTCTTGAGGATGGATACCTGAAGAGTGGGATCTGGGTCTATGTCTGAAATAGACAGAAGGTCACCTTGTTGGAAAAGAATATTCTCAGTGTCACACAAGGAAACACCTGGATAAAGCAAAATTAAGGAGCATGGCAAGGCTTGCTGGCTCTCTCCCTCCCCTTCCCCTTCCCTCCCCCTTCTCCCTTCCTTCCTCCCTCCCTCCCTCCCTCCCTCCCTCCCTCCCTCCCTCCCTCCCTCCCTCCCTCCTTTCTTTCTTTCTTTCTTTCTTTCTTTCTTTCTTTCTTTCTTTCTAAAAATGATGTGCATGACCCAAACTTGGCTAGCAAGTAGCACACACATCTTATATTCATAAAGGGAAACTTGGCTGTTCCTCATTGGCTGAGGTTCAAATTCATAATATACTCCTGATTGGCTAATTTGAAAAGCAACATGCAAATGAAGGGGAAGGGGGTGCTGGCCACTTGGGGGAGAAGTTCCAGGAAAGCAACAGGCCTTTGTGTAAACAAAAGTTTTAGGGTGGGGGAGATTAAAATATTTGCATAAAAGTTTTATAAGATGGGGTCTGCTTAAAAGATTTGCATAAAAGTTTTATAAGCTAGAGGAGATTAAAGATTTGCATAAAACTTTTACAAGGTAGGGGATATTGGCCCTTGGAGCTAGTCATCTTTGGTAGAAAAAAAAAATCCCTTTTCTCACAAGCTTGTGCCTGGCTTCCTGCTGGGATAGCTTGGGGGATGGGCCAGGTGGCTAACCTCAGAAGCTGGGGTGACCACCACTCATTCTTGCCTTTCTTGCTTGGAAGAGGAACAAGTCAGAGAACAAAAAGAGCCATTTTAGAGGGGTTCATCAATCGTCACCTGGGCTGGATCTGGGAGTATCTAGATCCAGGAATGCATCTGTTCAGACCTACTGTCTGGCAGGAAGGGTGCAGGTGGGTCTTGCAGGAGAGGACTGTTTATAGCCATCTCTACTCTGTGATCCAGTGGTCTTGTTTATTTTCATTTACAATGAAAGAAAATCATTTATGGATGATAGATGCATCCTCCTAAAATTGGCCTGTCCCCTGAATTCTTTTTTGTATGAAGAGTTTTTCAACTTGAAAGAAAGAGAAATCAATCTAAATCTATTTTCATCAAGGTAGGGAATGTGCTAGCTTACCTCCTAGGAAGGTTTCCCATGGAGCAGGCTCCAGTACAGATGAGATAAGAAGACCAGACAGGTCACTGGGCCCCCTCACCAATGGGTTCACCGCTGGGCTCCACTGGTGCTTGTGTAGCTTGGTTTCTTGCAGGCAGTGGCTGTGGCACTCAGGAGTCATAGCCTTATAGTCCCAATCCAAAAGGTCTGAAGATGGGCTGATAGAGGGCTTGCCCAGCGTGCAAGTGACCCTGGCCTTGGACCTCATAAAACTGGGTTTGGTGACATGTGCCTGTGATCTCAGCTGTCTGGAGTTAGAGGCAGGAGGGCCAGAAGTTCAAGGTCAACCTTGAATGTAGAATAAATGAGACTCTGTCTCAGATAACAATGACAAAGCCAACAAAAGACAATGACAATAACTATTTGAAGAGATTGAGAAATCCTTCTCTCAGAATCAGTCTATGAAGTTGCACTGAAGGTCTATGATTTGCTTTGCACGAGTCATGTGATTATCCTTGGTTCGATCATTTTGGCAGGAGGATGGGATAAAATGATTGACTAGGCCCAAGTCATATGTCTTTTCCAGGGACTGGTTATCTCACCATTACGTCAGGAGAAAAAAAACAAAACAAAAACAAACCAATGAAACCAGGTGTTGGGTATGATCAGGCAGTAAGAGAATTGAAGCTATGCTGTCTTCTCTCAGGGTCTACCTGGTAGAGCATACATACCTCTCTCACTGACTTCATCATTCTCCTGCTTGTACCAGCCTTCACTTCCCTCCTCCGTGTATATGTACGTGGATCAAAATGGCTTCCCCAAACCCCAGACACCACGTGGCTCTTAGGAACCCAACACTACCCATGGCTGAGTTCATATTTCAAGAAAGAGAGAATCTGATTGATTGCAGAGATAGGCGCTATCTTTTTATTACTGTTATTGATTTTGTTCTGCTGGAGATGGAGAGATAGGTGTTTAATAAATACCAGACTGGTCATCAGTGGCAAAGGATATTGTTACAGGGTTCAAGCATGGCCTGAAAGGTTCAGTCTCTAAGGAAAGAGGCTGAGGGTGGGGTAGGTATTGCAGAGCAAGGAGGCTTGCAAGTCCCATGGAACTCAGGAGTGTAACACGTTGTCTTGTCCTCGGGTAGTTTCAAGCCTAATTGGACATTGACCAGGACCAACAGTCACAGGGTATTAGACCAGTGATGACCACAGGTGGCAAGAGTGATAGTGGCCTCTGGAGAGGCAGGAGGGAAGGGATAAGGTTTTCAGCAATTTGCAGTAGAAGGGTTCAGTTCTGTCCTCCCTGTCTCCCCTGAAGATACCAGTCTCCTTAGACGACCCAGCATGGCCACCCCTCCGTGCCAGGATGCATGTATAAACTATCAGCAGTTTTCATGACTTTTTGAAAGTCACATTTACTCCCTGCTAAAAGGCCAAGGATGGGGACGCAAACAGAAATAACACCCTCTCCCTCAAAGCTCCAAGGTTAAGAGCAGGCCAATAACACCCCGCTTTTGGAGACTATAAACAAATATGTGAGGGCTTCCGGGCAAGGATTCTACTTTTATTCTGTGGTCCAGAAACGTTCTGAACTTGCCCAAGGCCTCAAGTCTGGGACTGGAAGGAAGCTGCTGGCTGCCGTCCCCTGGACGGACCTGGCCAGCCTCTCTGAAGGGGTGGGGATTGCCCCACCTTACAGAGGGAGTGAAGACCGGGCCTGGGGATGTGTGGCTCAAGCCAAATCTGGACATGGGCCAGCATCTCCTCAGAAAAGGGGCTGAAGTTCCCTCCAGAGTGTCTTATCTGGACAGTCGTCCTTTCCTGCTGGAGGAAAAGGTAGATTTGTTTCTCTGCTGTTTCTTCTCTTTCAGACGGACCCGAATTCAGATGCCATCCCTTTGCCCCAGATAAGTTCAACTGACGGGGGCTGGGGGGGGCACTATGAAAGGGGCCTTTACCCAAGTCATACAGGGAGCTGGGGGGTCTTGGGTCACAGGCCCCAAGCACTTGGCTTTGGATTTGGATACAGTTTCCAACACACAGTGGTTTGTATTCATTCTCAGGACTGAAAGCTATAACTGCAAGTGCTGTTGTAAGCTCAAAGCCTTCGCAGTCTTGTCGCTGCTGCTGTGGTGTCTCCTCATGGTGTCACTCATGGGCTGCCTCACTAAAATGTCAGGGGCCCAAACCTCACTTGACCTCGGAGAGGCCCCGAAGGCAAAAATCCGCAAGAGGACAGAGGCCCCAGAGGAGGGGTCCTGAGGAAGGAAGAGGGGCCTGGCCCGGAGGGTAGAGGGGCTGGGCGGAAGAGGAGAGAGCCAGGGAGGCGGGTGAGGGCCATGGCGAGGGCCCCTTGTCAAGGTTCTATCTGCAGGATGATTGATGCGAGCCCGGGTTTTTCTGTCAGCCTGTCACGGCGCAGGAATGTTTAATGTTCTCATTATTGGTTACGCTGTTGTGTATATTTCTCTGTCAGCACCACGGACCCAGCTGAACTGGCAGAGCACTTCAAAGGCCTGTGGGTCATTCATCATCCCCATGACGCCCAGGCAAACGCTCAGCTTCAGCTCCGCGCCAGGGATTTGTTATGACTTGCAAGCGGGCTGACAGACAGGGCTGTGGCAAGGAGGGGACAAGGGCTGCAGAAGGCCCCTTCCTACCCTTTTTTTGTCACTCTGGGTTCAGGGCCATGCCCTTGTGCCTCTAAGACCAGCTAGGGGTGACCCTTGAGTGCACGTGTGTATTGGGTCAAGAGTGCAGGGTAAGCCTGGGCGAGGGGCTCCCTAGAGCACCCCAAATCCTCTCCCTGCCCTCTTTCCTCTGGATACGTAATGGTATCCCCCCAAAGTTATGCTGAAGTTAGGTAGTGGTGGTGAGGGGGAACCCAAACTTGCAGGGCCGGGGAGGGGTGGGGGTGGGGGGGGCAGGGAGAGCCGGGAACATGGGAGCTTTGTTCCCTTTCCCAAGCCTGACATGATTAATCGTTTTCTTCTGATCTAATTTTGGAACATGAAAAACAGCACATTTGTCTTGAAGAAAAATGATGTGCCGAACTGCGCAGATGGAAATTTCGAGCAACGAGAAAGATTAAAGTGAAACCCCACTCCTTAGACCTAATCATGAGTTGTAGATTATTCTGTCGGCCCAGCCAGATGGTAGCTCTGATTCCACGGCCCCTTCTTATATTAATGAATACTAGACTGTTATATTTGACTTAGGTAAGTGAAATGTCTATCAGGGCTAATGGGCTGCCAGCCAGCATAACACATGTTGTACCGCTAAGGGTCCTTGCTGCATTTTTCATGTTTTATACTAATGTAGAACATTTTGTTTCCTACTGGTTTTCATCATTGTCACTGTTTGCTAAATATTTTCGCATGGGAAGGGTGGGGGAGGGAGGCAGAGTCAGGAGGAAAAAAAAGCGCCCCCCCCCCAAACTTGTGTCCAAAGCTAATTTCCTCCCGTTGGGCTTGGCTATAACTCTGCAAGTAAAAACAGTGACCCGGAGCAAGGCGTACAGGAACTCAATAGTAACGTGATTAAGTCCCCAGTCAAGGAGTACACTCGACTCTATGTTAACAAACCTAATTATAGCCCTGGAGTGATAAATAGGGCCCAGGTCCTTGCAGCATATCTCCGAGGTCACGTTCAGACAGCAGTTTGACCACCTCTCGTCTCTGGGGGGAGAGAACTGTCCTGGGGAGGCGTCCCAGGCCCGGCATAGCGGAGAGGCTGCTCCTCTCCGACCCGCTTGTTCAGTCCCCTGGGGAGGGCGAACGGATGCCAGGCTGTTTTCAGAGCAGAAGGTCTGAGGTGTGAGTAACTTTGGGCTTTCCTGCAGGAAGTGGAAAAGTGTCATTCCCGCCTTCCACATCAATGACTCTAGGCAGGCGGCCTCTGAGGTGGTGACTCCCCTGGACTGAGCAGCAGATAGCTCAGCCCTGCCTTCTCCCTCCAGACTTCTCTGAACAGGAGAGACCTGGGAGAGCTTGTGGTGGAGGAGGAAGCCCATTCTTTCTTCCTTAAGAAGGAAGGCGTGGCATCCTGGAAAAAGGGGGAGTCCTGGTAATGGGACCTGAAAATGGGGACAGATGAGATGGAGTTGGGGGTCATTTTCAAGAAGGAGACCCACAGCAGTGACCATCGCAGGAGTCGGCTCAGGCCTCGGCTGGCAGTAGGAGGCCCCTTCAGCCTCTCTGGCCTCATTTCTTACCTGTCGCCAACCCTGAGCCCCACATTTCTGCTTCATGAACCTTTTTAGTGTCTCTAAGATTATCAGGCTCTTTTAAAACAATGTGCTTTTATGGCCATTTTATTTCTGTTCCTCCTAGTGCTCTGGCGTCTTTCTCTGGAAATCCTCTACACATATTTAAAGGCCCATCTCCCACACTTTTCCTCTGTCACACTTGAGGACATCCTCTAGATGTCTTACGTTAGTACTTTCTGGATCACCAGTAGGGTTTAGCTGTGTCTCTATAACTCCTGTGTTGAATCCTTGATGTCTGGCTGGTAGCGCCGTTTGGGAGGCTCTGGAAACGGCATGGAGCCTGGCTGCAGGAAGTAGGCCATGGCTGAGCATGTCTTTAGGGGCTAGAGCTGGCCCCCAGACCCATCTCCAGTTTTGCTTCCTATCTACCACAAGGCGGGTAGCTTCCTCCTGCATCTTCCCCCCACCCCTTCCCTGCCACTATGTTTGAACTAGATAACGGGCCCAGAGATGTGGACTGGAGTGACCCTGAATGAAGCCTTCTGAAACCGAGCTAAAGGGAATCTCTTTTAACTTGTTTCTTTCAGGGAATTGGTCACACTGACAAGACAGGAACGAATAACACCGAAGTAACACCAAAGTGGTCTTCTTAAACACTGAACAACTTTTAATGCTTACTTTCTGGGAAGCAGAGGTAGGCAGATCTCTGTAGTTTGAGGTAAGCCTAGTCAAGGTTAGCTAGAGTATCATAATAAGACCCTGTCCCAAAGATGTCTATTAGAATATATTAATTACACATAATAATACATTTCTTTTTAAAAAAGATTTATTTATTTCTTATATGTAAGTATACTGTAGCTGTCTTCAGACACCCCAGAAGAGGGCATCCCCTCTCCTTATAGATGGTTGTGAGCCACCATGTGGTTGCTGGGATTTGAACTCAGGACCTCCGGAAGACCAGTCAGTGCTCTTAACTACTGAGCTATCTCTTCAGCCCAATACATTTCACTATGGTATTTTCATGCATGTATATAATGCATTTGGGATCATCTTCTCCCCATAACCCTTTCTTATTTCCCCTGTCCCCCTTTCTTCCTTCTTTCTAATTGGTCCCTTGTATTTTGTTTCTTTCTTTCTTTTTTTTTTTTTTTTTTTTTTTGGTTTTTTTGAGACAGGGTTTCTCTGTGTAGCTCTGGCTGTCCTGGAACTCACGTTGTAGACCAGGCTGGCCTTGAACTCAGAAATCCACCTGCCTCTGCCTCCCAAGTGCTGGGATTAAAGGCGTGCGCCATCACCGCCCCGGCTTTTTTTTTTTCTTTCTTTCTTTTTTTTTTTTTTTGGTCCCTTGTATTTTGATATTTTTCTTTGTGCATGTGTGTGTGTGTGTGTGTGTGTGTGTGTGTGTGTGTGTGTTTAGACACCCATGGAAGCAGAAGAGGATGATAGATTGCCAATAAGACTCACTGGGATACACAGAGAGGAGGGGAGAAGGGAGAAAGGGACAGAGAGAGGGAGGGAGGGAGGGACAGAGGGAGAAGATACCAAAGTACACAGGGGACCAGATGGAGAGAAGCCCCACTGGAGTAACCTGCCTGCCTGTCGATCCTAAGGGAGGTGTGGGGTTTATTTTGGTTTATGTGTTCAGAGAGAAAGAGTCCCTCATGGGGAGGGAGGCCTGATGACAGGCTGTAGGAGGCTGAGCAACTGACTGCATTTTCATCCACACACAGCAAACAGAGACTGAACAGGAAGTGAGGCCAGTCTATAAACCCTTAAAGTCGGCCTCAGAGGGCATCCTCCCTTCCTGCAAGGCTGTGCCTCCTCAGGTTCCATATTCTTCCCAAACAGCGCAGTCCACTGGGGTTCAAACATTCAAATATATAAGCTTAGGGGGAGCATCTCCCACTTAAATCACAACAGCTTCCCTTATCCCCCTGTCCCTCCTCAGGGAAGGAGTGGTCCTCACGAGTCCCTCCCCTCCCCACAACATGAAGCTGAAAAGCTCTGGTTTGGGCAGATCTTGCCCCCGTCTCTTTGACCATGTCCCTGTGAAACATGAAAACGTTTCACTGAAAAATGTCCATTTTCAAGTTTTCCCCTACACACCTCCCTTCCTCTACCCCATCTCCACGTTCGTTCACGCTGCTTATTCCAGAAATATGCCCATAGCAGCTCCCGGGTGTCAGGCTTCGCTCTAAGCAAACCTGTACAAACTCACGGTCCTGTCAGCTTCTGTGACTTGTGTCAGGCTCATTCATTGTCCTTCTCAGTCTTTTAAGATAATTAAAAACAAAACAAAACAACAAGAGCTCCCAGGATGTATTAAATACTGTAGAAAAGTGCGTGTATCTTATGAGTACAGCTCAACACATTATCATAAACTGGGATTCATGATGACCAGGCCAAGAAACAAGACCCCCCCCCCACTACCTTATGGACCTTTTGTGAGTCTTCCGGGTATGAGCTGAAAACTAACACATTTCTCTGGAAGAAGAGATTCTGGAACTTTTGGAAGAAGTTAAGTGTCCTTAACTTCTGAGCCCATCTCTCGGGTCCCTTTTTTTGTTTAAAAAAAAAAAAAAACTAACCTCAGCTTTTCTCCTATAATTTTTTTCTCTTCCTAAGTGGCCTTACTTTATAAAAAGTTCAAATATGAATAAGATCCTTTTGTTTTGAAACAGGATCACACCATGTAACTCAATTTGGTCTGGAATCTATTCTATAGCCTATTTTGGTCTTGAACCCATGGTTTTCCTGCCTCAGCCTCCTAAGTGCCTACATTAAGGCATGTGACACCATACCTACCTCATAGACTGACTTTAGAATATTTTTATCATTCTCCAAAATTCTCTTGAGCCTATTTTAAATCATTACTCTATGTCCCGGGCAGCCAGTTTTTATACTTTATAATTATAAACACAACAGCTCCCAGCAACTTTTTTTTTATTGGATAAATTCTTTACATTTCAAATCTTATCCCCTTTTCCAGTTTTCCCTCTTCCCAGATAGCCCCTCTCCCATCCTCCCTCCCCCTTCTTCTATGAGGGTGTTCCTCCACCCACCCCTTCCACCTCCCCAGCCTAGATTCCCCTACACCGGGGCATCCAACCTTCTCAGGACCAAGGGCCTCTCCTCCCTTTGATGACCAACAAGGCCATCCTCTGCTTGAGCTTCGCTTGGTCTGTGAATTGTATCTTGGGTATTCCAAGCTTCTGGGCTAATATCCACTTATCAGTGAGTGCATACCATGTGTGTTCTTTTGTGATTGGGTTACCTCACTCAGGATGATATTTTCTAGCTCCATCCATTTGCCTAGGGATTTCATGAATTCATTTTTTTTTTTTTTTTTTTTTTTTTTTTTTTTAGTTTTAGGTTTTTTTTTTTTTGTTAGTTCCAAAGCTTTATTATAGAAAAGTAGGAAGAGAAAAGGAGACAGAGAAGTAAAGAGAGAAAGAAAAGAAAGAGAGGTGTGAGCTGGCCATGACCTCGTGGAAAGAGGGGACACAGGGGAAACGGGGTGGGGGGCAAGAGAAAGGGCAAGAGAGAGAAGCAAGAGAAGGAATTCATTGTTTTTAATAGCTGAGTAGTATTCCATTTTGTAAATATGTCACATTTTCTGTATCCATTCCTCTGTTGAAGGACATCTGGGCTTTTCCCAGCTTCTGGCTTTTATAAATAAGGCTTCTATGAACATAGTGGAGCATGTGTCCTTATTACATGTTGGAGCATCTTCTGGGTATATGCCTGGGAGTGGTATAGCTGGGTCTCAGGTAGTGCTGTGTCTAATTTACTAAGTTGCCACCAAACTGATTTCCAGAGTAGTTATACCATCTTGCAATCCCACCAGAAATGGAGGAAAGTTCCTCTTTCCCCACATCCTCTCCAGCATCTGCTGTCACCTGAATATTTGATTTTAGCCATTCTGACTGGTGTGAGGTAGAATCTCAGGGTTGTTTTGATTTTACCCAGCAACTTTTTTTTTGAAAAATAATTCACATATCATAAAGTATATACTTTAAAATATCAAACTCTTTCAATTTTTAGTATATTCATAAAGTTTTACAAACATCACTACTAATTCCAAAAATTTCACCACCAAAAAGTTGCCGAATACACATTTGCAGTTACTCTCCGTGTCTCTCTCCCTCGAGTATCTGGAAATCACTGGTAACTTTATATCTTTGGATTACCTTGGAGAAATGGACTCATAAGATATGTGGCTGATTATGTGTCTGGCTTCTTTCAACTCGGTATAATGTTGTTTCATCTGTGTCAGAACACAGATGAGAACATCATTTGTTTTTACAGTCAAATAACATTCCATGGTGTGAATTTGCAGCATTTCCCTTATCCGTTTCTCAACAATTGGACATCTGAGTCGATTTCATTTTGAGGGCCATTCTGAGTAATGTTGCTGCATGCAAATTTATGCACGAAACTTCACACGAATGTGTTTCTTTCTCCTTACCATAGACCTACTGTTGAGATTACTAGATCATAGACCAATTCTATTTTTATATATTTTTTCCAATTATAACCCACACAGAGCTAATTTTTTGCATTTGTCATGCTATAAGAAGTCTGTTTATTTCTTTTTAGATAATTTTGGCTGGGCAGTTGTGGTGCAGGCCTCTCATCCCCACTTGGGAGGAAGAGGTAAGTAAATCTATGGAGTTCAAGGCCAACTTGGTCTGCAAAGCTAGTTCCAGGACAGCCAGGGGTCCTGGACTAAAGAACCAGGGCTACATAAATAAATCCTCTCTTGAAAAAGAACAGCAACAATAACAATAACAACAACAACAGAGAGAAAGAAAGGGAGAAACAAAGGAAGAAAGAAAGAAAAAAGAAGTAAAGAATTTTGGATAAAAATGTTCTCAGCATAAATTTATTTTATACTTCTAAAAATTACCTTTTTATATGTTTTGAGATTATAATGTAATTACATCATTTCTCCCTAACCTTTCTTCCCTCTGATCACTCCCCTGTACCCATCTTTTCTCTATTTCAAATCCATGGCCATTTTCCCTTAAAAAACCAAACCAAACCAAACAACAAGCGCGTGCGCGCACACACATACACACACACACACACACACACACACACACTCACACACACTTTTTTTTTTTGGTTTTTTTGGATTTGTTTTTTTTTGAGGCAGGGTTTCTCTGTGTAGCCCTGGCTGTCCTGGAACTCACTCTGTAGACCAGGCTGGCCTCGAACTCAGAAATCCGCCTACCTCTGTCTCCTAGGGTGCTGGGGTTACAGGCATGTGCCACCACCAGCCGGCTACACACACACTTCTATATATATCAATACAACTTGTTTAGTCCATATAGTGTTACTTGTACGTATATTTTCAGGACCGACCATTTGGTAGTAGATAACCAGCTGGTGCATTCTTTCTTGATAAGACTATTTCTCCTGCTCCCACCATTTAAAACTTGCTTGTAGTTCATTCCTTGTTGTTTGTTTTTGAGACAGGGTCTTCTTGTAGCTCTGGCTGTTCTAGAACTCACTGTGTAGACCCAGCTGACCTGAAAGTCACAGAGATCCACCTGCCTCTGCCTCCCGAGTGCTGGGATTGAAGCCCACTGTGCCTGGCTGGCCTGCTGCTCTTTGTGTAGGGTTGAGTCCTCGTGAGCTTTCCTTTATCCATGTTAGCATGCCCATTGGTGCCATTTTGTTCAGGTCTTGTTTAGGGAACCACCCTGGTGAGCCTTCCTGCGTGTAACATCTCTGATGTTTCTAGGAGACCCTCTCTCACAGCAAACTTACTAATCCTCTGGCTCTTCAACAATCTTCCCACTCCCTCTTCCTCAATGATCCCTGAGCCTTAGATGTATGACTTGTGGTGGAGATACATCAGTTGGGCCTGGGCTCTACAACTTTGTTCTTTGATTGGCTGTGGTTTTCTGAAATGTCTTCCGTCTTGTGATGGTTTATATATACTTGGTCCAGGGAGTGGCACTATTAGGAGGTGTGGCCTTGTTGGAGTAGGTATGTCACTGTGGGTGTGGGATTGAAGACCCTCATCCTAGCTGCCTGGAAACCAGTATTCTGCTAGCAGCCTTAGATGAAGATGCAGAACTCTCAGTTCCTTCTGCACCATGCCTGCCTGGACACTGACCTGCTCCCACCTTGAGGATAATGTACTGAACCTCTGAACCTGTGAACCAGCCCTATTAAATGTTGTCCTTATAAAAGTTGCCTTGGTCATGGTGTCTGTTCACAGTAGTAAAACCCTAACAAAGACACATCTGTTTCGAAGAGAAATTTCCGTGGTGAGGATGAGGACTACATTTATCTGTGAGAATAAGGACAAAAATTTAGAATATAGTTAGGGAATATGCTGGTTTAGTTAAGTGGTAGTTGTAGGCTCTCCTCCAAGATCCATGACTTCACTAGTCCTGGGCAGCTGGCTAGATCTATAGTACCAGGCATGGCCTCCCTCTTGTTGTGTGGGCCTTACGTCCATTAGAGAGTTGTTGGTTACTGCCTAGGCATGCATGCCACTACTGCCTGCTCAGGGTTGCCATGCTGGTTGGTGTGGTGCATTGGCACCATCTCTGGGTAGGTTGTTGGCTGTCTCCCTCCTTTGGGAGTTTGCAGGCACTTTCTATACCATGAGAGCTGGTCTGCAGAGAGGAGAGTTTTAAGACAGATTTAGCTCAGGCCCTTTGGGTCCTGTTACCAAAGCGCACAGTGTCTTCATTGATAGAAACTTATCTTCCATTTCTAGGAGGCAACCAAGGACAACAGCAATATCATGTAAAAGTTTGGGAGTCTCTTGGAGCACCCTGACCAACAACTCAAGGAGATTTCTTATGCCTGCTGTTAAACTTTTGTTAATAGTTTCTGTGGGGAGGATTGTCAGTCAAGATGAAAAAATTTCATTTAATATATATGTATGTGTATGTGTAAAAGCAGACTTATAGGGATTCCGTGTGACCTTTTTAGGTCTCTGTACTGTTATTTTACCCTACTTCTACCTTTTGTATTTATCCCCTTCCCCTTCACTAACTAAAGCTCCTCCCCCATTTCCACCCCACCCCCCAGACTGCTTGTACCCTGCTGTTCTCTATTGCTCACTCTCCCTGCAACGCCCCCCCTCCACTTTTAACTACCGGGGTTTCTGTAGTGATTCCAGGTTAGACACTCACTGAAGATCTGCAGATGGAAACCTCAGATGAGCGAGAACATGTGACATTTGTTTTTTTTCTGGGTCTGGGCTACCTCATTCCATGTGATCTTTACTAGTTCCATCCCATTACCTTCAAATTTCATGATTTCATCTTTTTTTACAGCTAAATAGTATTCTAGTGTATATGTACTACATTTTTCTGATTCTTTTGTTGATTGAAGGACATTTAGGCTGCTTTCTCTTTCTAGCTATCGTGACTAGAGCAGCAATGGACATGACTGAACAAGGAAAAAAGGAGGGGAGGGACATTTGAAAATAGTTTTATTTAAATATATTTAATATTTATATTTACAGAGCATCTATATTTAATATATTTATATTAATTATATTAATGTAGATAATATAGCATGTAACATAACATACATATTATATTACAAAATATAACATAAGTATAAACTATAATTATATAATTAATAAATGTTTTAAAATATAAATATAAAATATACTTAAATAAAATATTTTAAAAATGTTTCTCCTTTTAATATATATTTATATATAGATATACATACATATAATATACATTTATAAATAAAATATATTTATTAAAGTCCAGTGAATTATGCTAGATTTTACCAAATACTTTTCCTGCATTTCTTGGGGTAAGTCCTTGCTATAATTATTGGATTGGCCACCTTTTCTTCCTGTCTAATGAGCTCTTGCTTTGTGTATTTTGGCATAATTATTTTACTTTTTTGGTTTTGTTTTTTATATGTGTATATATGTGATCATGTATGTTTGAGTGCACTCGAATGGGTTGATACACATGTGTGTGGGTGTGCTTATGTGTGTAGGCTAGAACACAGCTTTGAGTGTCATCCCTAAGGCTTTCCCATGCACCCTTTTATTTTTTTTCTTTGAGACTGACCATCTCGCCCCACTACCTGCCTGTCTTCGCTTTCCTTGGACTGGGACTACGAGCCCATGCTCAGCATTTTAATGTGGTTCTGTGGATTGAACTTGGATTCTCAAGCTTGGAAGGCAAACATTTTATTCACCCCTGTCCCCCTTTTTTAATTTTTTTTATTTTTTATTATTTTTTTAATTTTTATTTTCTATATTCTATGTTTACATTCCAAAGGCTTTCCTCTTTCCCAGTTCCCCCCCACCATACGTCCCATAATTCCTCTCCCCCCAACTATTCCCCAATCATTCCCCCTCCTCCCACGGTTTCTCTACAAAACTGGATCCAATCTTTACAGGCCCAGGGTCCTCTCCTTTCTTCTTCTTGGGAATCATTTGACTTGCTAATTGTGCCTTGAGTATTTAGGGCTTCTAGGCTCATTAATATCCACTTATCAGTGATTGCATTTCATGTGTATTCTTTTGTGAATTGGTTAACTCACTCAGGATGATATTTTCCAGGTCTAACCATTTACCTACAAATTGCATGAATTCATTATTTTTAATTGCTGAGTAGTATTCCATTGTATAAATATACCACATTTTCTGTATCCAGTCCTCCTTTGAGGGATATTTGGGCTCCTTCCAATTTCTGGCTATTATAAACAGGGCTGCTATAAACATAGTGGAGCATGTGTCTTTATTGTATGCAGGGGAATCCTCTGGGTATATGCCCAGGAGTGGTATGCCAGGGTCCTCTGGAAGTGACATGTCCAATCCCCTTTTTGTTTTTATGAGACAGGGTTTCTCCCTGTAGTCCTGATTGTCCTGGACCTCACTCTGTAGACCAGCCTGGCTTCTGACTCACAGACATCCTCCTGCCTCTGCCTCCTGAGTTCCGAGGGTAAAGGTATGCAGCACCACACTTTGCTTGGTTGGCCTGGAGCTCTATTTACCACGAAGGCCAGGCTGGCCGTCCTTGCACTTGCCTTATGTGCCTGTCTCCCAGTGGTGAGGTCATGTGTGTGCCACCACCATGCTATGCAGTATTTTGGGACTCTTGTTCGGTGGGCTATCTTTACAATTGTTACATGCTGATGTACTGACCATTTTATCACCATAAAATGGTACCTTGTCTCTGGTACCATTTCTTACCTTAAAATCTATTTTGTCTGACAGTAATATGACCATTACAGCTCTCTTACAGTTCTTTTGCTAAGATGCATTTTCTCATCATTTTATTTTTAAAGTCTTATGTCTTGGAACCTATGATATATATCTTGTTGACATCATTTGGTTAGGTTTTTCTTTTGAATCCAGTTTAACAACCTCTGCCTTTTGAATGGAGTTGCTAAGTCCATTCCCTTTTAATGTGGTTATTGATTTGTCTAGATTTATACTTGCCATTTTTTTCTTTCTGTTGCAGGTACTCTTTGTTTTTCTGGTCCCCTTTCATTACTTCATTTTGTGTTAGATACTTGCGTTTTAGTTAAATATTAGAAAGTTAATTCCTCTCGATTTTTTTGTTACACGATTCTAAGCATTTTTCTTAGTCATTGTTCCAGGGACTATGGCTGCATTTAATTTATCACAATCTACTTCCAAAACCAGTGCCTTAATTCTGGAAAAATACAGAAATTTAACTCAACTAAGTCTGATGGATGAGACAGGAGGATAGCAAATTCAAGGCCTTCCTAAGATACAGAATAACTCATTTTTTTAAAAAATGAAAAAGACCAGCAAGTTAGCTTAGTAATGAAGTGCATGCATAGCACAGTGCGGGATAGCCCAGTGATGGAGTGTGTGCATAGCACAGTGCAGGACAGCCCAGTGATGGAGTGTGGGCATAGCACAGTACAGGATAGCCCAGTGATGGAGTGTGTGCATAGCACAGTACAGGATAGCCCAGTGATGGAGTGTGTGCACAGCACAGTGCAGGATAGCCCAGTGATGGAGTGTGTGCATAGCACAGTGCAGGATAGCCCAGTGATGGAGTGTGTGCATAGCACAGTGCAGGATAGCCCAGTGATGAAGTGTGTGCATAGCACAGTGCAGGATAGCCCAGTGATGGAGTGTGTGCATAGCATATTCAAGACCCCATGTTTCTCCTGTAAGAATAAGGAAAGAAAGAAAGAGAAAAGAAAGGAGGAGTCTTGCTTGAGTGCATCCCCCTTTCTTCTCTTCTTCTATACATTATTGTTTTCATAATAGTCCTGTGCAACACATATTTGTTAGAAACCCAACAACACATTGTTTTATATACTTACACACTTTTAAAGAGGCTGAGAGAAGAAATGAGGAAAATGTACACAGAATCTTTTATGTTTAGTCACATATTTCTGGTATTTCATTCCTTTCTGTGGATCCAAATTATCACTCATGTTACTTCATTTTAATCAAGAAGACTTTGCATTGAGATATTTTTGTTTGTCTTTGAGATAGGGACTCTATCAGGTAGCTCTGGTTATCTGGGAAGCTATGTAGAACAGAGTGGCCTCAGACTCATAGAGATCCACCTTCCTCTGCCTCCTGACCTCCAGGATTAAAGACATGCACCATTATACCTGCTTTAAATGGAATTTTTTAAGCAGTCATGCTAGCAACAAATATTCTTGATCTTTATGTATTTGATAACGCTTTCCTTTTTTCCCATGCCAAAAAATTATTTGAGCCAGATCAGAATTTCTAGTTGAAAACCTTTTTATTTTCACTGTCAATGTGTTAATCTGTTTCTCTCTGACCGCCGTTGTTTCTGAGGAAAAGCTAGATGTTCACCATTCTTCTGTACACATGAGTCATTTTCCTTTTGCTGCTCCAAGTATTTTCTGTTTTAGGGTGTTAATAGTTTGTTTTGTGGATTCAGGTATGGGTTACTTTGTAGTAATTATAATTAGGGCTTATTAAAATTTCAGGTGGATGGGTTAATATTTTTCATCAAAATTGGGAAAATTCTAGTCATCACAGCCTTGAATACCTTTTCTGCTTTCCCTCAGTACTATTAATCCTGGAGAGCACTGGAAAAATGCTGATACTCTAATATGCCTTATATTCCTGCATGTGTGTGCAAGCTTTGTTGGCCAGGGAAGAGTAGGTTCCTTTGGTATTTTTTGGTCCTGTTATACATGTACAGGGTTACTAGGGATCTAAGGACACATGAAGAATAACCTCTTGCTGGGTGTGGGGGTTTGAATGAGAACAACTCCCATAAGTACCTGTGTTTGACTACTTAATCACCAGTTGATGGAACTGTTTGGGAAGGATTAATAGGTGTGGCCTTGTTGGAGGAGGAGGTGTTGGAGGAAGGTGGGCTTTGAGGTTTCAAAAAGCCCATGCCAGTGAGCTCTCTCTCCTGGTGTCTGTGGATCAATATTTGAGCTCTTGGTTACATACCATTAATTCCTGCACTCAGAAGGCAGAGGCAGAGGCAGGTGGATCTCTGAATTTGAGGCCAGCAAGTTCCAGGAAAATCAGGGCTATACAGAGATATACTGTTCTAAAAAAAAAAAAAAAAAAAAAAAACAAAAAAAAAACCCAAAACAAAACAAAGAAACAGATAAACCAACAAATAAATAGATAAACAAACAAATAGATTTGACCTCTCAGCTACTACTCCGGCACCACGCCTGTCTGCCAGCTGCCATGCTCCCCTGCAAGGCTAGTCATGGACTCGCCCTCTGAACCTATAAGCCCCAGATTAAGTGCTTTCTTTTAAAACTTGCCTTCTTCGTGGTGTTTTGTCACAGCAATAAAAAAGTGCTGAGCTCTTAAGACACCCTCATTAACCCTGGCTAATTCATCTGCAGAGACAGGCTGGTGGCCTGGGGTTAGCAGCACCTCTGATCCCTTCTCTTGGCCTGTTTTGAAACCACTTCAGTTGATAATGAAACAAGTCACATGTGTCTCCTCCAGCATCATTGGTATGCCTGATGGTTGTAATATTACCCAAACCACTGGGGTGTGTGTGTGTGTGTGTGGTGGAAATAAAAGTGCGAGGAGCAACATGGTCATGGGTGGTGTCTTAGTTCTGGTTTTGTTGCTGTGAAGAGACACCACGAACAAGGCAGCTCTTATAAAGAAACACATCTAATTGGGGTTGGCTTAGAGGTTCAGAGGTTCATTCCATTATCATCGTGGTGGGAAGCATGGCAGCACACAGGCAGATATGGTGCTGGAGGAGGGACTGAGAGTTTTCCGTCTTGATCCCCAGGTAGCCAGGAGGAGGCTCTGATACCACACTGGGCAGAACTTGAGCATAGGCGATCTCTAAGCCCGCCTGCACAGTGACTCACTTCTTCTACAAGGCCACACCTACTCCAAAAAGGCCATACCTCCTACTAGCGCCACTTTCTATGGCCAAGCATTGAAACAAATGAGTCTATGGGGCCAAACCTATTCAAACCACCAGGAGTATGATGCATTTTCCTCAGGTCTTGTACAAGTTTTGTAAACTCCTGGAGTGCTAAACTAGATTTTTGATAATGCCATCCACCTTTATGTCTTGTTTTGGCAGAAGAGGTTTTGTATATGTTTTAAGCATCACATTAGAAGTCAGAGACTTTTTTGTTTGCTTGTTTGAGTATCTGACCTTTCCTTTCTGGACACCCATATTCATTATATTTATGGTTCACATTTATAGTAGCTAGGACCATGATCATCTAGATAGGGTTAGGCAAAGTTCTTACTCCAGTCAGTCCATAGATAGCGGCCTGATTTTGCCTTGAAAATAGTAAAAAGCTTAGGGGAGAAATTTAGGAAACCATGCGCAAGGGCCAAGTATACACCACAGATTTGTTCATTGTAGTTTCAACCCAGGTCTGACCAATTCTGCATCTAGTTGGAAAGTGGCTGTAGACAGCATTAGTGATGCAGATGAGGGCTGGTGAGGATGCATCCCAGGAGGATCTGGGTAGTGGACCCCAGGTCTGTTAGACCCGTAGTTCCCATACTGGGTGACACTGAAGCTGGTGTGATGAACATGACCAAATTACTCTCCTCTGATCCCTCTTCTGCTTTGATCACTCATGTTGCCTTTGAATAACTAGACAAAGCGAGCGAGGGACACAAATTCCTGTGTTATTTTCTTCAGACATGCATTTATGTGCTTGCACACACACATCCATAGATGATGATATGGTCACAATCTTGTGTCAGATGGTGCGGTAGGTACTGCAAGTGCTATTGGAAGCAAGGCCCACATGTTCTCACCACCACAGAGCACACAGGTTCCTTATCAAAGTTAAAGATCCTCTCACTACAGAGAATGAGAATCATTATAGGCAGCTTAGTTTGCTATATTTTGGTCTCTGGGAAGAGAATGTTTTCCTTACCCAGGGAACAAACCAGCATAAACAGGATTGTGGAGAATATGTTTGAACTACTTGAAATAACTTACTGTGCCTAAAGCCTCAAGCATTTTCTGCTTTCATATTAATCTTGCTAGTTACTAATGGGTATCATTATTCATTAAAATAGGCCAAGTGAGAATCCCATTTAGTAAAATTGGTTATTAGAGAAAATACGATTTCAGAAGCTCTGGCAATTGACCTTCGTTTAAAAAATTTCTTTGTTTTCTTACTTTCTTTTATTTACACTTGCGTTTTCCTGTTTTTTTTTTTTTCTTTTGTTTGTTTGTTTTTTGAGTTTGGGTTTCTCTGGGTAACTCTGATTATCTTGGAAGTTGCTTTATAAACTAGGCTGTCCTCAAAGTCACAGAGATCTGCCTGCCTCTACCTCCCCAAGTGTTGAGATTAAAGATGTGTGATGCCACTGCTGGACATATTTACATTTGTGTGTGTGTGTGTGTGTGTGTGTGTGTGTGTGCGCGTGCGTGCGCATGCATGCACTAATGTCATAGGACAACTTATGGAGTTGGTTCACTTGTTGAACCATGAAGACCCCAGGGACTGAACTCAGGTTGTTGGCTATCTTGACAGCAAGCTATCTGGTCAACCCTTCTTCATTGTCTCTATAAAACACAAAGTGATGTTCAGTAAACACTTTTTTTTTTTTTTTTTAAGAATTCTAGCTTTCAGTAAACACTTTTAACTATCACCACTAAATCAATTATTGGTGCTCTCAAACGTATTTATGCCAGTTGTACCTATAATTTTAATTTATTTAAATATGATACAAACACCAAAAGATGCAAGAAGAAGAAGAGACAAATATTTTCTGTACTAACAAACTTAAATGTTTAGGATATGCTCAGTGAAGAGATGTATCAAGGCTACCACAGTGAGTTGGGACCATGTATGGAAACCAGGAGAGAGGAGAGGAGAAAAAAATCACAACCCAAATAATTTCTGTAGGAAGGTTTTTGCTTGATACTTTTTAAAAAAAATTCTTACTGTACTTAAAAAAAACCCAAAAATAGAACTCACAGAGAATTAATGAAAATTTTTATTTTCTATTGAATAAACTAGATAGATATGTGTTCTAGAACCTTGAGGGTTTAAAATGACATTGGCTTTAGACAAAATTGGTGTTGAAATATATTTGCCCTTAAAGTATTCAAGGTTATGAATTATTATTTATTATCTTACCTGACCTTAAATACTTAATAATTCAATCCTAAATGTAGTCTATATATTTGAATTGGAGTCTTTCTCATTCCTTGAATGTTATCAGTTTTCTGTATATTTTTTCATAGAATCTTTGTTCAAATAAAAAACAATTTTGTAACATTAATTAATAGGCTTTTTATTTTTGAATAAACTAATCAAACATAAGACCAACACAGACAGACAGACAGACAGACAGACAGACACACACACACACACACACACACACACACACACACACACATACACACCCCACATATATAAAGATGGCCTCTGTTGAACCATTGGGTTTAAACATTTTATGTATGCCAATTGTCAAAAAATTCCAATTTGAGGGACTGGTGAGATGTTTCAGCAGGTAAAGGCATTGCTGCCAAGCTGATGACCAGAGTTTGATTCTCCGGAACCCACACAGTGGAGAGAGAACTGATTCTCTCAAGTTGTCTTCTGATTTCCACATGTGTGCATGTGCGCCTTTGCACACACATGCCCATGCAATACACATACACATACAAGTAAGAAAAGAGTTAATTTTCCTGCTTGACAAACCGTTTATATTTTCTTAAAAGAAATGTAACACAAAATTTACCATTTTAAGTTCATAATTCAGGAATAGTAAGTACATTTGTATTACTCTAAGACCCCACAGGTTAGGCAATCACTTCACCTGAGTTACACCCCAGCCTTCTACCATCTGTCTTCAAAGCTCTTCATTGGGTAAAACAGAAAATTTAACCACTAAATAGTAACTTCCTGTCCTCTCCTCTTCCCATTCCCCATCCTCTCCCCCTCCCCCATCCTCTCTCCCCATCCCCCATCCTCTCTCCCCATCTCCCATCCTCTCTCCCCATCCCCCATCATCTCCCCACCCCATCCTCTCTCCCCATCCCCCATCATCTCCCCACCCCCATCCTCTCTCCCCATTACCCATCCTCTCTCCTCCATCCCTCATCCTCTCTCCCCATCTCCCATCCTCTCTCCCCATCCCTCATCCTCTCTCTCCATTCCCCATCTTCTCCCCTCCATCTCCCATCCTCTCTCCCCATCCCCCATCTTCTCCCCCATTTTCATCCTCTCTCCCCATCCCCCATCCTCTCTCCCCATCCCTCATACTCTCTCTCCATTCCCCATCTTCTCCCCTCCATCTCCCATCCTCTCTCCCCATCCCCCATCTTCTCCCCCATTTTCATCCTCTCTCCCCATCCCCCATCCTCTCTCCCCATCCCTCATCCTCTCTCTCCATTCCCCATCTTCTCCCCTCCATCTCCCATCCTCTCTCCCCATCCCCCATCTTCTCCCCATTTTCATCCTCTCTCCACCATCCCCCATCCTCTCTCCCCATCCCCCATCTTCTCCCCATTTTCATCCTCTCTCCACCATCCCCCATCCTCTCTCTCCATTCCCCATCTTCTCCCCTCCATCTCCCATCTTCTCCCCCATCCCCCATCCTCTCTCTCCATCCCCCATCCTCTCTCCATTTTCATCCTCTCTCCCCATCCCCCATCCTCTCTCCTCATCCTTCATCCTCTCTCTCCATTCCCCATCTTCTCCCCTCCATCTCCCATCCTCTCTCCCCATCCCCCATCTTCTCCCCCATTTTCATCCTCTCTCCACCATCCCCCATCCTCTCTCTCCATTATCCATCTTCTCCCCATTTTCATCCTCTCTCCACCATCCCCCATCCTCTCTCTCCATTCCCCATCTTCTCCCCTCCATCCCCCATCTTCTCCCCCATTTTCATCCTCTCTCCACCATCCCCCATCCTCTCTCTCCATTCCCCATCTTCTCCCCTCCATCCCCCATCTTCTCCCCCATCCCCATCCTCTCTCCCCATCCCCCATCTTCTCCCCTCCATCCCCCATTCTCTCCTCATCCCCCATCCTCTCTCCCATCCCCCATCCACTCCTCTCCTCCAGCCCCTGGCTACCACAATCCTACCTCTTATTTGCAGGAGTCTGATGACCCTAGGTACCTCATCTGTGACATTCTAGTCTGTTTCCTCTCTGTCACCACAGCGCTGCTCTCAGTTTCTGATTCTTTCCTCTGTCCTTCAGTCTAAGGCTGATTTGATCCATCCAGTTTTTTATTTTGGTTAGTGTGTTTTTTAGTTCTAATGTTATTATTACTTCTGGATTATGTAAACTGTTCTTAGCAAAGGCTTTCTATCCCCCTCCCCCTGTCCCACCCTCCCCCTTGCCCCACCCCTACCCTGCTTGCTTCAAAAATGTTTGCTTCAAAAAAGTTGTTCATTGAACCTTTTTTTTCCTTTTTGTATTATGATGGCTTTCAAATTTGTCAGATAAGTTTAGCGTTTCTGATGCTGACATTAAGCATCAGAATCATTAATACTGATTGCCTTTTTGAAGAATTCAGTTTGAGATGCTTCTGAATTTTGCAACACCCTCTTTTAAAATGGAACGGACAAAAGAGAGACATAACATAAACTGACAAAAAGCCTGTAGCTCCGCCCTTCCCTATGCAATGGCATACATGCACTCTCTCTCTCGCTTCATATACACATGGTGAATTTTAACTCAGACACACTTAGAGAAATCCATATTAATTAAACACTTACATCCAATTACCAAAAACTTAGGACACGGGAAGGACGCAGTGTCTTACATAGAGGCAAAGGGAATCTGAATGGCAGGCATGCTTCTCAGCGGAAGATGAAGCAGCAGAAAGATGCAACAAGATGACCCGTCCATAGTTATTCTCCACAGAAGTGCTGGTGTTGACACCCATTTCAGACACGGTCCAAATCTGGGAATCTGGTGGGGAAGTTCTAGCTCTTCAGCAAGCAAATCAAACCCCAACCCCAACCCCAACCCAACCCAACCCCAACCCAAACCTCAATCCCAACCCTAACCCCAACCCAACCCAAACCCCAAATCCAACCCAACCCCAACCCCAACCCAACCCAAACCCAACCCCAACCCAACTCAACCCCAAACCCAACCCAACCCCAATCCCAACTCCAACCCCAATGCCAACCCCAACCCAACCCCAAACCCAACCCAAACCCAACCCCAACTCCAACTCCAACTCCAACCCCAACCCCAACCCAAACCCAACCAACCAAACAGAAAATAAGACTTGGGTCTTGCAGAAAAGTCATGCACTTCCTGCTACACAGGAATTTGAGGCAGGAGGATCACAAATTGAAGAGCTGCCTGGTTCAAGCCCTGCCTGGACAACTTAGTGAGCCGGTCTCTAAGCATTAAAGCACGAAGAGGTCTGGGGTTGTGTACAGCATGGTGGAGATCTGACCTAGTGTACACGATGCCCCAGGTTCACTCTAATACTGCCCCTCACTTCCTCTTAGAAAAAAGCCAAAGGATATATTTACCTAAGAGAGTCGAATGGACATTGTATTTTGCTTATGTCATCATTCTCCAAGGTGCCACAGTTTATTGCCAAGAGAGCCTTCCTGCCCCACAATCCTCTGTTTTCTCCATTAGTGGAAAGTGAGGGCATCATGAGTTCTCCTTCCCTAGCTTTGTCCCCAGTTCATCCCTGATCGATCAGCTCATTTAAATGGTTCAGAGAAGTTGGAGCAAGAGAGAAAGAGATTGTGTATGTACTGAGCACTCTCTAGGTGGACCAGAAGCCTAGAGAGAGCCAATTGTGCCTTGCCTGTGGGCCTATCCAAATCTTCTACTCTCCTGTGTGTGTTCCTTGAGCTTACCTTGGCAAAAAGTATGGGAAAGTACCTTCCTGCAGATACCTGGTTCAAATGATTTTGGAAGAAATTCAACACGCTCGATCGCCTCAGGGAATTGCCCTAGATAAAATGAATAGGATGGTTCCGGAGCCTGATTTTGTTTTGTGGGACACGGAGAAGATATGTAACCTTAAGAGCTTTCCCCCTTCCTCAAGAAGGAACAAGAGGGAATGGGTGGGTACATCTATCCCAAAAGTCCAAGAGAGTCCTAGAATGCCTAGTTAGGCTGTGAGGCAAGGATGCTTTCTTCTGAAGCTAGTTACTGGAGAGTGAAGGAGATGATGATGATGACAATGATGATGATGGTGATGATGATGGCGGCGGTGGTGGCAGTGGTGGTGGTGGTGGTAATGATGATGATGATGATTAGTTCAAATGATATAAAGAATCACAGACACAAGGTATCATAATAACATTCCAGCAAACATCCCCAAAGGTATAGAGATCTATACATTGTCTGATGAATAACTTTATAGTTTTAAGGAAGTTTTTAGTGAGCTATGAGAGGGCACATACAGACAACTAGGAAAATCAGAAAAACAACACAGGAACAAAGAAGAAACACAACACAACACAAAGAGAAAGCTGAGCTGAGAGTCTGAAACAGAAATTCTGAAGAACAAAATGGACAATTCAGCAGAGTACAACAACCAACTTGATTGAGAAAAATTGCCTGTGGATTCAGAGATAGGTCCTTAAAAATATCCAGAGGAAGAAAGAAAACAATGGAAAGGAATATAGAAAGCCCAAGGGACTCAAGAGATGCCACCAGGAAGCTAACCCATGTGTTACGGGAGCCTTAGCAGGAATAGGTGTGGGAAAGATGGCGGCACATCCTGGAACCTAAGAGGCAGGAAGACCATGGATGTGAGCCAAAAGCAAAGAAAGGTGGCTGAAACCTGCCTAGATGTGAGGACATCCAGGTATATAAGTTATGAAGGTCTTGGGTAAGAGTCAGACCAGGGGAGCTTTACCCACATCATGGTCAAACTGTGTGAAATCGAAGACAATGGCACGAAAGAAATCAGCGAGGGAAAGAACCTAACAGGCGTTTTAGTGTCTTCTCCTGTGGCTGGGATAAAGTACTCTGACAAAACCAACTTAAAGGAGAAAGGTCAGGGCTACAGCACTTCATGGCTCAAGGTCACGTGATGTCTACAATCAGGAAGCAGGACCTGAGGGATGCCTGTGCTCAGCCCACTCTTTTCCTTTCTATTCAGTCTAAAACCCAAGCCCAGTGCTTTTGGTGTAGGTCTTACCACAATTAACTTATCGAGTACCATTCTTCACAGGTATACCCTGAAGCAACCTCCGCCCCCCCCCCCAAGTCTACCTGGATGTGACTCCAGCTGTCAAGTCAAGAACATCTATGAATTTGACCCAATGAAAAATCATAAACTAACATGAATCCGTACCAGATAAGATTTTGCAACCCAGTTGTGCAGTTAAAGTTTAGAACTACACAAGACCCAGCAGATATCCCCCAAATTTCTGTCTAACAGCAGAATACACATTCCTCTCGAGTGTAGGTAGAACAATTTCCAGGTCAAATATATCTAAACAAGGTAGAAATTTTATCAAGTCTTTTGTTGTGAGCATGCGTGTGGACACCAGAGGTCGATGCTTCATGCTTTTTTTTTTTTTTTTTTTGAGACAGGGTCTTTCACTAAACCTCACTGATACAGCTAGATCAGCTGTGCAGTGAGCCCTAGGGCTGCTGCTGTCTCTGCCTCTTCAGCACTGGGATTGCAGGCACATGCTGCTATGTGCAGTGTTAGATAAGGTTTGGTTCCCAGAACCTACACTGCGGCTTACAACCACCTGTTCTAAGGGATCCAGTGTTCTCTTCTGGTCTCCTTGGGCACCAAGAATGCACACGCTATACACATGGCCAAAAGCAAACACTCCTAATAAAATAAAAATGTGTCTTTTTTTTTTTCCGAGACAGGGTTTCTCTGTATAGCCCTGGCAGTTCTGAAACTCACTCTGTAGACCAGGCTGGCCTTGAACTCAGAAATCTGCCTGCCTCTGCCTCCCGAGTGCTGGGATTAAAGGTGTGTGCCACCACTGCCACCACCACCACCACCAGCCAGCCAGCCAAAATGTGTCTTTTGAAAAAGAGATACAAATAAGTCAGTTTTGAAGGGGTGGGTGTGCACAGAATCAGGGTCTGGGGATGTGGATGCAGCTCAGTGTAATGTGTGAAGCCTGGGCTGGCTGTGCAGCAGTGGAAAGCAAACAGGCATAAAGCTACAGGCAAGAATATACCAGCAAACTGGAGAGCCTAGAAGAAAAGGATTAATTCTCTGAAACATATGACCTATTGGTAGTAAATTGTGAAGGACAGAAAGTCTAAAATTATCACTAAAAAGAAATTGAACAGGTCGACAAGCGAAACTTGCATCAAAGAGAAACTTGGCTGTTAAAAGAAAACAATGATCGATGCTCTTCAAAAAAAAAAAAAAATCTAAAAGGAGGCTACACTTCTGTTAAGTCTGTGAGACCAGTATCACCCAACGGCAAAGCTGGATAATACGAAGGAAGAACAGACCATCTCCCCAACAGACATAGACACAAACCTCCTCAACAGTGAGGAAATAAAATTTGACATCATGGTAGAGGGACCACATGCCACTCTCAAGTGAGATTTATTCTTGGGATGCAACTGGGGTTCAACACACATAAATCACAGTCATACTAAAAGAATGTGAGGCACACCTCGGAGTGAAGGGAGAGATCTGAGCTCACGGCGTGCAGGAAAGGAGGTAACAATCCTTTACAGGATGGGCAATTCTAACTAGGTATGTTACAAGCTTTCCTTAGTCTAACAGAGGCCACACATAACAAACCCATAGCAGCAGTAGAACTGGAAATAACTTTAAAGTCATGAATATGGCAAGGATGTCTGTCCTTAATATTTTTGCCAACAGAGTCCTTATTGAGAAAAAAACAGCAGACATTTGAGTCAGGAAGAATAGTCTCTGATGATGACGTGGTCATCTATGAATGTATCTACCTATGTATGTATGTATGTATATATATATATATATATATGTGTGTGTGTGTGTGTGTGTGTGTGTGTGTGTATACCTATGCATGCTTTTATATACATAAAACACATGTATCTACCTATATGTGTATATATGTATATACCTTATATGTCTATATGTATCTACCTATATAAATGTATATATACATGCATGTATGCATATATGTATTTACCTATAAATATATATATGTGCCTATGTATGTACATCTATGCATATATGTGTCTACCTATGAATGTGTCTATGTATATGTCTATGCATGTATGCATATATGTATTTATCTACATATATGTCTATGTATGTATATATGTGTGTATATATATGTATCTATATCTTCTATCATCTAGATACCTATTACTTCCTGTCTGTCTGTGTACCTAGTTATCCAATAGATTAAGTTTCTACAAATAAAACCTTTAGCACAATAAAAACACTCAATAAGGTGGCAGAATACAAAAGTAACACACAAAAACCAATTGTTTCTACATACTAAGGTACCTGCAAAAGGTTTAAGAAAATAGTCTTATAATAGCACCAAAACCAATAATATATTTAGGGACAAACAAAGGAGATAAAAGACATAAAATATTGGTTGAAAATTGAAGACTACGCAGATAAATGGAAAAGTACACCATGTTCATGGATCAGAAGAATTCATATTTTCAGATTTTCCATATTACCCAAAGTGATAGACTCCAGTCAGTTTCTAACAAAATGGAATAGTGTTTTTCATTGAGATAATAAAACAATCTTAACTATGTAAAGGATGAAAAACCGATGACCACAACTTCTGAATTCAAGTTATATCATAAATCTGTAATGCACTAGATTAAGATGGATGCACAGTTCAGTGGTCCAAAACAAAAAGTAAAAAATAAGCCTACATATACTTGATTAACTAGTTCACAAAGTCATCGGATGATACACAACAGAAAAAAGATGGTCTCCAGTAAGGATGCTGGGAGTCCGAGATGACAGTACATGTCCACTGTGCAGGCACTTCGGAGGCAATGTCGGGAAGGCAAGCACTGGCGAGCAGCCGGGGCTGGCAGACAGTGGGTACAGCCCATCTGGGCTGCACAGGAAGACCCCACCCTGAGGAGCAAGAGCAGCCGTGTGCAGGGAAGACTGCGTGTCTTAGGCAGAACGACTGAGCAAGATCTTTATTTTATGCCAAGTCTGAGTTAAAATGAAGTAAAGATTAAAATGTGAGATTCAAGTCCACAGAACTCCTAGAAAATATGGTAGGGTTTCCATGATTTTGGGTTCTGCGGTATTGTTTGTACACTGTAGGGAAACACAGCTGGTGATGGCAAAAGCAAACGCAGCTCTGTCAAACAAACGGTCCTGGAATCTGCGAGGGGAGCAGTTGACAGTACCAGAGCAGGAGAAAACATTGACAGACTGCGTATCCCCAAAGGGGATATGCAACACCCAAAATATAAAAGAAACTCATATGCATCAATTAAAAAGCACTACACAACAGAATTTTAAAATGGGCAAAGACAATCAAATAGATATTTTTCTCATACAAACATCCAAGCACTGTTGAAAGGATTGTGACTAATTAGCAGAGGAGTTTGATAGGAATATCGCATATGTTAGGGTTGTTATCAAAAAAGCGAAATGCTATGTTTGAGTTATTTAGGCTATGGAGCAAGAAACAAATCCTTATACGGTGTTGCTAGGGAGTCAAGCTGGTTCATCCAAGGTGGGAAATTGAGGAGGTAAAAGTTAAAAATAGAGCTACGGCACACACACACACACACACACACACACACACACACACACACACACTAAATAAAAGTGTAGAATCCTGAAGTCCCATAATTACCTTATGTACTAGATATTATATAGATAGTAATGAAATATTTATTGTTAATTAAAAAAGACTATGCCTTTATTGATAGTTTTTGTTCTTAAAGGAGGCAAGGCTTTTATTTTTGTTTTGAGACAGGGTCTTACTATGTAGTCCAGGCTGGCCCCGAAGTCTCTAAGATCCATTTTCCTCTGCCTCCCAGGTGTGGGATTAAAGGTTGACTCCTATCAATGCCAATATGTTGTTATTTTGATACGGCATGAAACATCTTATCTTTTAGTTGGAGCATTTTCTCAGCCACATTTAGTATTATTGCTGGAGCCCTGGGGCCACATTCTAGCATCTTCTCTCTTACACCCTAGCTTCTGTGTCTCCCCTTCAACTCTTGCCTTGTTTTAAAGCAAACAGCATCTCCATGAGTCTATCTTCCCTTTCTGCTATCCCATAGTCATTTAAAAATTATCTTTACTGGTTATTTTACAGCAGGAGCACATAGATTTGATGACTTTTGCACCGTTGACTTATGAGTCAATATGAAGTAAGGCTTAAACTGATCTTCCCATGCAAGTTCCTCAAAATTCCTTGACTCCTTTATCACCTTTAATTAAAAAAAATGATTAATCTTTTTGTGTGTATGTGTGTATATGTGTCCTAATGGTTGTATGTGCACATATTGTAAGCAGAGGCTAGAAGAGGGTGTTGGATACCCTGGAACTGGTTAACAGGTCTTTGTCCACCATGTTGTGGGGGGTTCTATGCAGCAGCACATGCTTTTAGCCTCTGGGAAGTCCCCAGTGGTTCTCAACCCTCCTAATGCCGTGACCCTTTAATACAGTTGGGGTGACCCCCCCAACTGTAAAGTTATTTTGTTGCTACTTCAAACTGCAAAATTTGCTACTGTTATGAATCAAAATGTAAATATCTGATGTGCAGGATATCTGATATGTGACCCTGTGGAGTTGCCACCCCCAGCTTGGACCCACTGCCCATCTCCCTCCAGTTTTATGGTTTTGCTTTTCACATATTTTAGTTCTATATGTGCTTTAATAAACCCCATGTAATATGTTTTTTAAATAGAAATAACATTACCTTTCCCTCACTCTCTTCCCTTTCCCCCTCTCTATAAGTATGTCTATGCATATGCAAATGTGAATGTATACGTAAACTAGCTTTGCATAATAGCTCTCTAGTCTACATCTCCAGCCACATAGCTGATATTTCACTGTAGGTTTTTTTTTTTTTAAATCAGGGTTGATTTTTGAAAAAAAAATATATGTTTTTATGCATAAGTCTATAGATTTTTGCCAGTGAAGTCCTGTATTTACCACAACAAGCTTGCTTTGCAACAATGTATCATTCCAAAGTTCTGGCCACTATAATCAACTCTGCCCACCTCTAAGCTCTGGACTCCAGAGTCTGTTTTTCTGTGGAGCCTTATGGCCCTGACTCTTCTCACATAGCAGAACGCAGTTAAGATTGACACATGTTCCTCTGTCAGTCATGGAGTGCGTTACTGTCACTGCCTGGTTGTATTCAGTCTCATAGTTGTACTAAATGATGCTTATTCGTTTGCATCATGAAAGACATCTGGGTAGCTTCTAGTTTGGGGGTAATTATGAATAAATCTCTCATAAACACTCATCTATTATAAGCACAAATTTTCATTTGTCATGTATAGATACCTAGCAGTGGGTTGCTCATTTAGATTGTGTATGCGTTTAATTGTTTAAGCCACTGTTAAGTGGCTTTCTGAAGATGCTCTGCTATTGTGTTTTTCCACTAGTAATGCGGAGGCTTCTGGTGAGACTCTGTTCTTGTCAATAACTGGCAGCGCCACACATTCTTTTTAATTTCTGTCCCTATAATAGGTATGCCATAGTATTTTACTGTTGCTTCAATTTGTATGTCCCTAGTGATTAATTATGCTGAGCATAATTTCATGTGCTTATTAGCTATCCATACATCTTTTTTTTTTTTTTTGATGAAATGGATGTTCAGAATTTCTAGCATTTAAAAAATTGGGTTGGGGGACTATCAAGATAGTTAAGAGCATACTGACTGCTCTTGTGGAGGACCTGAGTTCAGTTCCTAGCTTAAACTGTACATTTTTTAAAATGCATTCACAAAGTTGTGCAATCAGTAATTTCAGAAAATACCATCATCTGAAAAATAAACTGCATACCCGTTTTCAGTGTCTCCTTGTTCCCTCTGCCAGCAATGGTGAGCCATCACTAATTGATGTTTTATCTGGATAGAGTCGTTTAGTTTGTGAGTATGTGTGTGTGTGTGTGTGTGTGTGTGTGTGTGTGTACATATAAAGCTGTATGTGTTTATATGCGTATGTATATGTGTATGTGCATTTGAGAGTTCATGGGTACCACATGCAGGGCAGGTGCTGATTCCCTGGAACTGGAGTTGTGGGTGCTTACGTGCAGCCTGCTGTGGGTACTGAGAACCAAGCCTGAGTCCTCTGCAGGAGCAGTAAGTGTTCTTCACCGGAGCGCCCCCCCAGATCTTCATGAGCATCCCCTTTGAGGTTCCTCTGCTTTGTAGCACGCAGTAGCATTTGGTCCCTTCCACACATGCACATTCCACTTACATAGCTGTCTCATTACACGATTCTAGCTTTGGGCAATCAGGAACAATCCCGCACCCACGCTTCTGTGGGGACATGTGCTTTTAATGACCCTGAATGTGTAGGCACGAAGTGTGAGTTGAGGTGCTCCTGTGTGGAGGGGCACAGACGTGAGCAATCAGTCCTTCCAGGGCCATTTACCCTTTCCATCTTTGATTCCTCTCACTGTCTGTCAAACTTCGGTTGACTCTAGACTGCCTGTCTGACTTCGTCGACCCGCATGTCTATCTCTTTGCTAGTATTGAAGTCTAGAGAGTGTAGGCTTAGAATAAGTCTTGAGATTGAGTGGTTGAAATCCTTCAGGGTTGTTCTTATCTTCTCCTGCCTTTCTCAGACACTCTTCACTACTTTGAAATTCTGTATGTGTGTGATGTGCACATGTACATGTGTGTGTGTGTGTGTAGTCACTTTTTAAAATATGGGTGTGTGAAGGTCAGAGGACAATGTCCTGGTCCTTGCCCTCTAGCTTGTGTAATCAGAGTCTCTTTGTTGTTGGCCACTAAGTACACCTGGGCCTGCCAGCTTCTGGGGAGTCTTCTGTTTATACCTTCCATCTCTCTGTAGGAGCACTGGGATCACAGATACAGGTGCCTGTTTTTACTTGGGTTCTGGGGATTTGAACTGAGGTCCTCATGCTTGCATGCAAACATCCTACCCACAGAGCCATCTCCTGAGCCCCTCACAGGCATTTTAGAATCAGCTCATAACTCATGATTTGAAAAACATACAGTGAGACTTTGAGAGAGACTTCCTTCTTTGTCCCTAACTTAATTTGTCTTATAGTCCAGGAGATTTTAGGGGGATAGATTCTCTGGAATTTCCTACACCAACAGTCTACTCATTGTAATAGCACATAAAAAAATCATTATTCTTTCCTTCCTGGACACTGGTTCTATCTGGTATCAATTCTTTTGCAAGTAGACATCTCTTCCCCTCTCTTCGTCCCCTCCCTTCCTCCCTCTCTCCCTCCTCACTCCTTCCCCCTTTCCCCCTTCCCTCCCTTTCCCTCATCTCCTTCCCTCCCTCCCTCCCTCCTTCCCTCCCTCTCTTCCCTCCCTTTTCCTCATCTCCCTCCTCCCTCTCTCCCTTCCTTCCCTCTACCCTCCCCTCCCTCCCCTCCCCTCTCTCATCCCCTTTCCTGCCCTCCTCACCTCCTTCCTTTCCCCTCTCCCCTCTTTCCTCTCCTCCCTTCCTCTTTCCCGCTTCCTTCCAGGTGTGAGCTATAGAAGCTTCAGTTGATTTTCATTTGTCTGACTGTGTTGTGGGCGATGAGCCTTGTGCATGTTAGTGAGGGCTTTACCACTGAACTGTATCCCTAGTCGTTCATTCTATCTATTTATATTCATTTCCCTCCATTTTATCTTTCAAAGAACATTTAACAATAAATCTCATTTTTTAGTTTACACATAAGAGTTTGTTTTGTTTTTTTCTCACCCCCTCCAATGACCCCTCTTACTGTTTCTCTCCCCTCTCTGCAAAAAAAACCCAAAGTCCCTTCTTCTGGGTTCATATCACACACATTTCCTTCCCCTTCTGTCCTCTCTTCCATTTAGATTGTGTCTTTTCCTTACATAGGCTTTTTGTGTTTTCATGTCCTACATATGCATGTGTGTATACATAACGATTTACATATAAATTTAAATCTAGATTCTGAACGTGAGAGAAAGCACGGCATGTGTCTTCTATAATTTGGCTTATTTTGTTTTCATAATGATGTCCTGTTCTATCTGCTTCCTCAGAAGAGTAGTGTCATAGCTCCAGTCTTCTTTATAGTTATAGATAACTTTGTGTGTATTAACCATGTTTCTTTTTTTTAAAGATTTATTTATTTGTGCTTTTAAATTTTGCATGTCACATATGGGTTTTTTTCTTCTCATACTTTTCCCTCCAGATCCTCCCTTTTACCTAACTTTGCACCAGATAAAGAGTCTCTCTCTCTCTCTCTCTCTCTCTCTCTCTCTCTCTCTCTCTCTCTTTTCGAGACAGGTTTTCTCTGTATAGCCCTGGATGTCCTGGAACTCACTCTGTAGACCAGGTTGGCCTCGAACTCAGAAATCCACCTGCCTCTGCCTCCCAAGTGCTGGGATTACAGGCGTGTGCCACCACCGCCCAGCAGAGCCCTACTCTCTTAAAAACACATTTCGATTTCCTGGTGTATCACATGCCATTTTGCACAGTACCTAGTTTCTTAGAGCTGATGAAGTCTGAGCTACCCTTGGGACCTGGCCCCTGCCAAAATCATACTCATCCCTGATTTTGTGCCCCATTCCTGCCTAGAATATCTTTTCTCCCTTCCATTTCTCTGCTTCAAAAAATAAACAAGATGGTTTTCTGGATAGAGCTGGAAGTGAGACTGAATTCACCCTCCACACATCTGCCCTGAGCCAGATGCCCCTCTGGATGCTTACATGCCGTACTGATCAAGAACGCTGCGCACCTGCCCCTAGTGTTTTATTTACCCGTGCACCCAAGACCCACAACATTTAGTTCCCTTCCTGAAAACCACCTACCCAAACACTGTAGATCTAGATTGGTGAGCTAGAAAGGAAACTCACAGATCAAATGTGCCAGTGTTTCCCGGGAATAGACTAGATGGCTGTAGGTAGACTTCTTTAACTGTATTCGTCTATGCATTCAATCCTGTAAATCAGACAGGTGACAGTTTTCTTACATGGTGGGGACAGAAAGCTTTCCCCCTGCGGCACTCTCTCTCCTCTCCGCTCTGCCCACCTAGGGACAGGGCTGAAAGTGATAGCTGAGGACTCCATCCAGGCTCTGGAAAAGAGGAGACCTGATTCTGCTTCTGGCTCCTCCCACTCCACAGCCCCTTATCTGAGTCCCGCTTTCTCATCAGCTAATTCAGGAGAAATGTATTATTTAAGGGGCCGACGTGTGTAAAGTGCCCAGCAGCCGGCTTATTTCACCGCAGGGACACAAAAGATGTTGGTGAGGATTAAAAGTCACTCTATCCTGTTCCAGCTTGGGGGGTGAGATGTCTACAAAGACAAGCCAGGCCGTATTTTCTTTGACTTTTCTGCATAGTAGGGAGTGATGCTTGAGGGCTCTCAACTCTCTCCTTTCTCTCCTGGGACTCCTCAAGGTCTAGAGAGGTTCCCGAAGTCCGGGACTTTCTGGAAAGAGGAAATGGCTAAAGTGTAAGAGAGAAATCACGGAAGACGCCACCTCAGGCATTGCCTTGGTAAGGAAACAGTAGACACGGATTGAACACCAGCTGCCTCGGTTCTCTTTCGAGCGCAAGGCCCCTCTCTTTCTCCCTCCAGGTCGTTCTTAACCTGCTTGGCTCTCTTTGTTCAGAGCCTGGTGGAAGGTTTTCTCCTTTTGACAGGTTTTTGGTCTGTTTGCAGGAGGGCCATCTTCATGTTGCCACGGCTCATACCTTGGCTTCTACCAGAGCTTACGTTGGGAGGCGGCGTGTCCCAGGAAGAAATGATTAGGCCAGGGGGCTCCAGTCTTGGAAATGAATTTACATTCTTCACAAAAGATTGCGTTAGTTTCTCTTGGGAGTGAGTTGGTGTCAGGGAGCTGGATCGACTACCACGAGAGTGGATTATTGTGAAGGAGTCATCCTTGGCATTTTGGCCTCGTTTGCTGTGTGCTACTTGGGGCTCCCATGTGTGCCATCTGCTGTGCGGTTTTAGAGCCTGGAGTCCTGATCATGTGACCCTTAGAGCTTGGTCTTTTCAGTCTACAAACCTAGGAGCCAAAAGAAGCCCCCCCCCCCCACAAAGAATCCAGCATAACGTTGTCACAATGACACAAAATTGACCAAGACACATGCTTCTAAAAATGACGCCCCGTGATGATGGGCCACCCACCTGCCCGTTGATATACCTGACTATGGTAGTTAAAGGCCAGTCGCAGAGACTAAAGCTGGAGTCTTTGTCTAAAGGCACCAAGCGACTTAACTGTAGTTGACAGAGGACTGTTGGAGAGAGGATAGGGAAGCATAAAAACAATGTAACTAAGGGCTAGGGATCTGGCGCTGTCAGCAGTGTGCTTGTCACACAAGTGTGAGGAGCCCCGGAACCTAGGCACAATGGTGTGTGCTTATAATCTCAGAGAGGAGGCAGAGACAGGAGAAGCTCTGGGTCTTACTAGTTGACCAGTCTGACCAAGTTGGCAAGCTCAGGCTTGGTTCAGTGAGAGTCTGTCTTAAAAAAACGTGGAGAGCAATTGAAGAAGTCAGCAGAAGTTGGTCTCTGGCGTCCCTGTGTGTGTGTGTGTGTGTGTGTGTGTGTGTGTGTGTGTGTGTGCACTTCCCCCACTCCCCAAACACAACCCATGCAGCTCAGGTAGGTCTCAAAATGCCTCCCAGGATAAGTTTTGACTATTTGGGAAGATGCTTAGTGTATAGAAGAAGCTTATGGCCCTGGATGTTGCGGGGATGATATCCTCGTGAAGAGCTAAGCAAATTCTTTATCCTTAGGCACCTATGAGTGACACAGGGTGGGAACCTACCAGCAATGAGTCAAGCCATTTGTCCCACCCCCCAGTAGTACTGTCGGAGGAGCAAAAGCACTGGGTGAGAAGAGATAGGCTGTAGGACAGAGGGCATGGGGTGCTAAAGAAGAGTTTTCAACATTTTGATGCCATTTTAGGTATATACATACAGCTTGCGAATCTTTATGTGTCAATCAACAGTGTTTCTCCCACGCTAATATGGTGGGTTGTTTTGAAGCTGTGTAGGTCTCCCTGGGTCACCTCTTTGCATAGACAGGGAGTGAAAAACAAGTGACATGGGAATTAAAATAATTGCCCATTACACACAGTGCTCAGAAGCAGGGCTTAAGCACACCCCCACCCCCACTGTAGTGTGGCCAAGGGAATGTGAACTCATCCAGTCTTTCTTGAGGCAGTTTGGCGGTCTCAAAAGTCTACCTGTAAGAAAGTGTGTGCAAATCATCAAACAAGCAAAGATCTAGGCATAGGGATATTTGTTATAATTATGGTTATTATAATGAACAACTGAAAACAACCTAAATAACCAGTAGTAAGAAATTAAGTAATACATAGAGACTTCATGGCTTGACACTCACCCGCTGCAGAGGATGCTGCTACTGTTATATGTTTAATGCTATGGAAAGATGGCTGTCACCTTTAGCAATGAAAGCAGATCTTAAAGCAGTTTAATCACGAGTCTACTTTTAATAGAGAAAACGGGAGACGGCTCGGTGGTTAAGAGATCTTGTTTCCAAACACCCATGCTACAACTGTTTGGAGCTTCAGCTCCAGGGGATCTGAGACTCTCTTCTGGTGCTGTAGGCATTCACTTGCATGTGTGTATGCACATAGGCAGGCAGGCAGGCAGACAGGCTAAAATACTTAAAAAAAAAGCAGAGATGGAGTAATGGGCCTTGCTCAATATGAGGATCTGAATTCATTACCCGGAACCCATGTGAAGATGTAGAGTGTGGCCGTGCTGGAAGCGGACAGGAGTTGGGATCCCTAGCCTAACAGGAGAGCTCCAGGACAGTAGGAGACCCAGCCTCAAAGGTGACAGGTGGTGTTTTTGAAGATGACACTTGAAGTTGTCTTCCTGCCTCCATGGGCACATGGGCACACACATGAACTTGCACACAAATAAATATGCACATATATACACATAAATAGATATGTTAATTTTTTTCAATATTTTTTTTGTCCTAAACATATTATTTTATTGAAGGGGACTGTCCTATGTAGAGACCCAGTCCTATACAGCTTACAAAGACAGCTTATAATTTCATGTAGAGAAGTGAAGTATTATTTTCAAACACTTGACTGTCTGTCTGTCTGTCTGTCTCTGTCTCTATCTATCTGTCTGTCTCTCTCTTGCTCTTTATCTATCCCCCGCCCCCAGAGGAACTTGCTATACTAAGCCTATGTTCTGTCTGTGAGCTATTTTCACAGCTTCTTGGCATTTTTATCAGAAAGAAAGCATGATATGAAATTGGCAAACTTTGTTGTTTAAAAATTGTGTTATTGCCATAAACCCAATTTTGAAATGCTAGTGCAAGAAGCCACAAGTATAAATATAAGAACTAAAGTATAAATGACAGTTAACAGTGTTTGGGTGGTATTGGGCTATGAACAGTCTTATTTTGCTTGTGTGTGTGTGTGTGTGTGTGTGTGTGTGTGTGTGTGTACACGGGTTCATGCACAGAGGCCAGAGGTCACCTTTGGGAATCATCTGCCTTCTGTTTGAGGTCGTGTCTCTCCCAGAGACTTGAGGTTTGCCCATTAGGCTAGGACGCTGGCCAGTGAGCCCCAGTCATCCTCCTATCTGCCCCAGTGCTAGGTTTATAAGCACAAACCACCACGTCCAGGTTGTTACATGGATGCTGCTGTTCCGGCTCAGGTTCTCAGGCTGGCATGGTGGGCACGGTTCTGACCGAGCCATCGCCCTCCAGCCCACAAGTGGTCTTTGTGCCACTTTTCTTCTTGCTTTAACATAACCAACCTTATAAGCAACAGAGCACAGAAGACCTCCTCATAGCTGTCTTCCTCTTCATTCAAAGTTTTTTTTTATTTAAAGACTTTAATTACTGATATAAAGTAAAAACAATTACTTGTTGGTTGGCTGAGAATTGCTAGAAATTAATAAATAGCTTGGAAATTATTTAGTAAATTCTAATTACTTAGCAAAAGTAATTAAAATATTTATAAGCGAACACCCATAAAACACCACCAAGCAAATACATTACTCAATAAATGGTTTAATTAGTATTTCATTACCAGAAATTAATCTCAGTAACCAAACATTACTACAAATTACATGTAGGACGGACAACTTATTTTACCGCTATTAATGATTTCAATTACGAAGTCGGTACAAGTCTCATTTCTTCTTGCTTCCACCACCTCCTCCTCCCACCAGACAAGTTCCCACACTCTAGGCTCAAGTTAGCATGTCTGCGACTGGTTGGACCCGTCCACAGTGTAGGGAACCCCAGGCACATGGATTAATAATTTCCTTCAGCTCATTTCCTGGTTGTCTTGCTGAAATAGGGGCCCTAGGTGCCTGTTAAATCAGTTGGAATCAGACTCCGGGGCTGGTGGGCTTCTTATCACTGATATATCCTCCTCCAGAGCCTTCTAAATCATTTGGCTACAGGGCTCAATTCCTTCCCCGGTGCCACTGCCAAAGCCTTAGCTGGCACTGGCTTCAATTTCTGGTTTGCCTCTCAGGTGTGAGTGGTACTGGTAAGGCTTGGGTTCCTGGCAAGGCGTGGGGCAGCATCTTCATGCAGCTCAGAAAAAGAGAGTTCTCTCTTCCACACCATGCAGTCACACACTGGAAAAGCTTTTAGCTCTTGCTAGCTGCTTTGTCAGGTTACCCAAGGCACAGACTCAAAATTTGTATGTTGGAGTCTTACTGGGAAATGCTTTCAGGACCTTCCCCCTTTATTGGGTGAGAGAAGAAGGGCCGAGCAGAAGGAGCTGCTGAATACTCCCATAAGAAAGCTCTGGAGCTTGGATGGTCCTTCCAGATGTTCTAGATTGAGGTGTAGGGAAGAAGTCTTTGCCATCCTAAATGACCATATGTTACACGGGGGTTACATGGGGGAAGACCATGACTCTTTTTTTTGGCAGAAGAAAGTGGCTGTAGAGGGACATAGTTGTCAACAGCTAGTACACCTTGGAGATGAGAGAATGTCTTCATTCTGAAGAAGGAATCTGGCAGCACACAGTAGCATCTACTTAGCCATCATCCACATAACCTCTTTCTGCAAGTACAACATGAGAAACCACATATGAACTCCCTACCTGGGGTAGCCTGAGCACTGTGGCTTCTTCTTGGTGTAGCATTGGTCTACCAGTTGTCCCAACATTCCACTGGGCTGGGGCTGGGGCTGGGGCTGGGGTTGGGGCTGGGGCTGGGGCTGGGGTTGGGGCTGGGGCTGGGGCTGGGGCTGGAGTTGGGGCTGATTGCACTTTTGACATTAGGGTAGATGCTTGCTTAGGATCAACTGGCCTAAACCATGACACATGATTTCAGGGTCACATCTCATTGTAGCCCTGGAGGTTAGCACAGTACAGGGCTCTGTTAATAGTTACTGCTTGGATGGACAGTAGTAAAGCAGATTGCACTATGTTTTCTCCTTGGTGACAAAAGCAGCTTAAGTAATGAAGCGCCTCTTTGTGGAACCATCATTGGCTGGTAAGGCTGGTGGCAGGAGTGTCTGTAGCTGTGGCAGCAGGAGTGTGAGGTAGCTGGTCACATTGTATCCATAGTCAGGAAGCAGAGAGATGAATGTTAGTATTCAGCTGGCTTCTTCTCCCCTCCACTCCCTTTTAATTCAGGCTGGCATGACAGTCTATGGGACTATGCCACATCCCTTCAGGTGTCTTCCCTCCTCAGTCAAACCTGTCTGGATGCACGTTCATAGACATTGCAGAGGAGTGTCTCTGGAGTGATTTTAAACCTAGTTAAGCTGACAATGGTCTCCTAAGTGCATTAATATAAACTATGACACATTCATCTGAGGGAAATAGTGACTATGACTTAATATTCTGGGTCAAGGAAAGCTTTCTTAGGGATAGAGAATTTTGAGCTGAAATCTAAGGAAGCAAGAACTGGGCAAGATAGGAGATAGGCTGGTATGCACCTGAAATTTCTCTTGGGCATCTACTTTTGCCCTTACTGTGCACCTCCTGGGAGGAAACTGAGAGAACTTGAGATGTTACATTCATTGAATTTCTCCTGATATCTGTGGCTGAAATGGATCCCCTGTTCTTATCATGTCCTATCTTGTACAAGATTCCTGTGTCAGACAGAGGGCTTATTTACACCCTAGCCTAGCCTACTGCAAGTTGTTTTTGCCTGCACCTGGGCATGCTTTCTGGTGTGGGAGGCATAGATGAGGTGTCCCAGATGAAGGAAAAGGAGATGAGACTAACCCAGGGTCACACAGGGGACATCTTGTATTCGAACGCCACATTTTGTCCACATCAGCAAGGATCAGACACTGGAGTCAGCTGGGCTGCATCGTGACTGACTTCTTACTTTGCATCTATCTACCATCGTCCCTGGGCTACCCCTACCTGTATCCACTGCTCCAAGATTGCTATCTGGTCTTTCACTTCTGCACCCGGGCAGGTGTCCTCTCCTTTCTCTGGGACCATATCTCTGCTCACAAAGTCCCTCCTTGGGGGACCTCCATTCATTGACTCAAGGTTATGCTGTGTTTGGACCTTTCTAGGTGTCTGCAGTCCTCAGCTTCCCATTCCTTTGGAAAGAGGTTATTTTATTTCAGAAATCCCATGCTTCAAACTGCACTTGGTCTAGAGTCCAGAGCTTGGAAGTGGCTGAAATGGAAGTCAAGCCCCACCAAAAGACCCCCAGATGCCTGCCTCAGCCACCATGCTCCAGTTAAGGCTGGTAGTGTGAGACATCATGTGGGAGTGGGGGGTGGTCTGCATGACCTCCCTAGGGAAGCAGGTTGGGAGTTGCCTCCAGCTTGGCTTCTGCTGCTGTGGAAGGACTGAGAAGGAGTGAGGAAGATGGAGAGTTCACATTTAATGTGTCTGGGTTTTTGCCTGCCTTGTCCTTAATCAGTCTCTGGTTAATTAGCCACCTCTCCTCAGCTCCACAGAACATCATTAATCATTACCAGCAAAAGCTGGTGGCTTTGCCTTCTAGTTCTTGAGAAATCTTGGCTCTTTGGGTGGGCACTTCTTGCCTGGGACATTAGAATGGTTACAAGGTCCTAGGGGGTCCTTTATAAGAGGGGCCTTCCCAATGTGTTTGGGAAGGAGCCATGGGGCTGATGAGATGACACAGGAAAAAGAATATAGCATCCTCCTCTTTCTCCTCTGATATTCCAATTTTGTTCATAGTGAAAATGTGCATATCCCCAGTGTCCCCATATTACCAGACTCTCTTGCAGCTATGGAAGGCCATATAACCAGGTTCAGCCTAATGTGGCATAATCTAGAACCTTTTGGAAGATCTAGGAGGCTTTTTTCCTTTTCTGGAAAGGGTTTTCAATGCCACTAATACTATCTCCGCATGCTTATCTTTCTCCCTTGAGTGAAGATCTAACTGGTGAAGAAAGCAAGAGAATTGTAGTGGCATTGGCCTTGAGGTTAGATACTGGTAGACCTATGCCAGTACCTATCTGCTATATATTTCTGTTAAGTGGAAAGGATATATATCTATTTATGTGGGCCACTGTTAGTTTCATAATTTTTTAAATCTGTAGTGGAATATGTTTCTGAAACAGAAGAGAACTTAGCCCAATTATAGATTCTCAGAAAACTGAGGGAATTCCAATTTCCAGACTTTATAGACCACTGAGATTATGTTAGCAACAGTAACTTGAATGTCACTAGTCCTGCAAATAGCACCTTGATTTCTTCATTATTAAAAAAAAGAAAGGTTCTGTTTTTATTTTCTCTCTCCCTCCCTCTCCCTCTCTCCCTCTTCCCCTCTCTCTCTGTGCACTAGTGTGTGTGTGTGTGTGTGTGTGTGTGTGTATGTGTGTGTGTGTGTGTGCACGTGCGTGCGTGTGCATGTGTGTAAGAATACAGCTAGCCATGGAGGCCAGAAGAGAGCTTTAGATAGATCCCCTGGAGCTGGAGGCACAGTGAGTCACGGGTGTTTGTGAGCTGCCTGACAAGATTGCTGAGAACCAAACTCTGGTTTCTGTAAGAGCAGAAGGCACTCTTACCTGCTCAGCCATCTCTCCAGCCCCCATTTCCACGTGTTAAAAGAATCATTGTCTAACATTTTTACTCACGTATGTCATTAAGAAATTGCCTCCCGGGTGGTGGTGGCACATGCCTTTAATCCCAGCACTTGGGAGACAGAGGCAGGTGGATTTCTGAGTTCGAGGTCAGCCTGGTCTACAGAGTGAGTTCCAGGACAGCCAGGGCTACACAGCGAAGCCCTTTCTCTGTGTAGCCCTTTCTCGAAAAACAAACAAACAAACAAACAACAACAACAACAACAACAAAAAAGCCTGATTGTGACATTGACATAGCAACAACAGAGTTACACTCAGGGTCACAGAGCACTTTGGAACTAAGCTACAAGAACAAATGCTCTAAGAAGGTCTTAATGGGCAGATGGGCATGGACGTGGAAATGATTTGCATAGGAGACAAGCACCATCTTGGGAGGAAAGTGCTCAAAACCATGGTGCAGCTTCCTATTTGCAGGTAAAGGCCACTGGAGATTTTTCTGTTAACCTGAGTTGATCCCATCTGAGACCCTTGGACAGGAAAGGATAAAAGGACCCCAGAGGCTAGCTCATCACCAGGAAATTAGGGAGTTTGAGTAGGTGAGCTAAGTTAATAACAAACTTAGATTTTTGAGGGATGCTTGTGACAGTCCAGCAGCTGGTGTCGTAGAAACTCTCCTGGCTTTGTGGATTTGCCAGCGACTTTCTGGGGAGAGTAGCTGTGCAGTATATATGTGAGTGTGTGTGTGTGTGTGTGTGTGTGTGTGTGTGTGCGCGCGCGCGCGCGCGCATTCATCTGGGTCAGCATAGGCATCTTTGAGCCCACAATCATGGAAGTGTCAAGTGCACAGAGCTGATTTTTAACAGTGGCCCCTTGTGTGAGCCATCAGGTAAGGCTGTTCTGTTAGCCTCTGGCCTTTGGAGCCCTGATCTTGGTATGTAATGTTCTCTGGCTCCTGGGGGAGTGTGGAGAAGGCAAGGTGTCCTAGTTTCACTTCTGTTGTTATAAGAAGCACCGTGGCCAAAAGCAACTTGGGGAGGAAATAGTTTATTTCAGCTTAAAGGTTAGGGTTCCTCATAAAGGGAAGTCAGGGTAGGAAGCCCATTAAGGCAGGCACTGAAACAGAGGTCCTGGAGGAATGCCACTTTCTGCTTACTCTCAGGCTTGAGCCCAGCTGCCTTTCTTATACAGCCCAGGGCTACCTGTCTGGGGGGTGCCATTGTCCACAGTGAGCTGGGTCCTCCTGCATCAATTTGCAATCAAGGAAAGTGCTCCACAGACAGACCTACAGGCCGATCTGATTGAGGCAATCCCCTAGCGGAGACTCCATCAGATAACTCTGGGCTGTGTCAAATTGACTGCTGAATCTAACTAGTCTGAGAGGCAGCCGAGAGTCATGATATGGTGACTAAGATAAATGAGCAGAGTCAGGCTTTTGGGTTCAAGTTCCTCTACTTGTCTATTTACTGGTTGTGCTGGGGGCTGGCCTGGCTCGTGGGTGTGCAACCCTGGCCGTCTCACAGAGCTTTCTCCTGAAACAGGCTCCATGCTTAGCCTCTTAAAGTCTTTTTTTTTTAAAAAAAGCAATAGTATTAATTGCATAAATCATGAGGACTCACTGGGAAACGTCTTCCAGTGCTTCTGACTACTCTCCCTTTCCTGTTGCCCTCTCCTGCCCACTCCCTCTCCCCAATTTCCATTTTCCCCTCTCTCTTAACAGACCCTTTTTGAAAAATCTGAATATATTTTGAATGAGGCCTTTACGTTTTCATTTTACCCTGAGCCCTGAAAATTATGTAGCCACGCCTGCTTATTAATTTCTCTGTGACTCTGTTTCCCTAGCTCTAAAATGGGTAAATAAAACAAAACAACACCCCCCCAAACTTATTACCTGCCTCAGAGAGGATTGTCTTATGTGACTCTATTTAAACATGTAAAACAGGGCCGGGCAGGAGAAAGCCTTTGCTTTCACGTGTATTCAGTGAGGTGAGTAAGGATTCCGGTAACGAGTTCATAAAACACAGAGATGCGACGTTTACGTCCTTGTCCAGTAAGGCCAATCAGATCACACACAAGGGCAGCAGCAGAGGAGGGGGAGAGGCCAAAGGCAAAATGAGAGGCCTGGGAAGGGTGGAGTCAAGGGTATCCCCCGTCTGGAGGGACTGCCAGCTAAGTCAGGTGTGACTTACAGGTACAGATGACGCACCTCTCGGATGGAGCCTGTATCCTCCCTAGAGAGCCAAACCAGGAGCCAGATTATCATCAGCATCCCTGCACCTGACACACTCTGATATTAGGGAAGGGGTCCAGCCTTAGCCTTCTGTCCAGCCTCTGCTCTTGAGCCTTGAGTGCAACCAACCCCTACGCGGACATGCTACACCTACACCCACTCACCCCAGACAGGGAACCCATGACAGACCAAAGTATGGATTCCACTAAGTCCAACTTGCTGGACTGGTGAGTTGTAGTGAGGTTTACTTACAGGCATGTGGGTCAGGAATGACTGACTGACAAGAGCAGGAACAACTGAAATATGGCTGCATCACTAAGAACTGTCCCAGCTCACAGGGCTGGGAACCTGGGGCAGACTGCACAACCTCCAGGCAGGTGGACAGGTCGCAGAGTGGCCTTCCTAGGTGCAGCTGTCCTTCTGAACCTCTCCTGGAAAGCTTGCCTGGCTTCTGCTTCGTCCAGGTGTCTGGAATGGTCTCGGCGGCTTCCTTACATCTTGGCTCACGTGTGTCTTGGGTGGTAGGGGCCTAGAGAATCTGGTCATCCTCAGGGACTTCCGGAAGCTATTTTGAGCTGCTTACCTGTGCTCATGGGGCTGCCCCGCAGGATGGAATGTTCAGAGGGGGGAACCTGTCTACAAGAGGAGGTGCAGTGGACAGCGCCTTGTGGTGACCGTCTCAAGGAGTGCATCCATCAACACTAAACACACAAGTAGACGAGATCACCCGCGTCTAGCTTGAACTTCTGTTCAGGCAATGGGGCTCGCCCAGCAGCTCAGAAGCTTCCCGTGAGCTCGTATCCAGCTGCTTCTTCCTCTCAAATCTACCACTGCCCTGTGCGTCACTTTAACAAATATCACCAGAGTTTTCCTTTGTTAGTTTTTATTTTAAAAATCCTCAATCTGGCCGGGCGTTGGTGGTGCACGCCTTTAATCCCAGCACTTGGGAGGCAGAGGCAGGTGGATTTCTGAGTTCGAGGCGAAACCCTGTCTTGAAAAACCAAAAAAAAAAAAAAAAAAAAAAAAAAAAAAAAAAAACAAAAACAAAAAAAACCAAAAAACCTTCAATCTGTAAAGTTCGAAGAATAAGATAGGAATTCTCTAGTCTTCCTTATTAATGTTAGAGTACAGTTAACACCGCTTTACAGTCACCCATGCATCTTTGCCTTTTAAAAATAATTATATATATATATATATATTGTGTGTGTATATATACAATATGTATATATGTGTATATACATGCCACAGTGCACATATAGAGGCCATAGGATAACTTGGAGGGAGCCAGTTCTCTTTCCCACCATGTGGATTCTGAGGATCAAGCTTAGGTCTCAGGCTTGGTGGAACACTCCATGGTCCACTGGGTCACTATGCTGCTGGCCCTTTTCTTTTCATCTTTCCTTCTTTCTTTTCCCTCCATCCCTCCCTCCCCTTCCGCGCTCCCCCCCCACAATCTTTCTGCTTCCACCTTCTGAGTGCTGAGATCACAGGCATGTACACCATGCCTACCCACCCCCCCAACCTCCCTCTCTGCATCCACGCCTGACAATCATTTGTAGATGACATGACAATTTCTTCAGCATGCTTCTAGGACAGGAGTACATACACAGTGGAATTACTATATTCCAGAAACCTAGCACTATTCTAGTGTTGTATTAGTTGATATTCATGTTTTCCCAACAATTTCCATAATGTTCTTATGTTTATATATGTTTTAAAATCTATAATTCAGCTAGGTGTAGTGGCACATGGTTTTCTTTAATCTTAACACTCAGTAGTCCGAGGCAGGTGGAGCTGTGTGAGTTCAAGGCCACCCTGGTATGTACGTACACACACACACACACACACACACACACACACACACAGAGAGAGAGAGAGAGAGAGAGAGAGAGAGAGAGAGAGAGAGAGAGAGAGATTGAGGCCAGCCAGAGCTACACAGTGAAATCCTGTGTCAAAAGAAAAAAACTATAATCCAGACTTGGAACACAACTTGCCTTTAGTTTTATGTCTCTTTTAGCAATTTAGATCTGTTTCCAACTGTTTATTATTTCACGATATTGACATTTAAAAAAGATACAGGGTAGTTTTCCATACTCTTGTTTGTTTTTGTTTTTGGAACTTGTATTTAGATGAGGCTGGCCTTGAACTCAACAGAGATCTACTTGCCTCTGCCTCCTGAGTGCTGGCCTTAAAGGCCTGTGACACCTGACTCCAGGTTGTTTTGTTTTAAACATATATTCCTAGTCCCTCCTTATTTTATTTAGTCTTTGAGAGTTTGACAGTGTATAGAATATACTTTGATTGTCCCTGACATTCCACTCCCTCCTCCAACCCTGCTTCCACCATCACACCCCTTCCCAACTTTATATCTTGTTTCTACCACTTTTAAAAATAACTTCTTGAGTCCAATTAGGCTGCCTGTGTGCACATGGGTATAAGGCCATACACAGGTAACCTCAGAGCATAGGTAACATACCAGGGGCCACCCTTGAGGAAAACAGACTTTCCCAGGACCCATCAGCTGCCAACATCTCCCCAGCTGAAAGTGAGTCCTCAGAGCAACACTCCCCAGGCTGTGTTTTGTTTTGTTTTTGTCTTTGAGATAAGGTCACATGTCCTGTCCTGGTTAACTTGGAATTGGTTATGTAGATCAGGGTGGCCTTGAACTCACAGAGATCCATTTCTGCCTTGGAGTTCCCCGATTAAAGGCAAGTGCTACCCATGTTCAACTTATTCCAGAACGTTTTTTTGAGTCTGATTGTTTCTCTGTGAGTAGGTTTGCCTTAAGCGTTGACAGAGCATCACAGGAATTGTATTACCAAGCGTTTATTATTTGTAATCAATGTGCACTATTAATGTTAGCTATAACTTACTAAGAGTCTGTCATGTGTGTGATTCTTGTTCCCATTTTATAGACAAGAGTAACTGGGGCAGAGAGTGACCAAGCATTTTCACTGAGATCGCATAGTCATAGAGAGGGTTAGCCAGGATGAACTCAGACTTGAACACCAGTTTCCTGACCATTCTAACCAACTCCACTAATGCCTCTGGGAGAAGACAGGCAGCTAGATCCTGGAGGGCTGGGCTTGTGTGTGTTCTCGTCAGAAGTCCCAGATTAGTCAGGGCCAAACCCTGACCCACAGTCCATAACTGCTGATTGATTAAATGATTGAACACATTTTCCAAGAACCAGGCTTAGCTTGAGCTCATGAACGGTGTTATGGTAATGACCAGAGGGCTTGCCAGAGTTCTGCAGCTGCGGGCCCCAGCTATGAAATAATGAGACTGGCATCCCTGTCGGCTGGACCCAAGGAATGGGGCTGGTCAGGTTTTCTCCGATGACTGTGACAGAGGAAAATTAAGTGAGAAAAGAGAGTTTGGGAACAATATTTGCGTCACCCATGGCATTGCCTATGTCTTCCTGCGCTTAAGGTCTATGTGGTTATAGATACGCTTGGGGTTTCATACATGATGCAAAGCGAATGTACCGAATATTCACCTCTGAGGAGAGAGACTGGGGAGCCTAGAGGCTGGGAGGAGGCTTTATCTCCCACCCTGTGCATTCGTAGAAATGATACAAGTGACGAATTATTATATGTATATTTTAAAACTTTACTTACTGTGTGAGAATTTGATGTGTGTGTGTGTGTGTGTGTGTGTGTGTGTATGTGCGTGAAGCTAGGGGATATCAGGTGTCTTACTCTGTCATTCTCTCATTGAAGCTAAAGCTGGGTGGGCAGTCAAAGTCCCAGTGGTTCTCTTGTCCCCTATATTACCGGGGCTGTAGGTACACATATATGGCCATACCTGGCTCTTTGTTTTTATCATGTGTGTTACTATCCACACTCAGTTCTTCATACTGCGCAGCAAGCACTGTTACCTGCTGAGTTGTGGCTCCAACCCCTGTGAGTATGTTTCTATTGAGACAAATTAAGCACCACAGATAAGTAGGGCATTGTGGTGGTTTGAATATGCTTGGCCCATAGGGTGTGGTACTGTTAGGAGGTGTGGCCTTGTTGGAGAAAGTGTGTCACTGTTGGGATGGGCTTTGAAGCTCTGCCCAGTGCAGAAGAGACAGTTTTCTCCTGACTACAGTCAGATCATGATGCAGAACTCTTAGCTCCTCCAGCTTCATGCTTGTCTGGATACCGCCATGCTCCTGCCTTGATGATAATGGGCTGAACCTCTGAACCTGTAAGCCAGCACCAATTAAATGCTGTCCTTATAAGAGTTGCCTTGGTCATGGTGTCTCTTCACAGCAATGGAGACCCTAAGACAGGCATAGTTCCATTTATCATGGAAGCAGGGGATATTTGAGAGTGAATGCCAGACCTTCTCTGGGTTACACCAGCGAGAGGGGATGATAGGAGCTGTTGGACCTACCTGGACAAGTGGTCACCCTGCAAAAGCTAAAGTACCCTTTGTTCTCCCTATCTGGTTATGTCCATCCATGGCCAGAGGTAGCCACTGTGATCACTGATATATGCATTTCAGAGGCCCCCATGTGTATGGAGAGTAGTTGTTGGAGAATAGTGCTTGGCAAGGCCTGTCTTCCCATCAGTGATACAATACTAGCTACATCGAGTCCAAGTTGACATTTTTTGCTCAGCATATGTGTTGATGATTTAGCCATAGCATGCTGGCATGGATCTACTCCATTCCCACCAGCTGCTCAATAGCATTCTTCATAAGAACGAGCCCTCTCTCATTTACCCATTCCTTTGTGTAGGGATATTCAGGTTGTTTCCAATTCTACAGTTACCGGCTAGGCTATTGTTTATGATGGTGAGAGTCTCTCAGCTGTGGAACAAGCTAGCATCTTTTAGAAGTCAGTATGAAATTGAGATGATATCAATAGATGTAAGTTTTAGGAACCTCTGAGTTTATGAGTATGGTTCCTCACCAGGCTTGAGGATTATGTGCCTTTCACATCCATACAGATGCAGGGGTTCAGAACTGGGACTCCTCCCTCTTTACCATGAGAAGTTCTTCAGGCTGTTTTTGGCCTCTCTTCATCTTTCCTGCATTTGTGGCTCAGCACCTCCCAGAAGGGCTGGTGCTTCTGTTCTCCCTGTCGTTCTGCACCTTACCACTGTCCTTATGAGCATTTTAAATCACTATCAGTGGAATATGGTAGAAAGAGCCTGGCTTTAGGTATGGGCAGTTTCTAGCCCCCCTATCTGGCTGTGCAGCCTTGAGTAAATTGATTTGCCTTCCTGGGTTTCCATCTCTTCATTTGTGGACTGAGGAAAACATTATACATCTCTTGACTGTGAGCTTTTGGGAGGGCCCCTGGAGCCACAGAGTGAGCTCTGTGTAAGTAGTGGCTTCTGTGCCCTGTCCCTGGTCTCATTATTACTGGGTGGATTAGTGTCACCCAAAGGTGTGCCTGAGAGCAAACCAGGTGTCATTTTCTCCTTTGGCACTGTCCTCATCCCTCCCAAGTCTTGGCAGAGGGTTGGTAAATGTTTTGGATCTTAAGAAAGGAGGCTGCTGCAGGGACTAGGTTCTAGTTCCTAGGTAGTTTAGGATCTTAGGGTGTTGCCTAGCAACAGGCAGGGCGATGAAGGGGGAGCTATGGATAATTAGAACTGAGCAAGAGTCCTTAAACCTGGGAGTCTTTCATCTTGGCCTAGGGGATCAGCTGGTCTCATGGAGACGTGCTGTCGATGTCCTCTCAAGTGCTTGGCCTGATAAGGGAGACCCTATGTTCATTCCAGAGGATGTCTCTAGACTGTTGGAGTAGACACACTCACATTTTGGAATGCTTCCCGTCTCGTAGTGGGGAGGTCTGCTGGTGTCAGCGAGGCCTTCCTTTGGAGTGAGCCTTATTTCCTTACACTGCACATTTCCTTATTTCCGTGTACACTGGTCTCTACCAGGCTTTGGGCTTCACAAAGACCAATGGGATACTTCGCCCTTGCTATCTCAGGTCCCAGCTTGTTTTGGCGGCACAATTTTTTTTTTTTTCAAGACAGGATTTCTCTGTGAGCCCTGGCTGTCCTAGAACTTGCTTTGTAGATCAGGGTGGCCTGGAGCTCACAGAGACTCACCTGCCTCTGCCTCCTCCTCAGTGCTGAGATTAAAGGTGTGCACCACCATACCTGGCCATCTGCTGCACATCGTGACAGATGCCCATCCTTTTAAAAAAAAAGATTTATTTATTTATTTATTTATTTATTTAATGTATATGAGTACACCATTGCTCTCTTCAGATACCCCAGAAGAGGGCACCATTATAGATGATTATGAGCCACTATGTGGTTGCTGAGAATTGAACTCAGGACCTCTGGAAGAACAGTTGGTGCTTTTAAGCACTGAGCTGTCTCTCCAGCCCCAGATGTCCATTCTTAAAGGCTTTATAGAAAGAGGCAGGGCCCTTCTGCAGCTCAAAGGCTCAGGAAAGGTAATTTAGGAAAAGAGAGTTGAGGGTATCCTCAGAGATGGTGAAGAGGAGGCCAATGGTGTGTGTGTGTTGCTCAGTCCCAGGAGCAGAGAGACACTGAGAACCTGGCCCTGCCTGCCCTCCCACGGCCTTCTGCGCCCTATTCTGGAAGGCTCAAAGGAGCACCCACAAAGCCTATCCCTGAGGGAGCAGTGGACAGAGGGTGTGAGAGAAGACACTCGTGATTGTGGGCTGATGGGCAAGTCAAAGCTGCTGGTTAAATGACTTTAAAGTGGTGGCCATTTATAAGTTAATGAAAGAGAAAATAGGCACATTATACACACAGATTTGTCCTTAATGAGGGGAAAAGGCATTGTTTACTGATGCTCAGCTCTAATTATCCATGCACACGGCCAGCTTGTTCCAGTGCTGCTCTTCCTCCATACTCTGTCTCCTCTTTTAACCCTTCTGTGCCCACATGGGCACCAAATCATCGCCCCTCAAGCTGCAGCTTCCAGGGCTGACTGGAGATCCTTGTTCTGTCTCAAGTCTTTAGAGACCTTGATGCTTACACGCAGTCTGGCAGGAGCTTGTATCTTCTACTGTCCCAAGTGGGGCAACTAGCAGGAAGGAGATGCCATCGGGATACTCTGGAAACCGTCCTTGAGGGGGAGCAGAGATCAGGGCCTGCTGGTCTTTGAAGAGGGGTTCCAGGGCAGCATGGAGAACTCAGTCAGCGAGGCAGATGGAGCGTGGGGACTACAAACTGGGACACCCCACCCTACCTGGAAGTGAGGAAGTAGAAAGTCTGAAGGATCCTGTAATGCTCCAAGAACCTGATTCTTCAGCTGCAGTTTCTGAGAGGAGATTCATGACTTTTTTTCTGAGGCCATTGGCATTTGTCTTAAAGCTGACCCTCACCTCCTTATATAAGATTTCTTTGTTTATCAGAATGGCTAAGATTAAAAACTCAGAAGACATCAGGTGTTGGCAAGGATGTAGAGAAAGAGGAACACTCCTCCACTGCTGGTGGGAATGCAAGCTGGTACAACCACTCTGGAAATCAGTATGGCGGTTCCTCAGAAAACTGGACGTGATACTTCCGGAGGACCCAGCCATACCACTCCTGGGAATATACCCAGAAGATTCCCCAGCATGCAATAAGGATACATGCTCCACAATGTTCATAGCAGCCTTATATATAATAGCCAGAAGCTGGAAAGAACCCAGATGTCCCTCAGTGGAGGAATGGATACAAAAAAATGTGGTATATATACACAATGGAGTACTATTCAGCCATTAGAAACAATGAATTCATGAAATTCTTAGAGAAATGGATGGAGCTGGAGAACATCATACTAAGTGAGGTGACCCAGTCTCAAAAGAATACCCATGATATGCAGTCACTGATAAGTGGATATTAGCCTAGAAGCTTGGAACACCAAAGACATAAATCACATACCAAGTGATGTCTCACAAGAAGAAAGGAGTGGACACTGGTGCTAGAATGGACCAAAGCATCATTGTGGGGGAGTCCAAAAACAGTGAGGTGGGAGGGGGTGGATGAGGGAGCAGGGGGAGGGAAAAGGGCATGTGGGACCTTTGGGGGGTGGGGAACCAGAAAAAGGGAAATGAATTGTAAATATAGAATATATCCAATAAAAAAAAAAGATTTCTTTGTTTAGAAGGCTTGCCCCACACCCCCATTCACTAAAGTAGCTCCTGTTGATTTGTAAGTATGAAAGAATAGCCAAAAGACCTTTGTTGAGGACATTTATTAAGAGTCTTTGTGCCAAATAACTCCCCTGCATTGTCTCATTTAGTCTGCCCAGATGTGGCCATAGGGAGGTGTCACCATAGCCATGAGAGTCAGAGAAATGCTCTGCCTTGTCCAAGTCAAAGGACAGATGAAAGAGATGGAGCTCCGGGTCACCTGACCCTTGACGCCTGTTCCTTTCCCACTGTGGCCTCCTGCCAACCTCAGAGAAAACTCTGCTCCCTTACAGGGGTAGAAAGGCCATGACTGATTCCCTAACCACTGTGCTTCCGGCCTTTCTACCCCGATGCTGAAGCACGGCAGTTGCTCTATTTAGTCCCTAAACCTGTACTGGAAGCTTCCAGGAATGAATATGGCATTGAAAACTACAGTTTTAGGTTCTGGTTATGTAGCATTAAGGTGGAATTTAATGGTATAGAACAGCCACTTGTGCTTGTGGGCTTTGTAGGTCAGGAGTCCAGGTAGGTCACTGCAGTCTGATTTAGCTACGCTCTGTGTGTATAGGAGCTAGAAGGTGCCGAGGCTGCCTGTGATATAGCTACTCAGGGCTGGGATCATCCGAGGCTCATTCTGTTATATGGCTCGTATCGAGTGGCTGTTGACTGGGACTTTTGACTACAATATCTCAATGTGGCTCCCACAGAGCTCTGGCCTCCTTACAATCTGGCAGCTGACTTCTCAGGAGAAGGCTGGAGTGCCTCGAGGGATTGGCTGTCTGTGTGGTATGGGATCACATCAGATACGTTGGATTTGCTGAGGAGTTACAAAACTGTGGTGTCAAGGGAAGGCATAGATAGACTGCTACTCGATGGGCCGATGTCGAGGTTCTAGGAAACCAGGGGAAGGAAGCCTGCTTCGTTTGCTTCCCTCCGAGGGAACATTTAACAAGGCAACCTGTTAGGCATCCAGGAGGCCACAGCATTGCTGCTGTTGGAAAGACTATCCCTCCTGTGCCCCCCAGACCCCAGACTCGGGTGTTTGAACACTTGGTTTCTGGTTGGTGGTGCTATTTTGGGAGGCTGCAGAGCCTTTAAGGGGCTCTGTCCTAGCTAGCACTTGACTGCTCTGGGTGGGCCTGGAGGAGGATATCCACTTTTGATTCTGGCCCAGCTTCTCTGCTTCCTGCTTGCCACCATGCTGAGACAGCTGTCTCCACTTCCTGTCAGCTGCCATGATGTGACAATTATCTCACTATCCTCTTACCATGAAGGGAGCTACCCAGCTCCTCTGGGTTCTTTGCTGAACTGAGAATTTTTTATTCTCATTTGAGTGTGTGTGTGTGTGTGTGTGTGTGTACACATACATGAGTATGGGGTATGTGTGCATGTATACACATGTGAGTATGCATGTGTAGGCCAGAGGTCAACTTTAAGAATCTTCCTTAATTGTATTTCCAACTTTTTTTTGCTTGTTATTGTTTTTAAGAAAAAAGTCTCTCATTGAATTTGGAATTCACCAATTCAGCATGTTGGCTAGTTACTAAGTCCCAGGGATCTGTCTCTGGTCCTTCCTTAGAGTTGGAGTTAAGGTACGTATCGTCTTCCCTAGCTTTCTATGTGGTTAAGGATCTGAACTCGGGTCCTTATGAAACACTTTACTGACTGAAACACTTTACTGACTGACCCATCCCCACCGCCCCTTGTATGTCCAAGTAAGGAGTACATACATTGAATAGTGTCTTAGTTACATTTCAATTGTTGTGACAAAACACCATGACCAAGAGAATTTATAAAAGAAAGCATTTAACTGGTCTTTATAGATCTAGAGGATTAGAGTCCCTGATGGCTGAGAAAAGGCATGTCAGCAGAAACAACTAAGAGCTCACATCTTGATCCATAAGCAGGAAGCAGAGAACATATTTCAAATGGCATGAGTCTTTTGCAACTTCAAAGCCCGCCCCCAGTAACACCTCTCTCCAACAAGGCCACTCCTCCTAATCCTTCCCAAACAGTTCCAGCAAACAGAGCCCAAATACTCAAACATAGGAGCATCTGGGGCCATTCTCATTCAAATCACCACAGACTGTCATCTACACTCTGGGCTGAGCATTTTACACAACTGTCTCTTTTCAGCCTTTTAACAATGCTGTTCCAGCAAGGCAGATGAAGGAAGTTACTTCTCTAAGGTTTAGAGAGGTTAAGTGATTTGCCTAAAGGCATCCAGCTAGGAAGTAGTGAAACTGGGATTTGAGTTCTAGGTGCATGTTCTCCAGAGTCTGCTCCCCCATGGGGGGCATGATATGCAGATAGTGGGCCTGGTTGCTTCAGACAAGAGACTAGAATCGGACAGAGGAACTGTGCAGGCCTGAGGGTTTTTTTTTTTTTTAAATCTCCTTTGCTTGAGCACCAGATTCACTCCCCCTCTCCCCCCAGTCTTGGCTCCTGCAAAGGTCTGAGCGAGCCGTGGAAGGCACTAGCACCGAGCTCTAGCCCCCGTGGGTGCTTTCCCATGGGTATTCAGTGCTTAGCTGACGAGTCCCTTTCCTTTCATTTCTTGTTATCTTTCCTCTGGAGAGTCCCTTCCCAGGACTGAAGGGAGGTGGCAAAGATGGCCTTGAGGTCTGCCCATGGTCCTGATGCTCTCTTTGGGTTTCAGGATCCTGAGCCTTCTCTGCTGTGGCTTTCCTTGGAAGGGCTTTAAATGATTTTTTTATAAAAACGGCAAATGTACAAGGTAATTGAGTCTTCTATTTTATTACCCCGAGCTGCCTGGACCTTGCCTGGCCCCGTCCTCCTCACTCACCGAGCCGCCAGAATAAAGTTGGAAGTGTTTGTGCTGGTAATATACAGGACTTAATTAACCTGGCCTTTTATAGCATTTCCAATGGGGGCTTGGAACGAACTCGGAGGAAGCTTGAGAACAGGGAAGGGGGCCTGGAGTGGGGGCGTGTACGTACGTACAGCACTTGATGTTGTTTTTTTTCCCTCCTGTTCTTTCCTCCGGTACTTTAATCAGCATTTAATGACCCAGTTGAAAATTCATCATTCAGACCCAAGTGCTGGTGGGAAGGCCTGGAGGGGAAGGCTGCCTACCTCCTTCTCTCCCTCCCTCCATCTCTCCCTCTCATGCCCTACGGTAGTTAGTGAGTCCCTGCTGCTGCTGCTGCTGCTGCTGCCTCATTTCCAGGAACTTCCAGTAGAGGTTAGTCCCTCCTACATTAGAAAGGAGATAACAAATTAGCATCCCCATCTCCATGCTGGCCAATGCAGCACTCTCTATATAGTGCAAACCTACTGGAGAGGATTCCGATAGGCTACGTCTCTGTTCTCTGGACCCGAGTCGGAGCCGGTGACTCGTCCAGGCCATTCTGAACCCTCTAGGCTCCAGCCTTTCACTCCCTTTCTTTCAGCACAAAGCTGGGTCTGAACTGGGCACCCTTCTCTACTGGCCCAGGAAAAAGTGACTCAACCAGATCCACCTTGGGCCAAGGGAGAGGGTGTACCTGCCAAGTTGCCCTCATGTCTTACGACTATTATTTTCGGGAGTAGTCCAAGTGAGGGCATTAGGGCAAGTGCCTCTCACCAGCTGCCTGCTCAGACCTGGCTCTCCATCCCCCGCCTCGTAAATCCTGGCCCAGCCCTGCCGAGTGGTTACATCACCCCAAACCTCATGCAACAGTTCGATTTGGAAATAAAAAGGCAGGTGTTAATGGACTCACTCCCTGTGCCCCTTTGTGGTGTCTATGACCCTTGATAGCTTTTAACCTCACAGTTAATAAAAGTTTGGGGGCCTGCCCCAGCCCAGATCTCCACTCATTCTTTCATAATGTCAGCAAATTCCTCCTGAGTGAGCATCAAACACTAGACTTTTCAGAGGAGATTGGGGGACATAGATGTGCAAAAAAGAATCTTAGCAAGGCCTACAGAGGATGTCCACAAATCACAAGGACTCAGAAATAGATGCTCTAGGGCCTATTCTGGCCAGGGTTACTATCGCTGTGATGAAGCAGCACCACCAAAGCACTCTGTGGGGGAAAGGGTTTATTTGGCTTACACTTGCACATCACAGGTCAGGGTGTAGATCCTAAAAGAGCTTTCATTGTTCAGATGACCCACCCAGCAAACATCCCTCCTCCAAGAATACCCATGTTCTCCACTGGGGGGAATGTCAGACCTCTCATTAAATCTGTTTCATTCTAAATGGGCCAGAGCTGTCTCCATGGGTCAGCCTATGTGTAGAGGCAGCCATGGGACTAGGTTAGTCCTGGCAGCAGAGATTGGTCCAGCCATGGACCTATAACTGGGGCTGAGTCAGCGACAGTGACTGCTGTAAATCCCAGAAGGGGGTACTGATTTTTTTGTCCTGGGCTTCTGTGGTGGTTTGACCACCAGGGCTCATCCATAGGAGGTGTGGCCTTTTTAAAGTAGATGTGGCTCTGCTGGAGGAAGTGTGTTCCTGGAGGTGGGCTTTGAGGTCTCAGAGGCTCGTCAGGTCCAGTAGCTCAGTCTCTCTCCATGGCGCCTGTGGATCTGGGTGTAGAACTCTCAGCTCCTTCCTCAGCATCATGTCTGCCGGCAGGCCGCCATGCTTCCCGCCACGGGGGGGGGGGGGTAATGGACCAAAACTCTGAACTGTAAACCAGCCCTAATTAAATGCTTTCCTTTATAAGAGTTGCTGAGATTATGGTGTCTCTTCACAGTAATAAAAACCCTAATTAAGACAGCTTCCCAGAACTAGGGTTACCCAGAAGGAGGCTCACCGTTCCTGGTGGCTTCCTGCCCTCACTTGGGTGAGTTTCTCTGAAACAGAGGGTGAAGCCAGGCTTCCTTCTCTCTATGTCTGAGAGTGTTGGGTGGTTGGAGCTCATCCTGCTGAGGGCCAAATCTCCCCTGAACCTTTTCCCACAGGAATCCAGACAACTACTGGGATCAATCTGTGGCTTATACTTGTGTGAACCCATTCTTCTGAGCTTTTGTGGTCTATTTAGCTCCCAACTCACAAGTTTTCTAGGTTCAAGGACTAATTGGAAGCCACTGTTCCCTTCCCTCATTCAAGGTGGTACAAGGAGTTATGGGCTCCTCCCATTTCCCTATTGTGACAGAGTCAAGGCACTTTTAGGGTCAAGTTTGGCCTTAGAGATTCCTGGAACATAGAAGTTGGGGCTGTATTAGTAAATGTTCTTATCACTGTGTCAAAACACATGATAAATGTAATGTAGGGAAGGGAGGCCTTCTCTCATCTCACAATCCTAGAAAGCATGGCACAGGAGTGCGAGGAGCTGGCCACCTCACATCAGTCGTCAGGAAGCAGGGAGGCGAGCGCCTGCACTCAGTTTACTTTGTCCTTGCTTGCCATCTGATGCAGTCTGTTTCCTAGCCCACAGGATGGCGCCGCCCCATCCAGTGCAGATACTCCTGCCTTAGTTATACTTCTCTGGAAGTACTTTCCCAGACATTTTCTGAAGTGTGCCTCCTATGTGACTTCAAATCCAATCGAGTAGACAATGAAAACGGGCCATTCTTTTTAAGGCCTACATCTGTGAGATTCTGAGAGCAAATACCTCAAGTGGGAATTTCTGGTTTCACTGGAGACTCAGTTGTGTCACGGGATGTTTTTTCTGGAAACTGGCTCATGAGAGTATGTTTTGCTGGAAACAGACATGTGGTATATTTCTGGAAGCTTCCTGATGAAAGGGCATGTGGTATTTTGCTGGAGTGGATGTGTGAGAGGACATGTGAGGTTTGGAAAGAATAACCCAAAAGATAGTGGACAGACCTCTTGCACTGGTTGGCCTTGCAACTCCTTGCTGGCCATCCTTGGGATTCTCGATGCTGATCTTCTCTGACGGCACTCTTGCACTGGTTGGCCTTGCTTTCTTCGATGATCCTCACTTGTCGTGACTTTGTAGAGAGAAGCACACCAAAGAACTCTGGTGGTAATTGGGTTGCTTCTTGCCACTTCTGTGGTCTTGTGCTGATTGGTGGATCCTCAAGCTTTCTTCTGGATCAAGCTATGGATTTGTGTTTGGTTTTTGTCAAGTGGACTGGGCTACTGACAATGAAGATTGGAATCGCCCCAAAGAACTAAACAGGTCCATAACCCCTGTTTCCTGTTAACCTTTCTTTCCCCCCCAGCCTCTGGTGGGTGGTGGGCTAGAGGAAGGCTGAAGCATTAAAGAACCACAATTAAAATAGGTTTTGAGGAATTAAGCCTACAAATGCTTCCTTAAATGTTGTACCTTTGACTTCTCTTGCTGTTTCCTAGACTGGCTGGTCCTGTCAAGTTGCTAGGGTCCAAACTTGTCTGTCTCCAAGCTAGCCTCAAAAGTTCATAATTGCCGCTATTTCTCTATTCTTTTCACTAGTTATACTTTGGTCTTTAGAAGATTATCTTCCCTTTATAAAGATCTCCTTTGGGGTCTTAACAAGCTAATCAGAGTAGAGCCTGATGCAACTCATCCTATCCAGGTATCTTTGAAGGCAAAGGACCTGAATTCAAGATGAGGTTTCTCTCTGTGGCACTGGTTGTCCTGGAATTTTCTCTATAGCCCAGGCTGGCTTTAAACTCAGAGACCTCTACTAGGTTCAAAGGCATGTGTCACCTGTGGTGATTTGAATTTGCTTGACCCAGGGAGTGGCACTATTAGGAGCTGTGGCCTTGTTGGAAGAAGTGTGTCATTTTGAGGGTGGGCTTTGAGACCCTTGTCCTAGCTGCTTGGAAGCCAGTCTTCTCCTGTTTGCTTTTGAAACAAGATGTAGAACTCTCAGCTCCTCCTATGTCTGTCTGCATGGTGCCATGCTCCCACCTGGATGATAATGGACTGAACCTCTGAATCTATAAGCCAGCCTCAATGAAATGTCCTCTATAAAGGTTGCTTTGGTCATGGTGTCTGTTCATAGCAGTAAAACTCTAACAAGACACCACCACATTTGGTTTTCTGAAGATTCTTTTTGAATAAGGCTGAGCACAGAGAATCCAAGCCAACAGAGAACCTGCATAGGTGAGTGCAGGATCCATTTGTGGTACCAGCTGTATCATTATTTGGCATGTGTTCTTCCACGATGGGACTTACCTTAGAATGTAAGTACATGCTTCATAGGCTCAGACTGGTGGAAGGGCACCGAGGCTGGTGCTTGATTTGGGGGACGCCATTCCTAGCTTTTACATGGCACTCAGGATCGAACCCGGGTCCTCATGTCTGCAAGTTAAACACTTTACTGACTAAACAATCTTTCAGCCTCTAATTTCGACTTTCTTTTCCTCTAATTGTAACAAGGGCCTCTTGGAGACAGGGTTGGCTTGGACTTGGTCCCCCTGATGTCCCCATTCATCCAGCAGCAGAAAAAGCCCTCCAGCATCCAGGGTAGCTACACTCTGGCTAGTTGCTATGGGCCTGGACAAAAGACAGGGCATTCTTGGGGATGAAAACGCCCTCTGGCCACCGCAGGAAGCCCAGTGCCCAGACTCCTTCTGAATAACTGGAATCATCCAAAAATTCTGTCTGTAGCAGCTTTAACAGTCAGAAAGACCTGGGGCAGTCAGTCACCCTTTCCAGGGCTGTGAAAGCCTAGGGTAGCCAGTCCAGTCTCTCCCCCAGCCCCAGGGCTGCAACCGAACAGTGTTGGCTGCTTAATAAAAACAGTGCCGATGCCAAGCCCTAACTCCATTGGAGAAATAGCCCTGTGCCCTCGATCCCATTAACATCTCACACCTTAATGCGGCCATATTTTTGGAAAGCCAATATGTGCTGAATAGCTTATTGGTATGCAGCTCCGGATGGGGGTGGGGGCTCCTGGGAGGGGGGGCTACTCTGCAAAGGGGATGTAATTAAGCCTCAGAATGTTCAATATATGCCCCAAAAGGCTGGCAGTCAGGGGTAGGAGAACAAGAACGATGGATTATCTAGAAGCAGTTCGTGTGCCGGCAAAGCTAGGCCATGGTCTCCCACCCTCGCTCACCCCAGGTCCCCAGACAAGCAGAACAGGGCCCACCCACCCATCCTTTGGGTCTCTAACTTCACATTTCCCAAGCAGGTTCTATTGGCAGTTCCTCTCAGATAAAATACATCATCATTTGCTCCATTAGAAAATAAATGTATGGCTATATTATGGGATTTGCATTCCATTACCTTGGTTTGCATGCCATAAAACATTTATTACACCCTTGGGCTAAAGTCTTAATAATGACTGGGTGCACGGCACTAATGCGGTGCTGGTCTTGCTCGGGAACCAGAGATTAATGCCTTTTGATGTCACCCAGCTAATAGTCCCGCTCACCAATTTGTCCCATCAGAAGACATTAGAATCAGGCCTGGTGTGAGGTGGAGGGGGGGATCACTCTTCAGCTTTACCAGGATAGTTGGGGCTCCCCTCTCTGCTTCCCTACCTGACCTTAATCAAAGTGAAATCTCAGAGTCGGCCTCTTCAATCCTGGTTAGCTGTCACCCCCAATCCCTAGCCTTGGGCAAGTCCCCACCCTGGTGTGAAAGCTACAATCAGACCTTTAAATGCCTGTGTTGGGCTAGTCAGCAGTGGCAGCTGCTATAACAGCTGGGTGCGTGTGTGCACCTGCAAGTGTTTGTGTGTGTATGTGTGTGTGTGTGTGTGTGTGTGTGTGTGTGTGAGAGAGAGAGAGAGAGAGAGAGAGAGAGAGAGAGAGATGGGTCTTCCACACACCCTCCAAAGTATGTTTGCTTTAGTGGTGGAGTAGATGGTTGTGTGGTGGACAGCTTGCCGAATGGTCAGAGGTTGTATAGGCCTGGAAATGAGCCCATTGAGAGAAACCTGTTTACAGCGAGCGACCTGACTCTGAACCAAGCCCTAGTTTACAAACAGGCACAAAGGATATTTGCATGACTACAGAAGAGATACTCACTATCTCAGAGACACAGCCTCTGGGACAGGGCTGGGCGAGGCGGGAGCATCTCCCCTGTCAGGCCCAGAACCTTACCTAGATCTGTCAGAAACACTGCCGAAGAGCACTCACCCTCAGCTCCCCAGTCGGCAGCGCACACCCCTGTGGACGGCCACGTGCCTGCCGTTGACAAGTGTCCCCGAGTGCCTGTGGACACGTGTGTGGCACTCTCCTTCCTCGTCATTTCTGAGCATTTACATATCAGAACACACATTATCCCATTAGACCTCACTTTCCTTTGATTTCTCCTTTATATTACTGTAGGGTCAATATATCGATTTTTTTTAAAAAAAATTATGTGGATAAGTTGGTTATATTATCTCTGCCTTCCATTCTGAGGTGGTAAATGGGGCATGACAGGACCTGGTGATAAAGGGAGGCCACGGTTCCTATGAGCTGGGGATCATAGCTGGGATTCTACCGGCGTGGGGAATCCCAGGCCTCCTATCAGCTTTTGTGTCACTTGTATCTAAGTATGAGACAGAAGCAAGTTAAGAGAGGAGGGGCTCACCGGGCTCCTGGTTCCGGGGTTTTGTGATGAAGGGGGGAGGCACACCAGAGCCCATGGCCACAGCCTGCCCAGGAGGTTCCATTCACCTCAACGGACTGGAGTAGAGCCTGGGCTATTCTCCTTCAGACCTTGGGAGCTGGAGCGAGAGCTCAGCAGCTACAAGCACTTGCTTTTGCAGAGGACCCATTTAGCTCTCGGTACTCATCCTGGGTAGCTCCCCAGTGTCTGCAGTTCCAGCTCCAGGAGATCCGACTGGAGTCGTATGTCCTACTCTGGACTCCACAAACACTCATATACACACATGGCTTGTGCACCTCCCCCCACACTATAAAAATAATAAATGCAAATCTTGGAGGCTGAAGAGAAAGAAGGTCCTGTGGCTCAGAGCACGCACCGCTTTCTCAGAGAAATTCGGTTCCCAGCGTCTGTCACCTGCAGTAGCTTACAACGACCTGCACCTCCAGCTCAGGAGGATCCAGCGCATCTTCTGGACTTTGTGGTATGGGCACCCACACAGGCCAATTTAAATACATTAAATAATCATTAAAAGACCCTGTCTCCAGACAGTTTCTCCAGCTAGACCCCACCTAATAAAACAACTTCGCCAAGCAGCACCAGCTGGGGTCAAGCACTCAAACACACGAAGTTCTATAGGGTGGTTTCATATCCACGCAGTTATTCAGGAAGGCGCCCCTGCGACTTCAGCCCCGCCCCCACTGGAGTCCGCTTTGCTTCCTCAGGGCAATGGAAGCACCCCAGGTCACACCAGTTTGCTAATGGCTTCTTGATCATCTCAGGAGTAATCATACCACTATGTCCCATAAATAGATACGCTCTCTAAGGATGGCCTTTCATGATCCCAACCGGGCTCACTGCAAAGCTCGGGCAGGATCCTACATGGCTCCACAGATGGCTGACCTACAAAACACAAGTCCAGGGCCACAGGACCTCTTCTGGCCAGCACCAGGGAAGGGTGTGGACCACAGACGCATGGTGTTGGGAGCCTCTGCCATCAGGTGACAGAGTCGGGACTCGTGGGGGAACCCTGGTCCAGAGGAGGCTTTTCCTAACAGGTTGAGCAAAGCTAAGGCTGGTTAGAAACAAAAATTAGTGGTGGAAAAAAATTAGAAAACATTAGTCTGGGTTACTTAAAAAGTTATTAGAAATCCACTGGGCTGGAGAGATGGCTCTGAAGCTAAGAGCGCTGGCTGCTCTTCCAGAGGACCCAGGCCCAATTCCCAGCACCTATATGGTGGCTCACAGCCAAGTACAATTCTAGTTTCAGGACATGAGATGCCTCCATCTGGTCTCTGTGAATACCAGGTATATACGTGGTGTGCAGACATATACACAGGCAGCACACACACATACACACACACACACACACACACACACACACACACACACGAGAGAGAGAGAGAGAGAGAGAGAGAGAGAGAGAGAGAGAGAGAGAGATAACAAAAATTTAAAAAGTTACTGGAGGTCCAAAGATAAGATATGTTAAAGGAAACCATCTTGTGTGGTGAAGTGGTGGCGGGGCCTTCTGTAGCCAAAGGCAGCGTTGCTAAGGGGAGGTTGAACCCAGGGAGCAGGATGTATTCCATCCATGGAGGACAGCACTGTGAGTGGTGATTAAGGGGAAGCTGGCTCCTCTTGGGAGACGCATCTGTGATATATGGTTATAGCAGGTATCTCTGGATAGAGCCCCTTCCGCCTCACCCAACCTGAGGCTGGATAGAGGGATGTGGTGATGCCTCTCTCCAATGCCTGGGGTTTTCCAAGAGGGGGGCCGTTATCTATGTTAAGTTTTTGTTTTGAGACAAGGTATTCAGTAATGGAGATTGGCCTTACACTCACCATCTAATGAGGTTGGCCTTGAACTCCTGATCTTCCTGTCTCCATCTCCCTGTGCTGGCATTGCAGGAATGTGCCACCATCCCCTCTATTTGGTTTTTAAAAGGAGAAGTGGTTAGTCAGGGCCTGGAAAGATGGTTCAGTGGTTAAGGTGAGTACTCCTACTACAGAGGACCAGAGTTCAGTTCCCAGTACCCTGTTAGACAGCTTGCAACTACCTGACACTCAGACTCCAGGGGTTCTACTACTTACTGCCTTCTGGCTTCCTTGTGCAACTGCATGCACATGCTTGTGCATGTACACAGGCACACATATCTACATATAAAGCATTCACATATACAGGCATACGTATTTATATATAAATAAATACTTTTCTTTTTTTTAGAAAAATGATTCTTTGGTACTTGCTACATTTGTGTGTGTGTGTGTGTGTGTGTGTGTGTGTGTGTGTGTATGTGTGTATGTGTGTGTGTGTGTGTGTGTGTGTGTGTGTGTTTCAGTTCAAGAGAAGCATGAATAAAACCCAGTGGAAGTGCAGGTATCCAGCTTTTGGGGGCCAGTGTCTTTATCACTGGGATTTCTGTGAACTCAGGCTAATCCTAACCCCACCACTCCGTAGCTAGGTAACCTCCCAGGCATGTTCCTTAATCTCTCCGTGTCCCCACCCTCAGGAGCAACATGGCTCCGTCCCATTTCCTGCTCACTTCCTCACTCCTGGGGTCACTTCCCAAATAAACTGCCTGCTCACCCCCTCACCTCAGGGGCTGCTCCTGCCAAACGAAGGAAAACTAATTGTGTGACCAAAGCGCGATCATTTTCCACAGCTGGCCGCCATGCGGTGCATAATAAGTATCCACTGAGCAAGGCCCACGCACAGCCCAGAACGTACCAGAACATTTGCTTCATTAGGAATCAGCTCTCCCCCTCCGGCTTGGAGGATGATGGACCTCCACCCCCCACGCAGAAGGTCTTGTAGGTAAGAGCTTGGTGACACGGCCTCCCGCTGGCTTCTCTCACCAACCGTCTGTTCCTAATAACCCCCACCCACGCACCAGAGCGGCTCTGACTTGATATTGCAGGACGCTGTCACTTGAAATTAATTGCAACTAATTAAAAATGATCCGGTTAGGACAATCGCACAATGGCGCTCCGGAGACCGCTTCATTCCCAGAGGTTTGGTGGCGTTTGTGGCTGCCGCAGCCCGGGTCTGCCGGATGGGGCCATATATCATGGTGTCATTTTACATTGTTATTTCTCTGAAAGCCGCAATTTAAAAGAGTCTCAGATGAACCATGAGCAACTTCGTGCTAAAAAGAAAAATGTTACTGTCCGAGATCTGAAAAATATAACTTATAGGCTCAAAGCAGCCTCTTGACATGAAAAGCCGTCTTAAGTTGGTGCTCCGATCTGCATATAATATATAACGTTGTAGTTAAAGGGCTCACAAACCAGGCCAGGGCTTTGGAGCGTCGATCTTCTGCCCCTTTGTTCAAACTGGGTCACTTACTGTTCCTGGTCTTTATTTCACTGCGACCATTCCTGGCATAAGGAGATGGGTTGGTATCTAACCCACTGGGTTCTGGAGACAACTCCCCAAATTCCTTGGGGACCTAGGGTCCCTCCCCTCTGGTTTGGAAGGTTTATCCTGTTCGGCCTCACTGGTTGCAGAAGCAGCAGTAGCCAAGGGTAGATGCATTTCTCAGGCACTGGTGGGGGGGATTGGCTAGGATTGGGATACTTAGCTATGCTAAGCTGTTAAGGAGCCCCCACACCTCCATGGGGCCCGGAAAGGTGGTTGGAGTGGATTTGGGCATTGTGTTTTTTGAGATAATAAGCACTGGTTTCCCATCTGGCTTTTCATGGTGTCTGTGAGCCTCTCCTTACAGAGCAGGATAGAAGCGGACTTTGGTTTTTGTTTTTAGATTTCTGTATTTGTGTATTTTATGTACATGGGCATTTTGTCTGCGTGTACAGCTCCACCCCAGAAGAGGGCGTTGGATTCCATGGGACGACAGTTATAGATGGCTGCGAGCCACCATGCGGGTGCTGGGGACCGAACCCAGGTGCTCTGGAAGAGCAGCCAGTGCTCTCAACAGCTGAGCCTTCTCTCCAGCCCAGAAGCAAGCTTTTGAGTAGAGGAAAGTGTGTTAGAAAAGTGGCTCTCACTCACTACTGCCTTTCAAAAGTGCTCTGGCTCCTTTTATAATTTCTTAAAAACAAAAACAAACAAAGAAACAAAACACTTCTCTGCGAAACTGAGACAGGAAGTTAAAAGAACAAAAACATTAGGACAGATACAGCAATGCATGTCTATAATACTAGCATTTGGGAGGCCAAGTCAGGCGGATTTGGGATTCAAGGCTAGCCTGGGCTAAATGGTAAGTTCTAAGATAGCTTGGGATATGTAGCTAGACAATCAAAATAAAAAAAAAAAAACAAACAAAAATTTAAAAGGATCAGGATGGTTAAGAATAGCTGGCTGTGGCCACACAGACCTGAAGTTTTTGTACTTAGGAGGCAGAGGCAGAAGGCTGAATAAATACCTAGACAGGTAAGCATCAAGGGCAGGTACACGCAGCAAGTGGATATACAACCCAAATTTCCCTTTATGTTTATATTTTATCTTTGTGTGTGCCTGATGTGTGCAAATGCATGTGTGTGTGAGCATGCACAAATGTTTAAAGTCTTGTCTTGATTCCTACTTAGATACGCAGGAAACACTTAGCTTATTTCATTGTTATTTTGTTTTGATTTTTTTGAGTCAGAGTCTCATTTTGTGGCTCGGGCTGTCTTAGAACTCACTTTGTAGAACAGGCTGGCTTTGAACTCACACGGATCCAGCTGCCTCTGCCTCCTGAGAGCTGGGATTAGAGGCATGGGCCACCACGCTTACATTTAGTCACTTGTGAGGACTCTGGCTATTGCCTTCTCTTTGTCTCTCTGCAATTCTTTTTTTTTTTTTTTTTTTTTTTTAATTTTATTTTCTATATTCTATGTTTACATTCCAAAGGCTTTCCCCTTTCCCAGTTCCCACCCACCATAGTTCCCATAGTTCCTCTCCCCCCCATCTGTTCCCCAATAATTCCCCCTCCCCCCTCGGTTTCTTTACTAAACTGGAAGCAATCTTTACAGGCCCAGGGTCCTCTCCTTTCTTCTTCTTGGGAATCATTTGACTTGCTATTTGTGTCTTGAGTATTTAGGGCTTCTGGGCTCATTAATATCCACTTATCAGTGATTGCATTTCAGGTGCATTCTTTTGTGATTGGGTTAATTCACTCAGGATGATATTTTCCAGGTCTAACCATTTACCTACAAATTGCATGAATTCATTATTTTTAATTGCTGTGTAGTATTCCATTGTATAAATATACCACATTTTCTGTATCCATTCCTCCTTTGAGGGATATTTGGGCTGCTTCCAATTTCTGGCTATTATAAACAAGGCTGCTATAAACATAGTGGAGCATGTGTCCTTATTGCATGCAGGGGAATCCTCTGGGTATATGCCCAGGAGTGGTATGCCAGGGTCCTCTGGAAGTAACATGCCCAATTTTCTGAGGAACCGCCAAACTGATTTCCAGAGCGGTTTTACCATTTTGCAATCCCACCAACAGTGGAGGAGTGTTCCTCTTTCTCCACATCCTCGCCAGCACTTGTTGTCTCTTGAGTTTTTAATCTTAGCCATTCTGACTGGTGTGAGGTGGAATCTCAGGGTTGTTTTGATTTGCATTTCCCTGATGACTAATGATGTTGAACATCTTTTAAGGTGTTTCTCGGCCATCCGAATTTCTTCTGGTGAGAATTCTTTGTTTAGCTCTGTGCCCCATTTTTTGATAGGGTTATTTGGTTCTTTGCGGTCTAACTTCTTGAGTTCTTTGTATATATTGGATATTAGCCCTCTGTCGGATGTGGGGTTGGTGAAGATCTTTTCCCACTTTGTTGGTTGCCGTTTTGTCCTTCTGACAGTGTCCTTTGCTTTGCAGAAACTTTGTAATTTTATGAGGTCCCATTTGTCGATTCTTGATCTTAGAGCATAAGCTATTGGTGTTCTGTTCAGGAACTTTTCCCCTGTGCCCAAGTCCTCCAGGGTCTTCCCAAGTTTCTTTTCTAATAGTTTCAGTGTGTCTGGTTTTATGTGGAGGTCCTTGATCCACTTGGAGTTGATCTTAGTACAAGGAGATAAGAGTGGGTCAATTCGCATTCTTCTGCATGTTGACCTCCAGTTGAACCAGCACCATTTGTTGAAAAGGCTATCTTTTTTCCACCGGATGGTTGTGGCTCCTTTATCAAAGATCAAGTGACCATAAGTCTGTGGGTTAATTTCTGGGTCTTCAATCCTATTCCATTGATCTACCTGCCTGTTGCTGTACCAATACCATGCAGTTTTTAACACAATTGCTCTGTAGTACTGCTTGAGGTCAGGGATATTGATTCCCCCAGAAGTCCTTTTATTGTTGAGAATAGTTTTAGCTATCCTGGGTTTTTTGTTGCTCCAGATGAATTTGAGAATTGCTCTTTCTAGATCTATGAAGAATTGATTTGGGATTTTGATGGGGATTGCATTGAATCTGTAGATTGCTTTTGGCAAGATGGCCATTTTTACTATATTGATCCTGCCAATCCAGGAGCAAGAAATATTTTTCCATCTCCTGAGGTCTTCTTCGATTTCTTTCTTCAGGGACTTGAAGTTCCTGTCATACAGATCTTTCACTTGTTTGGTTAGAGTTACGCCAAGGTACTTTATGTTGTTTGTGGCTATTGTGAAGGGTGTTATTTCCCTAACTTCTTTCTCAGCCTGCTTGTCCTTTGAGTACAAGAAGGCTACTGATTTGCTTGAGTTAATTTTATAACCAGCCACGTTGCTGAAGTTGTTTATCAGCTGTAGAAGTTCTCTGGTGGAGTTTTTTGGATCGCTTAAGTAGACTATCATATCATCTGCAAATAATGATACTTTGACTTCTTCCTTTCCAATTTGTATCCCTTTGACTTCCTTATGTTGTCTGATTGCTCTCGCTAGAACTTCAAGTACTATATTGAAAAGATATGGAGAGAGAGGACAGCCTTGTCTAGTCCCTGATTTTAGTGGAATTGCTTCAAGTTTCTCTCCATTTATTTTGATGTTGGCTACTGGTTTGCTGTAGATTGCTTTTACTATGTTTAGGTATGGGCCTTGAATTCCTGCTCTTTCCAAGACTTTTAGCATGAAAGGATGCTGAATTTTGTCAAATGCTTTTTCAGCATCTAATGAGATGACCATGTGGTTTTTTTCTTTTAGTTTGTTTATGTAGTGGATTACATTGATGGATTTCCGTATATTGAACCATCCCTGCATTCCTGGAATGAAGCCTACTTGATCATGGTGAATGATCGTTTTGATATGCTCTTGGATTCGGTTGGCAAGGATTTTATTTAGTATTTTTGCATCTATATTCATAAGAGAAATTGGCCTGTAGTTCTCTTTCTTTGTTGGATCTTTTTGTGGTTTAGGTATCAGCGTAATTGTGGTTTCGAAGAATGAGTTGGGCAGTGTCCCTTCTGTCTCTATTTTGTGGAATAGTTTGAAGAGTATTGGTGTTAAGTCTTCTTTGAAGGTCTGGTAGAATTCTGCACTAAAACCATCTGGTCCCGTACTTTTTTTGGTTGGGAGGCTTTCTATAACCCCTTCTATTTCTTTAAGGGTTATGGGACTGTTTAGCTGGTCTACTTGATGCTGATTTAATTTTGGTATTTGGTATCTGTCTAGGAAATTGTCCATTTCCTCCAGATTCTCCAGTTGTTTTGAGTATAGGCCTTTGTAGTAGGATCTGATGATCTTTTGAATTTCCTCTGTTTCTGTTGTTATATCCCCCTTTTCATTTTTAATTTTGTTAATTTGGATACTATCTCTGTGCCCTTTGGTTAGTCTAGCTAAGGGCTTATCTATCTTGTTGATTTTCTCGAAGAACCAGCTCTTGGTTTTGTTGATTCTTTGTATGGTTCTCTTTGTTTCTGCTTGATTGATTTCAGCCCTTAGTTTGATGATTTCCTCTCTTCTACTCCTCCTGGGTGAGTTAGCTTCTTTTTGTTCCAGCGCCTTCAGGTGTGCTGTTAAGTTGCTAGTGTATGCTCTTTCCAGTTTCTTTTTGGAGGCACTCAGGGCTATGAGTTTTCCTCTTAGCACTGCTTTCATTGTATCCCAGAGATTTGGGTAGGTCGTACCTTCATTTTCATTGAAGTCTAAAAAGTCTTTGATTTCTTTCTTTATTTCTTCCTTGACCAGGGTGTCATTGAGTAGAGTATTGTTCAGTTTCCATGTGTATGTGGGCTTTCTGTAGTTCTTCTTGCTATTGAAGACCACTTTTACTCCATAGTGATCCGATAGGAGACATGGGATTAGTTCGGTCTTCTTGTATTTGTTGAGGTCTGTCTTGTGACCAATTATATGATCAATTTTTGAGAAGGTTCCGTGCGGTGCTGAGAAAAAGGTATACTCTTTTGTTTTAGGATGGAATGTTCTATATATATCTGTTAAATCCAATTGGTCCAAAGCTTCAATTAGTTTCACTGTGTCCCTGTTTAGTTTCTGCTTTCCTGATCGGTCCATTGAGGAGAGTGGAGTGTTGAAGTCACCTACAATCATTGTGTTAGGTGCGATGTGTGCTTTAAGCTTTAGTAAAGTTTCTTTTACGAATGAGGGTGCCCTTGCATTTGGTGCATAGATGTTCAGTATTGAGAATTCTTCTTGGTGGATTTTCCCTTTGACAAGCAGGAAGTGACCTTCTGTGTCTCTTTTGATGACTTTAGGTTGAAAGTCGATTTTATCTGATATTAGAATGGCTACTCCAGCTTGTTTCCTGGGACCATTTGCTTGTAGAACTGTCTTCCAGCCTTTTACTCTAAGGAGGTGTTTGTCTTTGACACTGAGATGTGTTTCCTGTATGCAGCAAAATGTAGGGTCCTGTTTCCGTATCCAGTCTGTTAGTCTGTGTCTTTTGATTGGGGAATTGAGTCCATTGATATTAAGAGATATTAAGGAATAGTAATTATTACTTCCTGACATTTTGGGAATTGTTATTATTATTTGTATTTGAGTGGTTCTCTTCTTTTGGGTTGGATGAGATGGGGTTTCTATCTTGTTTCTTCTGGGGTGTTGTTTCCCCCCTTGTGTTGGTATTTTTCCCCTATTATCCTTTGTAGGGCTGGGTTTGTAGATAAGTATCTTGCAAATTTGGTTTTGTCGTGGAATATCTTGGTTTCCCCATCTATGGCAATTGAGAGTTTCGCTGGGTATAGTAGTCTTGGCTGAAGTTTGTGTTCTCTTAGGGTCTGCATAAGGTCTGCCCAGGATCTTCTAGCTTTCATGGTCTCAGGTGAGAAGTCTGGTGTAATTCTGATAGGTCTTCCTTTATATGTTACTTGTCCTTTTTCTCTTACTGCCTTTAATATTCTTTCTTTGTTTAGTACATTTGGGGTTTTGACTATTATGTGACGGGAAGTATTTCTGTTCTGGTCCAGTCTATTTGGGGTTCTAAAGGCTTCTTGTATATTCATGGGCATCTCTCTCTTTAGGTTGGGGAAATTTTCTTCCATAATTTTGTAGAAGATATTTGCTGGCCCTTTAAGTTGTAGATCTTCATTCTCATCTATCCCTATAATCCTTAGGTTTGGTCTTCTCATTGTGTCCTGGATTTCCTGAATGTTTTGGGTTACCAGCTTTTTGCATTTTGCATTTTCTTTAATTGTTGAATCCATGGTTCCTATGGTATCTTCAGCATCTGAGATTCTGTCTTCTATCTCTTGTATTCTATTGTTGATATTTGCATCTATGACTCCTGATTTCTTCCCAAGGTTTTCTATTTCCAACATTGTCTCCCTTTGCGATTGCTTAGTTGTTTCTACTTCTGTTTTTAGATTTTGTATGGTTTTGCTCAGATCTTTCAGTTGCTTGTTTGTGTTTTCCTGTAATTCTTTAAGGGATTTTTGTGTTTCCTCCTTTATGACTTCTACTCGTTGACCCATGTTCTCTTGTATTTCTTTGGGTGATTTTTGTTTCTCCCCCTTATTGGGATTCACTTTTTGCTCTATATTCTCCTGGATTTCTTTAAGTGATTTTTGTGTCTGCCTTGTATGGGCTTCTAGTTTTTGATCTATTTTCTCCTCTATTACTTTAAGAAATTTATCTAAGTGATCCTCAATCTGCATCTTTACCAGTGATTTTAGATCTGAGTCTTGTTTTTCTGGTGTGTTGAGATATCTGGGATTTAATTGTGTTTGTCTTGCAATGGCTTCTAGCTTTTGATCTATTTTCTCATGTATTACTTTAAGAGATTTATCTAAGTGTTCCTCTATCAGCATCCTGACCAGTGATTTTAGATCTGAGTCTTGTTTTTCTGGTGTTTCGGGGTATCCAATATTTATTGCTGTTGGGGAACTGGGTTCGGATGCCGCCATATTGCCTTGATTTTTGTTAGTAGCGATCTTACGTTTGCCTTTTGCCATCTGGTTAACTCTGGTGTTAGTTGGTCCTGTAGATACTAGCTGGTGCTTGACCCTCCTGTGGGGTTGTAAGGCTATTTCCCAGTGACTGGGATACCTGAATCACTGTCCTGCGGGGCTCTTGCTCACAGATTGCTGACAGGTGGCCTGAGTCCCCCGAGGTCTTAACCTCAGGATATCCCAGGTATTTGGTTCCGCCTGTTGGGCGGCTGCTCTGCACTGCTCCTGCTCAGGGTTCGCTGTCTGATATCCTGTTTCCCCAGGGGTCTTAAAGTTGGGATATCTCAGTTATCTGGTTCCGCCTGCTGGTCCCAAGCTGCTGGGAAGCTGGCTGGGTCCGGTTTCCAGCTTCCCTGCCACTGGCTGGATGGGAGGCTGGTTCGGCCTCCGGCTGGGTCTGGGTACCTGGCACACTGGCTGACTCTGGCTTCCTCACCACCAGCTGGACGGGAAGCTGCAGGCAATATGGCAGCTGCCTGCAGGGAGCTCGGGGTCCGCCCCGCGCGCGAGTGCAGAGTGCACCCGCTATTCTGTGCCCAATTCCCACTCCAGGCCTGAGTCCCCGAAGGTCTTAAGCTCGGGCTGTGTCGGGTACCTGGTTCTGCCGCCGCCGCCGGATGGTCGTCTCTCTGCAATTCTTGTCCTCCTACAAGTTGGGTAAGAGATGCTTGGATGGGCTGGCAGGCAGAGTGACACTGTAGGACACAGGGCAGGTTGGACAGACGCGGGGCGAGAAGGATCCAGCCATCTCTGGCTTACAGAACACATACTGCTTTAGGACTTGATCTTGCTTATGAGCCATATTGAACTCAGCCATGCTTAAGAGTCCTGTCAGCTTACAAGAGGAAAGAGTGAAAGAACTCTGAGGCAGGCGGTTCACTGCTGGCTTCACATCCTGTGCAGGTTTTAGTTTCCTGTTGAAATCCAACCGGGTTTAGAGCCGGCACCAGGGTCCTAGTGCCGCTCCCTGTACCCTGTGCCCTATGCTCCTGCCTGGGTGTTCTTGGCTCTGTTCTCAAAGCATGATTCTGGAGCCAGCAACTTTAAGAGCTTGTGGGAACTTGCTAGAGATGCCAGCTCCCTGGCCTTAAGGAAGAAGAAGAAGAAGAAGAAGAAGAAGAAGAAGAAGAAGAAGAAGAAGAAGAAGAAGAAGAAGAAGAAGAAACTTTTGGGGTGAGGACCCAGAAATCTGTGTTTTAACCGTCCACCAGCAAATAGTGGCTGTAGTCAAGTTGGAAGATCAACTGCCCATATTCATTCAGATTGAACAACTGCGGGAGAGACTAGTCTTGACACCCCAGGGACCCCAAAGGGAAGCCACAACCCAGAGCTCTCAGAAAAGATCCAAGAAAACCTAGGGTTAAAAAGTCTTTAGCAGTTCTTAGAGCCCAGTGGGTCCCAAGCCCTTGACTGGATGCCACCCAAACCCCGAACTAATTTACTCTCTGCGTCATTTCATTAGTTGGCCTAATCAATAGACACAGGTTTATAAAGCACAGGCCCGGGCATACTGCTGCATCTATTAAACACGGCACGCCTTCCCAGCAGAAGGAGGGCTGTACTATTTCCCCAGCCCTTTTTCTTGGGTGGCTATTCAGGCTGGCGTGGCCATAGGTCATGAAGAAATGAGGACCCCCCAGAGCCACTGCCCCGCATACTTCCACGGGGTGCCGTTGTGCAATGCAACATCTGTCCAGCCACGGGTGGCAGCCCGAGTCCCCCTATTTCTCATCTGTGCTTCAGAAGAGACCCCCCTCTTTTCCATTCTCTATTTACTTTTAGTTTCACAAGTGGACAGAAAGCCCCACACATGTGACCATCAGAAGGGTGAAGGGCTTCTGGGGGTGTCTGTCTCTTTTCCCGCAAGCCTCACAGCCCACGAGTCCCCAGGATGCATTTCTTGCCACCCTCCTGGCTCCGGCTGGTTCTGTGCCCCTTGTGGTGGGTACAGATCGTTTGGGCACCCATCCCTCCCTTGCTTCCCCACTGCCTCTGCCCAGGCACCATGCCCGGATGGCAGCCCTCCATCCATCCTGGTCACTCAGGGGCCTCTGAAGGTATGCCTGTCAATATAATGCATGGCCCATTGAGGGGAAGTGACATTTTGAGTAGTGGACACTTTCCAGGGAGCATTCATCCTAGGTCAGCCTCATGATAGATACATACATTTGGCATCCGGAGTCTGAAGCTCCTCTACACAGACTGAAGGCTTATATGCACACACCATGGGCTTGAGTGACTTGGTAGAAGCAGGGTGTGAGAGGAATGGGGAGGGAGAAGACCCTGGGGCCGGCTTTGGGGGCACATTTATTCCCTTTCCTCTGGGCATCTCTGGGGAACACAGGAAGCAGAAGGAGGCCGGTCACGAAGGGTCCCTAGTGTGTATGCCTCCTCCTACTCTCACCTGTCCCTGTGCCCCTCCCAAGCCCCGGGATCCATCCTAATTACCCATAACAGTGCCCTAAACAAAGTATTTATAAGGCTTACTATGTTTGTCTTCCCGCTCCTATTAATAAAGTCTGGGAATGTAGGGAAGAAATATGGGCGGGTGACAGGGTTTTTAATGGTGCCTCACCTTAAATGCATTTTAAAATATGTAAATCAATAAAAAAATTATTTGTAATAGCAGCCTAAGAGTGCTGGTTAGCCCGGCGCAGAGTGAAATGCATGCTACAGGCCCTATTACCATACATCCTGGGAGCTGTAGTTAGGATTAATCTGTCAAAGGGGATGGTTTAGTGTTGATGAATATGACATGTGACCATTAACGATGTTGATTTTATCTCCCGAGATTAGCATGATTTACTTCGGATGGATAATAATGTCATTTGCTTGATGCAGTAGATCTGTTTACGAGCTGATTAAATTGTAAGGCCTTGCCTCATTTCATGCTATTTGGTTTACAGCTTCATTACCACAATCACAAAAGCTGGGGGACTGTCCCGCACTCCATGTCACAATAAATCACCGCTTCACGTTGCCGGGATGGATTGGAGCGGTTCTGCCCAGCATGGACCATTCTTGGCTCCCCACTGATCTATGATCCAGAATACATTAGGAGGATCTTTGGGACCATGGGAGCAAGATGGGGCAGGGATCTGGGTGGATCTTTTCCCTGTGTTGAAGGGAATCCTCGAGTAATTAGGTGTAACAAATTACCTTATTATTTAGACAGGGAAGCGACTGTTTTTGTTGTAAGGGATGATCACAGTAAATATGCAAACCAGAGCAGAGCACTGAGACAATTGTCAGTGTTACCCCATGATCCTTTGTTCTGTGAGAGGAGCTGTCTGCAGGCAAGGCATACAGGATGCCGAGCCTCGATGCTTGTCCCTGTCATACCAGCATCTTCCAAGAGGAGTGAGAAAAAGAGTATCGGTCCTCACCATAGGCACCTCTGGGTGGGGAGGGATGAAGGAGGGCCTGAAGCAGCAGTTGGCACATGGTGACCGTTTTACTCCATCCAACCTCATATCCACTAGGTGGTGGTCATGTCTAGAGGCATGCAAGGTGGGGGATAGGGCAGAATGTCCCTTTCCAAGCTGGAGACTAAGGGAACACGGAGCTCAAGTGACTGTCCACATGTCTGGAAAGTGCATAGGGCTTTGAGTTCCCGCTGGGTTTGCTCTTATCTCACCAGGTTGGGACTATTGCTGTCACCTTAGGTTATAGATGAGGAAATGAAGGCCTGGGGGCTATGTGCTCAAGGTCTCAAGCCAGAATTGGAATCCAGGAGGTGGGGCTCTAGAATTCTACACAGCGCCCATCTGCTGCTGATGTAGACTTCACTGCTGGCCTCAAGGGTACTCCTTGGAGTTCTGGCTTCTGTCTCTGAGACTGAAGGAAACCCATGGTTCACTGGGATCAGAGCACAGGGACCAGCTCTTCATGGGAAGCCTCGACAGAACTGAGGAGACTGCAAGGTGGCCTCTTCCCTTTAGGAAGAGAAAACAGATGTCTCACAGGGTAAAGCTGACTCTTGTTGAACTCAGTATCTCTCTAAGAGAGCAAGGGGTTTCGGGGAGTAACCAGAACACCCTGAAAATCCTACAGAATTAGGAATCATTCTGAAGGTCTGTGTTAATATTTCTGAGCTTGAGACTTGGCTGTCACGTCTGTGCGGCGTGTAACCTGAACCCAGAACCCATTGTCATCCCATTAGGACAGAGGTCAGTCACCTGGCTGGCCCAGAGATTAGCTCTGAACTCTTCTGGCAAACAGTCAGTAGTCTGGTCTTCAGAAGGTTTAGGAGACCCCCAAAATTCCAGGAGGGGGCGCCCTTGAGCTATGCTGGAAGGCTGCAGCTTCGGACCCCTCTGGCTCCTCTCCTGGCTAGTTCCAAAGAGGCCTCTGTTCAGGCCTTCTGAGATGTGGGGAGGGGACATGGTGTGTGCTCCTGAGAACACTGAGATCTCTGTGTCTTAGACTCATTACCTTCTCCTGATGATAGTGAAGACACATTCCCAACTCACAAATAACCACACTGTACACACACATACTCACAAGTAATCACATGCGTGCAGCACACACACACACACACACACACACACACACACACACACAGTGTCACTTGGGTCTGTCCCAAGGCAAGCATGCCCTTCCACTGCAGCCAAGCTCCATTCCCAGACACGCACACTATTGCCACACTCACACAAATGCCCAGGGATTCCAGAACACAGTTCTCTTTGATACCTTCCTCCTACTCAATGCCCACACAGCTGCCATAGCCCAGCAACCCCGGTAATGCTTTGGCTACATGGTCCTCCATAACTCCCTATAGTCCCTGCCAGGTTTGGTGCATTTTCCAAGTCTGAAAACACGTGCGGTGCATCTCAGCACTTTTACCTCCGTCGGCCATGATGGTCCACCTTCCTGCTGGTCCTCTGGGCTGTCATCATCATTCGGTCTGACAGCAGAGTTCCTCACGTAAGCATCTTGAGTGAAAGTTGGGTGTGCTTCCGGGAGCCCAGAGATCTTGCAGTCTTTGTTGCTTAAAGTCCCCCACCCCTGCCTCCTGACTGCCCCTTTTGGCTCCTGGAGGTGGAGATTTTAGTGGGAGACATCCAGGAACCCCAAGGTGGGTCTAAGCAGTGAGGTGGAGTCGGGAGGTAGGAGCTCAGCGGCAGTGTGGTAGAGCTGCTGGAGAAGGGAAAAGCAGGGTGAAGTTAGGCGAGGGTCCAAGGTGGGCAAGGCCAGCCCGGGGCATCGCTCTGCTCTGTGGACTGGAGACATTTCTTGAGCAGGGAATGAGATTCTGGTCTCTGTCAGTTGTCTCTCGCTGCAAATAAAGACCATCCGGTCCCAAGACTTTAAAACTCTAGCATTAATTTTGTTCCTTCATTTCCATTTGGGATGTGGTGTGGTCAGGAGGGTCTGGTTCCCCCTCAGTTCTACTCAGTCAGGTGGGGTGGCCCCAAAGCAGCACAGGAACCGCTGGGACCTCAGTGACCTCGGTCTGGAGGTGAATGGGGCCTTGACAGGAGCAGATGGCACGACACCCCCACGTGTTTGCTTGGTTTCTCCAGCATGGTGACTGGGGTGAGGAGAGCATACCGTGGGTCACAGGGCTGGTGCTGTAGGTTCGAGTACTCAGAGCAGGGGGTGCTCCTGCTTTGAGCTGTGCCTTAGCTGAGCTTTTCCTCTTCTCTGGGGACAGACCACCCTCACCCACGCAGCGTCTGCTCCCCCTCACTGAGGCTTCTAGGTGCACATCTCTGGTTTCCATCTCACGCAGGCATCAGACACGTAACCCGTCCAAAACAAGCATAGGGGCTCATGCCTGGGTGGAATCTCAACACAAGAGAAGTTGAGGCAGGAGGATTTCAATGAGTTTAAGGCTTGACTTATGTAGTGAGTTCTAGACCAGGTTGGGCTACAGAGTGAGACCCTGTCTCACAATACCACTGTTGTGTTTTATGAAAAAAAAAAAAAGAGCCAGAATATGTTTGATAGAACATGACCCTTCCCTCTGAGGTACCAGCCATAGTATAGTATAGTCCAGTATAGAATAGTCTATTTAGGGCATGGGAGTAGAGACAGAGAGAGAAAGGTGGGGGGGGGGAGGGAAGGGAAGGGAAGAGAAGAGAAAAGAGACAAAAGAGGCCAGCTAGGAACATGTGTAGGGGAAAGGGAGGGAGAGAAGACAGAGAGAGAAGGGGCAGAAAGAGTGAGGAGGGGCACACAGCACCCCCCTTTTAAAGGCTTATTTATTTCATGTATGTGAGAACACTGTCGCTGTCTTCAGACACACCAGAAGAGGGCATCAGATCCCATTACAGATGGTTATGAGCTACAAAAAACTTAATATATAAAAACTTAATATATAGCAATAATACTTATAATCTTATTTTTTTTCCTAGGAACTGTGGTGGGAAGACCCTAAGGCAGGCCGCATTGTAGGCCTGGCCCCCTGGGACCCTTGCTGTAGTGGGCAGAGGCACAAAGCCAGAGATGTGTATTGTCACATTGCCCCTTCTTCCACCTCCCCTAAGCAATTTGCTGAATGCATCCAGAAAGTGCAGAAGAGGAAACTGGTACTTAGTACTTGGTAGAAGGGAGGGAGAGGGTGGGGTCAAATCAGATCTGTATAGTCTGTGTCAGTAGACAAGGGTCTAGGGGCAGGAGCAGAGAGCAGGTGGGCTAGAGGACTTCCACATCGCTGAGGGCTCCCCAGATGAGCTGGGCTGACCGAACCACACTGTGGTATGCTTGTTGTAGCGTGAGGAATCTCAGATAGGGCGAGAGAAGCGGTGCCACGGTAGGGTCAGAGTGAGGCTCACTCCCCGCGTGGTCATTCATGGTGTTCCTGGCAGCGGACTTGTCCCTTTCTCATTAGCAAAGAGATGACTTCTGCTTCCGTGGAATGGCCCAGTGGCAAGCGGATAAGTGTTCAGAAAACTGCTCTCTGGGAAACGAATGCTTTCATTTTCTATACGGCGTTTGCCAGTTGCCCCAGTGTAAATATTCCTAGCTTGATCAGGCTACCAATATAACAGCACTGAGTGAGGTATGGGGAAAGATGTCCCCGATTGGTGTCTGGGCCAGCAAAGCTGATTCTGGCACACCACTGGGTAGGGACTGACCTCTGTGTTTGGGATAAAGAAGAGTGTGTGACCTCCTCATAACTAGAAGGAAAACCCAATGTGCTGCACAGCAAAGCACAGAGACAACGGCCTCTACGTAAACCCTAGCTCTGTGTCCTCTTGGCTGGGTGGCCTTGAACGAGTCATTTCACCTCTGCCACGCCTCAGTTTTCTCTTCTGAAAAGTGGGGCTAGTCACAGTTCTGAGGGTCAGGTGATGGTGAATCCTGCTCTGTGGGTTGACTTAAACATTGCATATTACTGTACAGGGAAGATCTGGAATGTCCCCATGGTCATAATTTAGAAAGGAGAGCCTGGCCTTCCTTAGGGGGATTTGTCTAGACATGCTTGTCTCATGTTGAATTCTTGGATTTTCTTCGGGATTTAGATGACACATTTGTCTTTTTTGTTTGGTTTTGCAGTGCTAGGGATTGAACCCCTGTCAATGAATATTGCTAAGAGTCCCTCATCCAGAATTTTACATCTGCAGGCCTAGGAATTACCTGGAATTGGTCATGTGCCTGTGCTTTCCCTCCTAGCAGGCATGGCCACGGCACATCTGCGGTTCTTTAAAGATGGTTGCAGTTTCTCAGACTACCCTTAAGTCCCTCAAAGGCTTTAGGACCTCCAGCATGGAGGAGTGTGGAACCATGGGAACCACCTTGGGGACCCTGCATGAGAGGGGGGGATTGGAAGATGTCAGAACAAAAGCACCAGGAGCACCAGAGGGCAGCAGAGGGTCCAGCACGCTCCACCATCAGTTGCCTCTGTCTTCACTGAAACAGGGTTTCTCAGTTGAACCTGGAGCTCACCAATTTCACTAATCTGGTTGTCTGGTTTACTCCAGGAATCCCTTGTTTCTGCCTTCCAAGTGCTAGTATTACAGGCAGGCTGTTCTACCCACCCAGCATGGTTCACATGGGTTCTGGAGATCCAAAATCTGATCCTTGTTTTCATGACAAGTGCTTTAACCATCTCCCCAGCCCTAACTAAAATTTTTATGGGAGTAAAAAGCAATTGTTGACTTATCTTGTTGAACAACATTATATGACACATGGATAATATCTAAACTTGCAACTTAAGTGCCATTGCCTCAAGCCTGGATCAGGGCTTCTGTGAGCTTAGAAGGCATCTGTCATGTCTACTTTACCATGAAACTGTGGTTGAGCCAAGGGTAGTTGTGCATGCCTTTAATCCCAGCACTGGAAAGGCAGAGGTAGTTCTCTGTGAGTGAGTTCAAAGCCAGTCTGGTGCATATAAAGAGTTCCAGGACAGCCAGAATTACATAGAAAGGTCCTATTTCCTTAAAAAAAAAATCTATGTTTTACAGGTAGAAGTCTCTAGCCAGTGGCCCTGTAGGAATCTGCTAATGTCTTTTATAACTCCTACTTTCTCATCCCTCTTAGTCCATCTCTTCTCTGTAATAGTCAGTTTAACCTGTTATGCAAAGTGGGGAAGACTAGAGGGCTCAGGCCTTTGCAGCTAACTTCTCCTGGTTTGGGGGGTTGCATGTCCAAGATCAAGGAGTTGGCTGGTTCTGTTTCTGGCAAAAGTTCTCTTCCTGGCTTACAAGTCAATTCTCACATTCTTTGTAGGTGGAAAGAGAGATGGGAAGGGAGAAAAAGGGTGAAGAAGCAACAAAAGATATCTCTTCTTATGAGGCCACAAATCTCAGATTATAGTTCTACCTTAATGACCCCATTTAAATTTAATTACCTCCCTAAAGGCCTCATTTCAAAATATAGTTACATTAGGAAATAGAGCTTCCAATGAGTTTGCAGTGGGAGACACAATTCAGTCCATAGCAATCTTGAGTTCGTCTAAGACCCTAATGTAACCCTACTAAACAGCATATTCCTAGCCTCCCTTGCAGCTATGTGTGGCCATGTGGTAACATTCTAAACAATTAAATACAGTACAAAGAGTCATGTGGGTTCTAGGAAGACTCATTAAAAGGAAAGAGGGCCCTCTGGCTTCTTCATATTTCTCTTTCTGGCTGTTTAGCACCACACAATGGTAGCTAAGTTCAAACAGTTATCTGGGACTCATAAGAGAATGAAAGATTGCCAGGTTGGGCTGGCAGAGTGGCAATTGAAGACCCTGGGTTCCTGGTGACCAATGGCTTTTCAGCCTGGACTGTCCACTTGTACTTTGAGAGAACATTTACCTTCCTTATATCATGATGTGTGTGGGGGGTGGTGGGTTGTTACTGTCAGTAAGTGAAGTTTCTAACTAATGCATTGAAGTTCACCTTAGGCCTAGGTTTTAAGTCCAAACTTCCAAGTTTCCTAAGGCCATGCATGCTCCTTTGTGTTCCCCAAAACATTTGGAAGCATAATTTCCCCTAAGAGGAACAACTTGTTGCATATATCTCTTTTAAAAATTTACTTATGCCCTTTGTATGATCAAAGGAGGACATTGGGTGTAGTGTTTTCTGCCATTCTTCTGACTTTTTCCTTCAAGATGGAGTCTCTCATGGGACCTGGAGCTCTGAACTCAGTCCTCACCATGTGCAGGAGGCAATCTTGCTTAGCTCTGTTTGTCCTCTCTGCATTCTCCTTTTACCTCCCTTTTCCTAACACGTAACAACACCTGCTAGGTTCTATGTACCATATGAGCTGACGAGATATAGTTTTCCCCATTAACTCAACCTCCAGACTTGGTAGACCATGGGGAAAAATGTCTGAGGCTGCGAGGGTGGGGGGGGGGAAGGGGGGCGTTGATCATGTTCAGTTGATCATGCTTAGTGTGCATGAAACCCTGGGTTGGATTGCTAACACTGCATCAACTGGGTATGGTAATATAATCCCAGTACTCAAGGAGTGGAAGCTAGAGGAACAGAATTTCAATATCATCCTTGCCTACATAAAGAGTTACAGGCCAGTCTAGGGTATGTATGACCCTGTCTTACAAAAGGAAAACAATGTGTCTGGAAGATACTGGATGCTTCAGACACAGCACCTGGAGGATCTGGTTCTGACCTGAAAGTCTCTTTGAGATTAGCTTTCATGGTACCAGAAGGTGCCATGAAAACTTCCAAGGGAGAGAAGCAACCAGTTGTTCTAGTCATCTATGATGCCCATGAGCTAAAGCAATGACCAGCATGGCATGATATTCTAGTGGCGCGTGCACGTTGGCAATAATCAACAGCTCTCCAGTTGGGCCGCAGGCCTGCTCAGCAAGAGGAAAATCATGCCTGGCACTGGAAACCAAGCCAATAACAAGAGGCTGATTAGGGCACTGATCTTGGAGAAGAACCTACAACTGCTACTTTACCAAACCAGCATCGCCCCTAAGTACATTCTAAATATGTACTTAAACCCACAGATGAGTGTAGTCCTCGCCCCTCATCAGGAAAACGTCCTTTGCAACAGATGGAGACTATTACAGAAGACCACGGCCAATAAAAATGCAGAGAGCCATGCTCTGGCTGGCCCCAGCTGATGCATCTAGAACACAATTCCTGCACCTAAGGCTCAGAGATCATAGCGGAAGAGGGGCAGAAAGATTGTGAGGGCCAGAGGAACAGGAAGGAACAGCATGATGTGAGAACAAGAGCCGGAGATTGTGTTTCCTAACGATGTCAGAGAAATGATGAGACCCGTGACATCTCATCAAAACAGCTGCTTAGGTAAAATCTGAACGAGGATCCCAAATGGACATGCTAATGGGGCTGGGAGAAAGCTCGCAAGGCCTCAGCTCTAAACCAAGAACTGCAGGCAACCATGCAATGCTAAGAGCGGGAGAAACAGGCATGCCCAGGGAAAGGCACACCGACTGATCACCAACACCCAGTGGCCATCCCTGAAATCTTATATGTACAAGTAACATTATATGGACTGAACAGGTTGTATTTGTATCTGGAACATACATGTGTGTATGTATGTGTGTGCATGTACATGCTGGTATATAACAGCCAAAGGAAAAGTGGTCACGGAGAGCAAAGGGGTGCACAGTAAGGACAAGAGAGAGGAACTGGAAGGGACAACATGGTGTATGAATATTTTAATTAAAAATATATATTACAAAATAGAAAAAATGTTTGGCAGTGGACAGGCAGAAGCTACAAGGGGAAAGGGGGAGGACCCAGGGTGCTTTCAGAAGGTAGAGTGGTATCGATTGAGGTCAGAGGAGCTTGGAGTTAGTCATATGAAAGACCGTGTCGGGAAGGACCAGGGCTCAGGGCTGTGTTATAGGAACACATCTTTGTTCACCATCTGCCCCTCCCGTGTGAGCTGGGGACGGTAACAGAGATACCGATGAATGTATGGAAGCGTAAGGTTGCTGTACTCGCGGGGTCATCAGGGTCCGAGGCAGCGTGCCACTCACCTGGGTATGCACAGCCCCGGGTCACTTTTGGAGCTGAACTTCACCATTATAGTTGTCTTATTTCTGGTCACACGACTGGGGAAAAATCCCGCAGAAAAATCAAAGATGGTATCTTTATCCCTGGCCCTGTGGCTTTCACACCTCCATCCTCACCTCTGTGTTAATGCAGTGTGTGAAACGGGGAGACCTGGAGGTGAGTATTGAGAGAATTTCCTTCCCTTCTTTTCCTTTCCTTTCCTTTCCTTTCCTTTCCTTTCCTTTCCTTTCCTTTCCTTTCCTTTCCTTTCCTTTCCTTTCCTTTCCTTTCCTTTCCTTTCCTTCCTTTCCTTTCTTCCTCCCTTCCATTCTTTCTTTTCTATTTCTTTCTTTTTTTAAAGATAGGGTCTCACCATGTAGTCCCAATGACCTGGAACTCACTGTGTAGACCAGGCTGGCCTTGAACCCACAGAGATCTGCCTGCTTCTACCTCCCGAGTGCAGAGACTAAAGATGTGGCTGCCAGGCCCAGTCTAGTATTGAACGAATCTTGAGGGGTGGTGTGTTCGTCACTTTTCTTGTTGTTATGATAAAATACCTGGCAAAAGTAACTCTACGGAAGAAGGACTCACTTTAGGTCCCATTTGGAGGGGACACGGTTCATCACAGTAGGAAGACATGGCGGCTGAAGTCTCTGTAGTGGCAGAGGAGCTGCTCATGTCTGAGCAAATCAGAACGCAGAGAAAGATCAGAAAGAGGGGGGCGCTATTAACTTCAAAGCCCTTCCAGGCAGCCCTCACCTCCTGAGACAATTCCAGCACTAGATGCTGGGCAGTAAGTTCAAACACGTGAGTCTGTGAGGGCCCCTCTCACTTGCACAGTAACAGGGGCACAGGGGTAGGGGGGGGGAGGAGGACACTCCAGGGGAGGACCGTGTGATCGGCATAACTGAGTAGGAGACTGGGGTCTAGTTAGCAGGCAGAAGATTTGAACTGTGTTTGCGGAGCCGTGGAGAGCACCAAATCGGACCCATCAGAGGATGAACCGTGATCACAGGCACCCCGGAGAAGCTACTGGGTCAAGGGAGTCCCAGACAGCTTTTCAGTGCTTACTGAGAGCTGCAGTAAAGGCTCAGCATAGGTCAGGTAGGAACTTGGACATTTCAGATTTTAATTATTGTTGATTTTTTCCCACTTGTGTTGAGAATCAGACCAAGGCCTCACATGTGTTAGGCACACGATCAATCAATGAGCTGTTCCCAACCCTTATATTTATTATCTTATTTGAGGCTCCAAATAATTCCTGGTAGGATGGAATTAGTGTCCCCATTTTACTGACAAGACCGTGGAAGACAAGAGGAAGGGAGTCACAGAACAAGCCAAGGTGGGGCTAAAAGCCTGGCTCATTCCTGTCTGAACATGTCCCTCCTACTGCAGCATGTGACTTAGGGACACTTTGAGAATGTCTCCTACTGTCGCACCAGGCCAGAACTCAAGGTCATTTTATAGATACCGTGCTCTCCCCCTCCCCTCCCATCCCAGGCACATTCTAGGATCAGTGCTCCCATTTCAGGGGAGGTCGGGCGCCAGGCCTGAGGTCTGGTGGACAGGAACTCACATACCCCAGATCACTGATGCCAGCCTAGGCGCCGGCCGGATCTCTGCGTGGCAGTGACTGACATCCGAGGAGACACAGTTACAGGATGTCTGCAGTCGTGTCCATGCGTGGGGTGGGCTTTTGGATAGGGTAGAGAGGAAATAAGCGTGCCTGACAGCTGACAGTTTCTTAGGTTGGATGAGCGTCAGTGGCAGTCCATCCCACTGTTGCTTCTGTCTCTGTGTCTGGAAAAATCTTGATGATAAAAATTAAGATAACTCAGAGGACTGTCCCTGCCCACCCCCACCCCCCCCATACCAGATAAGTCAACCTGTGGTTTCAGGCATTGCCCTATTTTAAAAATCTCCTCCTGTAGGGGCAGCCTAGGAAAGACTCCTGCGCGTGCAGCTCGAAAGCCTCAAGGTGGAGCAGTGCCCAGCCTCAGCTCCCTCATTTGGAGAATGGGGTAAATGACTCCATGGCGGTGATGTGGTGATGTGTTGGTTAACTAGGGTGGGCGCTAACATCTTGTCTGTAGTCCCTAAGAGATTCAAGGTCACAACTCACAACAAGGACTCCGGGGTCACTTGGTATCTTCACCAGAGGGAACCATGTTGGATAGAGCTGACTGGAGAAGGCTGTGCCCTCTAGCCTTACCATTCACGTCCTGGACTTTGCCTCAGTTTCCCCATTGAGGCGAAAGACCCATAGAGAGACCTCAAGATGCTTCTCTCTCCTGGCCTGTGAAACAGGTACCCCAAAGGAGCCTGGGTCTCTTACTCTATCTGAGCCACCTGCTCCGGGTAGGAGATGCTTGCACACGGAAGAGCAGGCGAGACAAGGGCAGGGGTTTTACTGGAGCCTTGGGAGTGACAGTTGAGACATGTGGAAGTTAGGAGGGACCTGCGAGGCCTGTAGTGTGTGTGTGTGTGTGTGTGTGTGTGTGTGTGTGTGGTGGGGCAGTCAGCTGAACTGGAAGCTACAAGGGGTGGAAGAGGAGCAGGGTGGATTGCAAGTAAGGAGGTGGCTTGCAGCAAGAAATGACTGAGGAATGACAGGTCGGGGAATCCCTGAAAGCAGGACAGGTGGAGGCGGCTTGGGGGTGGGGGTGGGGTCCTAGGAAGACCATCCAGCCTGAGGTCTTTGGGCTGGCCTAGGTTCTGGTATTTTCCCCTGGCTCTGTTGGGATCCGCAGCGCCGCCTAGTGGCCACGCTCTCGGTTCAGGCTCCAGCCGACGACCGTGCGCTGGGGCTCTCCCCGGCTGCTGCCGAGAGAGCGGTTGAAAGGCGGAGGAGGGGACTGCTCCGGGATGGTGCGGGGAGGGGCGCATGTCTCTCTAGGGAGGCTCGCAAACTCCGCCCGGACCAGCAACACATACTGGCACCCTCCATTCCTATAACTGCCCCGGAGTGACTTGGCTCTATCCCACTTGTCGGAGGAATCTTTACTGCCCTTAACCCCCCAGCCCCGAGGTTCTGGAATTTTGCTGCTTTTGCCTAACTTCTCCCAAAAGAGGATCTTTCTTTCTTTCTTTCTTTCTTTCTTTCTTTCTTTCTTTCTTTCTCTCTCTCTCTCTCTCTCTCTCTTTCTTTCTTTCTCTTTCCTTCTTTCCTTCCTTCCCTCGTTCTTTATCTCCCTCCCTCTCTTCTTCCTTCCTTTCTTTTTTTCTTTCTAGAGGTTTTGTTTTGGCTAATAAAATGCCAAGAAGGCGCATGAAGGCCCGACCGTCCCAGTCATCTTTCTGCAGGTCCCAGGCTTAGATTACAGGGCTGAGGAATGTGTAGGCCTTCCCTATCAGGGCGTTTTCCTGGTGGGCAGGGTGAAGGGACGAAAGAGCCCCTGCCCAAAGATGCAAGGTCCTGGTGGGCGAAGCTTGTGGGTCCCAACGCCAGCGGCCCGTGTCTGGTACTGGTGAGGGCTTAGACAGCGGCCTGGCTTTCAGATGCCAAGGCCCGGGTCCTGGGCTGTGGGGGGCTCCGATGGCATCACCTTCCCAACCTGGTGGTGTGTGGAGTGTGTGGAAGCCCCTGGGATGGTGAGCTCCCTGCCCATGTTCTCAAGAGGCTCAGGCCAGCCTAGCGTCTCTCCTCCGAACCGGTGTAGCAGCAAGGCGGCAGTGCTCCTTCTCCGGTGCCAGAGTTTCAGGCCGCCAGGCTGCACCCTTCGGGGAAGCAGCAGGGAGGCCAGAGAGTCTTCCCAAAGTCTGCTCCTGCAGCCTTTGGGAGGTGGCCGGTCCACTCTGCGTGCCACCCGGGGAACGATCCCCCAGCGTTAGGCTGGTGCTAAGGAGGAGGGTGGAAAAAAAAAATCTAAAAAGCCACTAAGTCCTGTGCAAATGGCACCGGGGCCGAGTGGCAGTTCCTCCCAAGGTCCAAAGCGGAGGGTAGACTTTGCGCGTGGCTCAAAGGCGACAGAGAGAGCCGGGGCAGAGGGATACCAGAGGCTGGGGGGACCCTGAAAGGCCTAACTTCAGGAGGATGCACCGTGGGGTACGCGCTCTATGCCCTTAGCTCTCTGGTCCCAGGATCCCACCGAAGGGCGTCTGTGCCCAGCGCTCCCAACATCTGAACAACTACAACTCCAGCAAAGGCCTCTCGGGTCTCCTTGCGACGGGGCGTCTCCCTGCTCTGTTCTGCCTAAGCTTCTGCTGCCGGGTGAGGAGGCTCAAGTTGGGGAGAAGGGAGCACGCTGCGGGAATCCACACCCGGATGCGGCCGCGCCGCCGATCACCCTGAACAGCACAGAATCGCTTCTGTGAGGTGAAGCAGGGCCGCTAAGACCCTGGCACTGCTGAGTTTAAAGGGGGGGATTCCGGGTTCCTGGCCGCAGAGCGCACTCTTGCAACCCCGACTGGGCTACCGCACCCACTGCGGAGCGATCCGCACAGGGAAAAGCAGCCTGGGAGAAGGCCTGCCACCCGCTCCAATTCCAGCAGGAAGAAGACAGGCAGGAGTGCGGTGGGCAGGGGTGTGAAGGGGTTTGGGATATTTGACTATCTCTAGCTCTAAAAAACTCGCTTTGTTCCCGAGGAACAAGAAGGTCCGGCGCGCTCTCTCCAGGCCAGCAAATGTCCTCCCATCCCTGCTAGTCTGTCTGTCCCAGCTGCCTGCCCCAGGCCGGGGATGCTTGAAATGTGAACAGGGAAAGGCTAGACAATCGCGCGTCTTGGGGGTGGGGTGGGTGGGGGGTTGTGGCTCAGCCCGGCGAGTCCCAGCCTGCTCCACTCTTTGCACAAAACGAAACTCAAACGCTCCCCCCCCCCGCAAGAAAAAAAAAAACTTAAAAGAGAAATTTAACGAAAGCCAAAGCTTCTATTTTCTCTGCTTTCACTTTTCGCACAGCAGCTTCCCAGAGATTTAAATAAAAACGAAATGAGCAATTAGCCAAGGATTCTATCTTTCCACACTGGAATTCTCTCTTGAAAAACAGTTCCCCCAAGGCCAACCATTCAGCTGGCCAGCCCTTCTGAAGCTTTCGCCTATTCAAGAAAATCACAACAAAGCAATAGGAAATTCATAGCCACGATCCTGGGCTGAAGGTATTAGGGAGGCCCCGGGAATCCGCAGCGGCTGAAACCGCTTTAATAAAAGTAAAAAATAAAAAAGATAATAAGAAGTAAAACCTTTTAATACATCAAATATACGGAATTTTAATCTTTAAAGCGATACATTGTCTATTATTTTAGCACATGACATAAACCGTATCCCCTTCTCAGCGGGTGGACTTAAAAATTAAAAATAGTTAAGTGTTCCTTTTAAAGAACAAAATAAGGCAAATGAGGTTTTGGAATAGAATTGTTTTTCCTTTTTTTTTTTGTTTTCTTCCAGAATACATACAAAAAAATACCCATTCTCTTTCGATGGTATACACCTTAAAAATAATTGCAATTTGAAATCAGAGTTGACAAATTGTGACTTATTTTGTTTCGTCGTTTTCATTTCTTTTTTTTGTAACAAACATGCATGTAAATTTGAGTTTCAATCAGACATTAAATAAGAACGCACAATACAATCATAGCAATTTTAAAGTAACATTAAAGAGAAGACCCCTAATTCTGTAGCGGCTTTGTTTTTATTTATACTCTACAAGGGATCGGAGGGTTTGTTTTCCACGTATTTACCCTCGAGTTTTAATTCCCCCCTCCTCCTTTTAACCTACGGAGCTCAAACTAAATAATGCACTTTTGAACCACGGGTCCGCTTGGAGCTAACATAAATAAATACCAATGTTCACCGGCGAAGTCCTCAGATGAACACTTTCTCAATTATTTTTCCTTCTTTTTCTATAAAAAGTCAAATGATTTTTTTTTTAACTTTTATAAAGTTTGGTTGGGGGAGTAGGGGGGTGGAGGAGAAGTTTCACATCCAGGCTCCTTCGCTCTCTGTGGTTGGGTGGATAGGCAAGATTTAAACTTTCTTTTCCCTTCCGTAGCCCGGGTCTTCTGCCCCCGCGGACGTCAGGAACCCCTTTCGGGTCCTGCCCCTCCCTCGCTCCTCCCATCCCCCAGCTCCTTCCTCTTTTTCCAAATTCCTCCGGGCCGCCCTCACTGATACCCCAGTGCAGAGGCAGTGGTCAGTCTCTGTCCGTAGAGGGCATAGGGGGAGTAGTACGGTCCGGTGGCGGCAGGCACCGGCACTGGGGCACCGGGCGTGGGGAGCGGGCTCTTGGAATACGGGTGGTAGCGGCTGCTGAGTCCCAGTGCATGGTGGGGGCTGCGCAGCGCCAGGGTCCCTGGGCTGCCCGGTGCGCCCGATGTGGGGATGTGCATGTGACAAGCCATGGCTGCTGCGGCGGCGCTGGCGAGAGACGAAGAACTGGGGTAGCCCGACAGCAGTTTGTCTGTCCCTGGGAAGGCCGTATGGGTCCGCAAGTGGCTCAGCAGCTCTTCGGACGTGGCGAAGCGCTTGTCGCAAGGCCCATTAGCTGACACCCAGTTGCAGATGTGGGGGAGCGGGTCGTTAGGGAGCATGAAACCGTAGGGGTAGAGGGGGTGGCCGGCTAGGGAGGGTGGTGTGGCGCCCGCAGCGGCGGCAGCCGTCAGCGAGGAGTGCACGCCGTGCAGTGGGTGCGTGGGGTACACCAGCGGGTATCCCGATTTGAGCGCTGCTGCTGCAGCGGCCGGATCGTGCGCGCAGGAGGCGCTGGCGGCTGCAGCCCCAGCCAAGTGGCTGGCGCAGTGGTAACTGAGGCAGTATGGGTCCCGGCACAAACTGGCTGTCATCACTGACGGCGGCGACGCCCCGGCCAGAGGACTCGAACCCGCTGGCTTACTGCAGCCCAGGGAGCCGGCTGCGGCCGCTGCCAGCTGAGCCCCTACCAGGCTGCCAGGCTTGGTGGGGTCGAGCGCCACACCGTGTGGCAGGAACTGGGGAGGGTAGCCAGCGTAGGCCCCAGCCAGGCTGCCTGGGTAGGTCATGCCCGCGGGGGGTAGAGGGAACACTGTCTGGCCGGGTTTGTAGGGAGATACCGGGGCCACCAGACCGGAGCCCAACACCGACGACGAGGTGGGCGCGCTGGGGCCCGAACCCGAGCTGGAGCTGGAAGAGCCGCCACAGTCAGAGCCTAGAGACTTGCCTCCTGGACCCCCTTCCGAGTGCTGGTTCACGTCCACGTTAATTCCGCCGCCGCAGCTAATCCGGCCGTGCGCCAGCCCGGCGGGTACCCCGTCCGCCGAGGCGCCCCCGGAGCCCTTGCTGCTGCCACCGCTGCCAGCTTCCGGATCTTTCTTGTCGTCCTTGCCCTCCGGGCCGCCCCCGGCGGAGGGCAGCATGCCTCCCGGCGAACAGGCCGAGGCGCTGGAGCTCGGACTGCCTGTCCTGGGCGTAAATGGCTGGCAGGTGGCGCTCGGTACCCGGAATCCCGACTTCTCCGCAGCAACACCCCCGCCGCCGCCGCCCCCGCCGCCGCCGCCTCCGCCGCCACCTCCCGGCTCCTTCTTATCGGAGCCGGGTTTGGAGTAAGGCTTGAAACTCGACTTGTCCTCCACGCCGATGTCGCTCAGCTTCAAGGGGCCCGACTTGGCGTCCTTGTCGCCCCCGGCTCCGCTGCCTGCACCACCCGCGCCGCCCCCGTTGGAGGCGACCGAGGAGAGTTTGGAAGAGGGCGAAGGGTCCGGCTTCCCTATCTGCGAACATGTTTGAGCCAGCAGTGCCAGTGGGCTCTTCTTGGCGTCCAGCTGCAGTCAGATGGGGAGGGGTTCACACAGAGAAAGAGAAACCCTTTAGAAACCTGCACCGAGGGTTCTAGTGCCCTCCGTAACAGCCCGCGAAAAGCATTTCAACTTCGAGGCGCAATTCTAAGTGGCACCCCACTCCATATCCTTGGGAAAGATGCCAGAACCCCCTGACCTCTCTAGGATCCTTCCTGCATTCTCTAGGCACTGCTTAGATTTGGAAACAATCTCTAGCAAATGTTTTGATTTTCATCTCTTTAGATCCAGAATTGTACCCTCATCCCCCCCTTCCCCCCAAACACACTCCTTGATTCTAAAGTGTAGGGCTTGAGCGGTTGGCGCCTCCGAGGCTGTGTAAATATACTAGCTTCTGAGAGCCAGAGGAAGGCGACTTTGGAACACTATACAGGCCCTTGTCCACCTAGGGGCCGCTGGGGGAGGGCTAGGTACATAGGGGCTTTAAAAAAAAAAGAGAGAGACAAGTTTGTGTGGCTCTGCCCCTTAGAATTTGCACCCAATTTCATCTCCTTGCTCTTTTCCAACTAAGGATGAGGAAGCGCTGTCCTTTCCTCCCAACCTGGAGCTGAATCACTCCGACTCCCCCCCCCCCGCGCCCCAGATCCCAGGGGAAAGAAACCCCACAGGAAGACAGTCCTGGTAGGGGTCCCAGCTTGACCCTGAGAGAAGGTCCTTACCTCGATGGGGCTGACGGGCGTGGAAGGCAGGGGCTGCAGATACTCTGGGTGCAAAATGTGGCCAGTCCGTGCCGTCAGCATCTTCAGCACCTTGATGGGCAGGCGGTTAGCCTGACGCAGGGGGTCAGAGGGGGGCACAGCGTGCACAAAAGGCTTGGTGCTGCCGGCCGGGGAGGAGCCTGGACCGTGGCCGGAGCAATTTCCAGAAAGCGCGCTGGTCCAGGCAGGGTCTGCACTGCCGCCACTACCGCCGCCGCTACCGCCGCCGCCGCCGCCGCCGCTGTGCTTACTGCTTCTTAGGGCAGAAAGCGAGGGCGCTGTGCTCATGACCCACCCGCGCGCATGGGAGCAGCGGGGGGAGGGCTCCGAGACGCGCGGGGCGGGCTCGGGGCTGCGCGCTCGCCCGGGGAGCGGGAGCAGCTGGAGGAGGAGCTGGCGCGGCGGACGCGGGAGCCCCGCGCGCCTTCTCGCCGCCTGGAGCCAGAAGCGAATAATCCTGGGTGGCCCGCGGCGGAGCCGTGGCGGGGCTAGAAGAGCAGGACGGACTGCGGGAGTGCCCCCGCGGTGCGCGGTGTCTGTCTCGGGCTGCGCCCTGCGCTGCGCTCTCCCGGCCCCGAGCCGGCGCTGCGCTCTGCGATGTGAGTCGCTGCTTGTCCAGCCGGGGCTCTGGCGAGGAAACTCACTTCAAAAGCAGCTGCACCGAGGGGGAGATTAAAGCCTTTGCCGCCTTCCAATCAAATGGGAGCCCGAGGTGATTGGAGGGTCAAGGGGATGTGACGCGTCCCGCGCCGCCGCCGCCGCCGCCGCCAGGACTCTCAGAGCTGGTTTTAATGGGCAGCTCCCTCTTCGCCGCCCCTCGGCTTGTCCCCTCCCTCGATTTCGCTACCCGGACGAGGTGGACATTTATTCTACGTTTGTCATCTACCGCCTTCCTTCTTTTTTCTCCTCGTCGGTCTTCGTTTTCCCAGCAGGAAAACAAACTGAAACCTTTGGAGGGAGGGAGTGCGAGTGAGTTAACAGACTTCGGGCGAAGAGACGCCGGCGGTGTTGTGGATACCTGCTGAACAGTCAGCTCCAGGGATGAGTGGGGGGCTGTGCACACACACAAAAAATATTTTCAGAAATGAAGATTTCGCGTGGCGCGGCCACCCGGGTAAGGAAAGTCGATGCTGCAGGAAGTCTGCCCGCCCGCTTGGATTTCCGGAGGTTCAGCAGCAGAGAAACCAGAAGCTAGAAGGGCAACGGAGGCGGTGGCTGCTCGTCCTCGCGCCGTGCGCCGGGCTCTCCGCCCTTCCCGGTCACGTGACACCCGAGGACGCTCAGATTGGGGCGTGAGCGGGGGTCACATGTTCCCCTGTTTCACACTTCAGTCCCCCCCATTCTTGCTTTCGTCTTGCTACCCTCTTCCCCCTCCCCTCCAGCCCCCGTTTCTCTGGGCATCTCCACCCCTCCATCAATTGTCAATGTGCCTCGACCGCAATCAATCAGTTATTTGTCAGCTCTTGTCAATCTGCCCGTGATTTATGTCAGCTTTTGTTGCTGATTACAAGGCGGGTGAGACTTGAAGGGAAAAAGAGAGACCGAGAGTGAGACAGAGGAAGGAAGAGACCGAGAGGGAACTGAAGGAGGGGGAAAGAGCAGCAGCCTCCTAGGACGTGTGTGTGTGTGTGTGTGTGTGTGTGTGTGTGTAGAGGGTGTGTAAGAAAAAGAAAGAAAGAGGGGAAAGAGGCGTCCACCGGCAGGGAAATGAAATAGTAAGAGTAAAGTGCGCAGGTGCACCCAGGACGCCTAGTCTGGCGCCCCGGCCTGGGACGTGCTCACTCCCTCTCGGGGTTGTCGAGACAGACACACCTTCCACCTTTGGGTGCTTCGGTCAATCCGGGTCGCCCAGTTCTGCTTGGTTCCTAAGAACGGCGCTGGAGACGACGTCTAACGCGGAGGTTTCCCGCCTCTCTGGCACAATCCCTCCCGGGCATGTAACTTGAGGATGTCCAGCTGCCAACTTCGGTAGTGTTCCGACCCCAAACACGGGAACTTCATTCCAAAGAGCCACACCACCAAATATAGCCCGAGTTCTGGAGGTTACTTGTGGGATAAACCTCCTTAATTCTGTGACCCGAGTTCGTAGAGAGAGTTGAATAGCTCACGAGAAGAGGCCTGAGCATGTGCACAGGCAAACGGGTCTCAGGCTCGCTCTTTTCCTCTCCCGGATCCTTCGCCACTACCCTCCGCTCGCCATCCCGACAGCCCCGGGAGCCGGGACTGTATCGGGCTGCTCTACGGAATAACGTGGACCGTCCGGACGGGACTGACCGTGCGGGGAGAGGAGAGGGAAGGAACGCGAGAGGGAGGGCCTGTGGAAACCAGTTCTGCCAGGGAAGTGGAGCGGGACTTCGGCGTTCCCCTCGATTTGTGCCGTCACTCGGGCTGTTTGGAAAGAAGAGGGGAGGCGCTGTGCGTGCTGACTTGTACCTGGATCTGGGTGCGCAGTGCGTACACCCACCGGGCGACTTCCATAACGTCCGCTCGGGGGTCACCTCCAGAAACTCGTATAAAGTAGAAGGGGGTGAGAAGAGGACACACCCCCTTGCTCGATGGGACTTGGGAGACTTTGAATTTCCCCTCCCCCCACTTTTCCGCAGAGCTCTTCTTTTGTTGTCAAGTTCTTTTGATAAATGGTGGGGCTGGGAGCGCTGGGAGCCTGGAGCCGACATGCGCCCTGCGCAGGGGCGGGGGTCCAGCCTGGAGACCGGGTTCCGACCACCGCGCACCCTGAGCTGAGCCCGGCACGCTCAGAGGTCTGGTTGGGGACTTTCCTTAGGTTTGCTAACCTATTCCTTTCCTACCATCCTAATCCCCCTTTCCCTCCGGTTTCTGTCTCCTACTCCGCTCGAATAACGAGAACTTTCTGGGGTGGGGGTGAGTTTTATAATTTTCTCGTAAGTATTCTTTCACGGAGTTTTGATTTTATTCCTTGATTCCTTAGTTTGGCAAAATTGATGGGATAGCAACCGGATTAATGGTAATTTGGAAAGAAGGGTGGCTGGGGCTGGTGTGTGTGTGTGTGTGTGTGTGTGTGTGTGTGTGTGAAGAACACCGGCGGTTTGTGATACCCCTGCGACAATTGAGAAAGGTAAGTCTGTGAGACTTGGGCAAGAACACAGGCACCACTGTGAAGGTGTCTGAATGATCTCTGGTGACAAGAGGCCAGCTTACCAGAATGGCAACCCCAAACTCTGCCGGGCAATGTCTTCTCTGACTTGTAGCTGCTTGTAGCCTGAGGGTGTTAGGGCCTGCCGGTGTGGCCCATTGTATGTCTGTAAAGGTGTCACCCTCTGGTCAGCTCCTGTGGTTCCAGCATAGGAAGCTAGGCCTTGGGCCGCCTGCCATATTGGCCTCTCTGTTAGTCCCGGACAGGACACTGAAAGCTGGCGCTGTGATCAGAACTGAGGGTAACCGGCGCAAGCCCAGGCCTGGGGTGTCCTTCGCTTCGGGGTTCAGTTTCTAGGCTCAGTGTGTCTCTTTTCCTCCAATTCCGGTAGTTTTCTCATTGCACCGGGAAGTTCAAGGGAGGCTACCCCAGCTCTTCAAGACTGGTAGAATCGTGGAATGGCTCTTGTCCCACAGATTACACGCGCGCTCACGGGTGTGCGCTGCCGTGTTCTGTGAGCTCTGGCCATGGGCCGCGTTAAAACTCAACTCGGAAGGTCGGTGCGCACGGGGGCGCCTGGGGGTCTGAGTTCCCCCCGGCTTTGGGGGAGGCACCGGCATCTGAGCCTGCGCACCTCTCAAGGGAGGCCAAATCTCTGAAGGCCAAGCAAGCTATGGAAGTTGGGGGGTGGTGTTATTAATTACTTCAGGCTAGGCCTAATGCTTCCAGCCCTCAGAGGTGGCTGACATGGACATCCTGCGGATTTTATTTGCACACAATGGACATGATTTGTTTTCTTAAAAAAAAAAAGGTGTGGGCATGGCAGATATTTGAGGAGGAGGTGGAGGGGAGAAGGCGGAAGGGAAGAGAGCTGAGGAAAAAAGTTTGAAAATGCCTTGAACTATTCACTGTCGAGATGGCTAATCAGTATTGAGGCCGGAGGGCAGGCGGGCCGCCTTTCACCACCGCTTCCCTTTCATCTCTGGCTCGGCGGAGGCGCTCAATTAAAAGCCTATCAGTTTGTAAGTAAATCAACGCCTATCAGAGTTGTCACATCAAACAAAACGATTATTATTGCAGCCCGCCTCCCCTATTAATCTCCCTCGAAGATAATCCGCCTGACAGGTCAGGCCCGGCAAGCTGGAAAGCCTGGCCCAGAGCGCCCTAAGAGTCCTGGACTGGCGCAGGCCCCCAGGGGTCTCCGCACCCAGGTTCTGTTCGCCTAGCAATCCTTCCTGGAGGGGGGAGGGAAAGAGCAAGCTGAGCCTGCGGGACCCCAGTCCCTACCCACCAGACTACAGTTAGGCCAGGGATTCCCAGGGGCCATTGAGGTGATGGTCACGCCCAAGCCTAACAGCTTTTCAAATCAGCAAGGCTTAGGGCGGGACAAGACTTGTGGCCCGGCTTAGTCCTGGGACCTCGACATAGCCTGCACTCTTCTGGGTTCACCTCTTTGACTCTGTTTATTTTAAAATTTCCACTCTTCTTTTTGTTTCCATTATATTTTTTTTCTTTTATTTTTTTGACTCTCGGAAACTTTCCCTCTTCATTTCCTCTCTCCCTTCATTTTTCCGAGTTGTTAGGGAATATTTCTTATTGCTTTCCTCTTGCGCCCTTGCCCCGCTCCAGTTTAAATCTCTACATGGCAGTCACATTCTTAGGAATAGGACTTCTCAGGGCCCGGGTTATTTCTCTTTCCGTAGGAGTGCATGAAAGTCTCAGGTCTTTTCTGCAAATAAATAATATGCACCCTAGTTTCTTCCCAAGCTAGGACTTTTAGAGGCTCTGTACCCCCTTAAGAGTTTTGTGTATTTGAGGACAGGGAATTAATTCATCCAGTGCAGGATAGCTAAATATGTGGGCTGTTACAAGCACCCTATTTGGAATTAGTATCTGCCCCCGGAATTTTACAGTTCCAGCCTTGTTGACCTGGTCAGCATCCTCTGTGACCAGCACAAGTATCTTAAGACCCACCCGGTGTTGGTGTTGGGATCTCAGCACTTAGCTTATAAAGGAGCGCCTAGGATTTCTTTCTCCCTTCCCCACCCCCATTTCTTAAGCAAATACACCTAGGTTATTACTTCTATGAACTCAAGCTAGAGCCTCAAGGACTGCAAGGGGTCTGGCGTCTAGACCCCTGGCTTGTGGCCTCCTTCTTGGTGTCTCTGGCTTCCCATTTTGGTGATGTCTTGGAGTTGAACACTGCCCACTTATCTATGCTATATGCTTTTGCCCAAGCTCAGACCCAAGTGGCCACGGTCAGAACCAGACTAAGCCAGGACTGAGCTGGCTGAAGTGTGTGTGTGTGTGTGTGTGTGTGTGTGTGTGTGTGTGAAAGGGTTGGTGGAGGGACCAGCTCTTCTCTAAGACACTGTCTGGGGTTGCCATCCGCAAAAGAGCCCCGAAGGCGCTCTGCAGCTGAGCACCCGCACTGAGACTCTCCAGCCAGCAGCAGTTCTGCTGGGACTGAAGGCTGTGACTATTCAACAAAACCTATTTCAGACTGCTTGGTGCCTTGGACTGCAGGACTGGGGGTGCTCACACAAGGCTCCCCAAAATCCCTCAGTGTGTGCTCACTTTCCAGTCTCATGAAAATAATTTATTTCTAAACTAAAAAATACTGTATATTCAAATATATATACATACATAATGAGTGACGCGCAGTGGCTCAGTTATCCGCCTGCCTCGGTTTCCTATGTGTTTATTAATGTCACCTTCATTGTACGGCAGATACTTAAAGAGCTATAGACAGGGCACAATTTGACTCAGGCTGTAGGAAATATTCACTAGGTGATTATTTAGATGTAAGTTCTGTATTGGGGCCCGGATAACACTTATACAAGGGATTTAAAAAATACATAACAGGCAAGGGCAAAACCAAACCAACCCTTGCTTTATAATTTCCCCAATTTAATTATATGTGCACACATTTAGAATTTAAGAATATGTATTTTTATCCTATCGGTGCCAATTTCCAGACATGTTATGTGCCCTTGAAGCCAGAAGCAATAAATGGTATTGGTACTGAGCATTGGGATGTTTATATAATTTTACCTTCACATGAATAAAGCTTACACATGGCTCTGCAATAAATTCAATCTTGTCATTTTTAGAATCGACAGGATTTCTTTGGCCTTCGTTGGTGCCACATTAAACTGAGTAAGTCCAACCAGCAGGCACCCAATTGAAAATGGCTCCCGGGTGGCAAGTACTGGCGAGCCTCGGCTCAGTTACAGGCAGAGCCGACGACTCCCTATGCCCAGGAGGCAGTGGGTTCAGCCCTACTGCTCTCTTGGCGCCCAAGGTTTCATGGCCTCTCCCTGAGGTGCTGGGCCTGGTAGTCCCCATGTCTGCTCAAGCTTTAGAAACCTACAGGGTTTTTAGAAGAGTCCGCCCCCAGTGAAAACTGAAAGCAAATTCCACTGCAGAGTCTGAACTTTGCTTCTAGCAAGTTTTCTCTCCAGAGAATCAGAGGCGGCTTTGAGAGGACAGTTAGTATGAACGCACGAGGGAGGGGACCTGGTGGCTTAGCTTGGCCAGAGGCAAAGTGAAGTCACCCCCTTCTTTATTTCTGCTCCTTCTTCGTACCCACCTCCCGTCTCCAGCAGACGCCCAGCATGGGCGCCTACAGTTCGCACCGGCCCGTACAGGAGAAGTAGCTTTGTACACAACCTTGCCCAGAATCGTCCGCCTGACTCCACTTGAGAAAATTTGAGTCTAAGACACCTTCCAAGTGTGGAAGAATGGTTAGAAGTCAGTCTGAGCAGTCCCGGCCTACCTCTCTGCCCTAATTTCCAGCCAGAGTGTAAGTAACCTGGGGCCACCTGCGCAGCAAACTTCCAGTTCTGAGATCCGACCTCGGATGACAGCACACACAGGGCCGGTTCAGTCTCAGTCCCCGAGGAAAGCTTGCTTCGGGAGGATAAGTGTGTGGATCCCACTCACTTGTGTTTGCCTAGACCCTTCTAGATCCCCTGACTCGAGGCGCTTCCCTTTGAGATTCGTGGATTTGGGGTCCCGGTAAAGGTGCAAACTGAGTGCTTGGACTCTGGCGGGGGGCGGCTGCCAGTCTCTCCGCCGGGCCTGTCCCCAGGCTGGCCGTAGCGGGTGAGTGATGAGGGCAGAGAAGGGCGCCCATAAATCCCGAGTGTCAGGGCGAAAAACTCTCTTTATTGTCTGCATGATGGATGGGCCCGGGGACGAGACACCAAATACTTCGTATCGCCTTTAAATGGGAACACATTTTTCGCGGCCATAATTCATGTTTTTTAAATAGAAAGTTTGAAATGTTGCCTATATTTCACCGGCCCTGACATATTTATGAATCGCTCCTTGCATGCAAATATCATTATTTAAAGCGACCGGGAGAGCGCGGGGGAGGGGAGCAGGCGCGGGTCCCTGGGGCGTGGGAGTGGTAAACCGAAGACCTACAAATGGAGGGGGGTTCATCTCCCTAAAAGGCAGATGATGGGGCGCGGAGAAAAGCTGTGTCTGGAAGCTGAGCACGCCCTGGGGCTTCGCTCCACGACGTCGCTAGGCCTCCTGGGGAGGTTCGCTCGGCCTGGGACCAAGTGCAAGTTTCCTAATCTGCAGAGGGAACCAAAAGATAATTTGCAACCTTCTTTGAAGCTGAAGCCACATTTTCCAAGAAAGAAGGTTTTTTTTTTGTTTGTTTTTTGTTTTTGTTTTTAAATGAAGAATTTAACAACCCAAGTAGTAATAATAACAACCCAACGTGTTCTTTGCCAGGACATCGATTTTTATTGATTTTCATTCTGCACACCTGGGAGTATGCTCACCCGGGTGGGGCAGCTGTCAGTACCCAGTCACCACGCAGAGTGGGTGGGGGACAATCCTCGGCTGTCACTACCCGACCTCCCCCCCCCCCCACCTCCCGCCCATCTAGTCAGCTCAGCATCTCCCAAGCACAACGGAGACTGCGCAAGACTAGGGGACACAAATGACCCGGCCCCCAAGCTGGAGCGCTTCAGTCCCGCCCCTTCTATCTGCCCAGCTCAAACACCACTCCAGGACCGCGCGTTCTCTCTCCCATCACCGCAGGATCAACGCAGTCTCTTCCTCTTTCCCAGTCAGTCTTGCCCGGGAGGCACCTACACCTGCGCCCTTACTTGCCCACACTTTACCTGTGAGGTTCTCAGCGGCCCCAGCGGCCCCGCGGGTGACCGAGAAAGGATGGGGAGGGCGGGAAAGTGGGAGGGACGGAGAGCAGCCAGTTGCTCCGAGCCAGGATCCTCTCTCTAGACCCGAAGCAGGCGTGCGGGTTTAAGTCGTTCTCCGAGCTGAATTGAGCGCTGGAGGCTTGAGACTCAGGGATGGGCGGGCCCAGCGGCACTTCCGCTGGGGTGGGGCTGAGGCTGACGTGGGCTCCGCCCCCTGCCGCGTCGACCCGCCTCCTACAATTCAGTCCTCAGCTCTGAGAGTTTCTTCAGTACCTGAAGGCAGTGAGTGGCAGCTCCCTTTTCCTACCTGCCTTTACTTTCTTTTCACATCTTGAGAACAGAAGGACCTACATATCAAGAGCCCAGGCCCCAGGTAGCGTTTTCTTTTTCGTTTTCAAGATTTATTCAAACTTTGGTGGACTTAAAACCTGGTGCAGAGTCCTTCAGGCTTGCTCTGGTATCCAACCATATGTATGTAGAACAGGTGGGACTACAACCAGTGTCTCCCGGGTCTCTCCTTTCAGTAGGAACAAAACTTTTTTCCACATTAACTACTTTTATGCAACTTCATGTCATCAAATAAATCCATATCTTATTTAAAGGAAGTGACCATTCATATGTAACCAGTTGTCCAAATCAGAGTTTTAGGGAAACAAAACTAAGATGGAAAACAAGGAACAAAACGCTCACACTTTGTGATAGACTGTTTTGTGTCAGTACTATAAAAAAAAAAATCTGTGTGAATTATGTCCTCAAAGCCAGTCTCTGAACATCCTGTTTTATAGATAAATTGAGCACAGAGAGGAAATATCGGCTTTCCCCTTTCTCACGGCCCTTCCTTTCTCTTCAGATCCTGGGGCAAGACTTCTGAAGCCTGGGGTGTTTGCTGTGTTAACTGTGTGAGTTGAGAGGAACACTGAGTCCAAGGAGGAGCTGTACAGGCTTGGGAGGTGTCACCGGGGTGGTCTCGGTCAGCTACTAGCCTCCTGCAAGAGCCGACCGTTGAGCATCCTGGTTTCTCCTCTGACGCCTCAACCAGGGAGGGCCAGAGAGCTCTTTGGGGTCAGGGGTGGTGGTGGAGTACAGCAGAGTCTGGGGACAGGCACAGCTGCCTGGCATGCATGAAACAGAAGCTCTGAGCTCAGTCCCCCGGCACTCACCACAAAGTAGGTGTGGTCTGTTCCTGTAATCTCAGCATCTGGGGTGGGAGCAACCTTCATGAGACTCTGTATAAATGAGGACAAAACTAAACAGCAACAACAAAACACCTAAACAACAACACCAACAACACCAACAACAACACCGTGTCTGGAAGCTGAGGGGCTTGTTTCTCTTTTAAAAACCTGTGTGGGTTCCAGCTGTTCATGGCCGATCTGATCTGGCTTCTCGGGTCTTAGCCTCTTACCCCCACTCATGCTGGGCTCCCACCATCTCTGGCTTTCTTTGGATTGCTCCACTAACCCCGGTTACGTCCCACCTCAAGGGCTTTCCACGCCTTCGGTCCTCTCCATCCTGCTCCCCCCTCCTGCTCCCTTTCCTTACATCTCCAAGCACAGGCCACTCCTGCACACTCCCTGTAACCTCAGCTGTAACCGGGTGTTCTGGGGAGAGTTTGTCTTCCCCTCAAGATGGTAAACTCCAAGCGCAGAGCCTGGAGCCCTTTCTTCCCAGGACTGGAGATAAATAAAAATAAACTCAATGATGTTGACTGAATGGATAATTACACCTCAGGCTCACTGCACTTTGGGAGGGGCACCATGAAGTCCACTCAGATCCCAGGTCGTTCTCGGTTTAGAGAGGGGAAAATAACAGGAATCTCATGAGAAATATGACTCCGTTGGTCTCTATATTGTAAATGTCAATTAAGTAGAAGCTGGAGGAGTTGAAGAGGAGTAACACCTTACTTGGACTTTCAAAGTGGAAGATGTGCTGATTGACAGGATGCAGGAGGAAACATGCCTCTCTCCTCATGATTGGTCCTCCCGGCTCAGGCTTATACACACATCAAGGTTCTGAGACTCTGCTGGACAAGCTGCCCATCCTGAGGTCCCCTTCCTTTTGGCCCTATTCACATATGGTAATCTCCGTCAGTCCTTTGATGCTATGACAGCCGGCTCATTCTCCTTCCTATCCTCAGACTCTCGCCCTTCTGATCCATCTGCCATACCTGCCTGGTTAATTTCCTTGACTACATCATTCCCTTGATCAGAAACCTTCAATGACTCACTGTTGTCCATGCATAACACTTAACTCTTCGGAAAAAAAATATGGTTTCAGACGACTTATGGTCAGCTTTAACTTGCACACCAAAGCTATGTATGTTTGTATCAGCCAGGAAAATACTCAAAAATATAAAAAGAAAGGAAAAATAAAAAGATTACCCCAGCCAGGCGTGGTGGCGCACGCCTTTAATCCCAGCACTTGGGAGGCAGAGGCAGGCGGATTTCTGAGTTTGAGGCCAGCCTGGTCTACAGAGTGAGTTCCAGGACAGCCAGGGCTATACAGAGAAACCCTGTCTTGAAAAACCAAAAAAAAAAAAAAAAAAAAAAAAAAAAAAAAAAAAAAGATTACCCCATCTCCTCTCTGTTTTCCACTTAGTTTCCTGAGGTAGGTATCCAGTGCTAGCTAGTTTTAGGTATACTTGTCTTATGCTATGCTATGCTATGCTATGCTATGCTATGCTATGCTATGCTATGCTATGCTATACGTGTGTGTGTGTGTGTGTGTGTGTGTGTGTGTGTGTGTGTGTTTAGGGTCAGGTTCTGGGATCATATGCAGAGGCCTTGTACATTCTAAGAACCTCACCCCACAAGCTACAGCTCTAGCCCCAGCCCTTACTTAAACAGATACATTTATCTATTGGTTTTGGGTGGATATACACTCATGCATGCACATACATGTATGGGAGTCAGAGGGCAACTTTTAGTAATAAATTCTTTCCTTTTACCACATGAGTTCTGGTGATCGAGCACAGGTCTCCAGGCTTAGCAGCAAGGGCTTTACCCACAGAACCATCTCACTGTCTACCCAACTCCGCTTTAGTTTCTTTGAGACATGGTTTCTCTATATAACGCAGACCGCAGACCGGCCTCCTCGGGGACCTTTGAGTTAGGTTCTCCAGTACTGGCTAACTTGTTTTTAAGCTTCCCAATGATGTGTGTGTGTGTGTGTGTGTGTGTGTGTGTGTGTGTAATTTTAAAGCTACTTCTTTAATGTTAATTTTTATTTATTTTTTCATTTTATGTGCGTTGGCATTTTGCCTGCATGTATGTCTGTGTGAGGGTGTCAGATCTTGGAGTTATAGACAGTTATGAGCTGCCGTGTGGGTGTTGGAATTTGAACCCAGTTCCTCTGGAAGAGCAATCAGTTCTCTTAACTGCTGAGCCATCTCTCCAGCTCCATATATATACACATATAAGTATATGTGTGTGTATATATATGTATATGTATATATTAAATATATATACATATAGTGCTTATTCAACCATTCTACTATCAATGCACACATAGATTGCTACCATGTTTCTTTTTTAATGTTATTTATTTATTTATTTATTATATTTCAGATTTTATCTCCACACCCCCCCCCCTGTCCACCCTCCGACTGTTCCACATCCCATACCTCCTCCCTACCCCAGCTACCATATTTCTTTAATTAATAAAATTTTGTGCCTGTATTATTGCAACCAGTGATTTTATTTTTGTAGGATAGAGTACCAAATTATGATAGTCTACACAAAAGTCAAATTAAACTTCTTTGTTTTCACTACATCTTGTGAGTTTTCTTTTCTTCCTTCCTTCCTTCCTTCCTTCCTTCCTTCCTTCCTTCCTTCCTTCCCTCCTCCTCCTGCTCTTCCTTCTTTTGAGACAGGGTTTTTCTGTGTAGCCTTTGCTGTCTTGGACCTCACCCACTCTGTTGGCCAGGCTGGCCTTGAACTCAGCGATTCCCCATGTCTCTGCCTCCCAAGTACTAGTGTTAAAGGCATGCACCACCACCGTCCAGTCCCTGTATTTTTCTACCTCTGTCTCCACTTCCTGAGATGGCCCTTGTCCCCATTCTCAACCAACTTCTAATCCTGTTATGACCAAATCTGATCCTAGCTATGCTGTCACCTTCCTCAACAGTACAATGAGGTGGCAGGTCCAGGAAGTAGTTTAAGATCAGTGTAGACCAATCTTAACCTTCCTGTCTTCTTTCCCAACTGGCTTTGCAGCTGGGGATGGTCATGAGACACTCTTGTGGTAAATGGGGATCAGGTGGCCAAGCAGGAGAGGAATGTTGGGAAATACTCTTGGGTCATCCTGCAAGCAGATGTTGCGAATGGTCTGGCTTGTCTCTCACTTTCCGTGCTTTTTTTTCCCCCATGAACTTGAACCAAACATCTAGAGCGGTAGCCACCATGACCACAAGGAATAGTCTAAGCGAACAGCAGAGTGAGCCTCTGCTCACTCGGTACTGCTGTTACTGGGACACGAAGCCATCTCCAGGGTTCCCTCCACCCCCTCACCCCCCCCCCTGCCCCAAATCTTTCTTAGGGGAAGAAAGTCTCTAGCCAGTGAAATTGAGAGTTTTTATGTTTTCAGAAAAATAACTTAACTGTCTTACGGTTTCACTGCTGTGAACAGATACCAGGCCCATGGCAACTCTTAAAAGGAAGCCATTTAGTTGGGGCTAGCCTATTGTTTCAGAGGCTTAGTCTATTATCACTATGGCGGGAAGCATGGCAGCATGTGGGCAGAGATGGTGCTGGAGAAGCTGAGGGCTCTTTGGCAGGCACTGGGAGATGTGAGCCACAGTGGGTGTTGTTGAGCATGTGAGACCTCAAAGCTGCCTCCACAGCGACAAGCTTCCTCCAACAAGGCCATGCTTCCTCCAACAAGATCACATCTCCCATAGTGCCACTCCCCAAGGGCCGAGCATTCAAAGACACGAGGCTGTGGGAGCCAAACCTATTTAAACCACCACGTTAACCTTCCCACTTAGCAATTCTCTCCAGTGGCGTTACACCGCCGTGGGGGCATCAGCACAGGGATCAAAAAAGGTGTCTGAAACCTATCTTGGAGATTTTCCTTCATGGATGAGGTAAGGGTTTGGATTAGAAATGTCTCCCCATAGTCTCCAGCTGAAAGTGCTGTTTGGGGTGGGGTGGGGAGGTTTAAAGAGACATGGCCTTGTTGTTGGAGGACAGGTGTCACACTGAAGGCAGGCTTTGGGAGTTTAAAGATTCAAACTGTTTCCAGCTCGTTCTCTCTGCTCTGTGCTTGGGATTCGAGATGTGAGCTCTCAGCCACCATGCCTGCTACTCCCCCACCAGGATGGACTCTGTCCCTCCGGAGCTATAAGCCACAAATAAACCTTTCCCTCTATAAATTGCCCTGGTCATGGTATTTATCACAGCAACAGAAAAATAACGAATACAGATGGGTTTTGAAATAGCCTAAGAAGCAGGCAAGCATTCCTGTGAGATGACTTTGGTATTTTAGAAGAGTAGTTGAGTGTGGGAAAACCTTTAATCCAGGGCACTTCAGTAAAGTAGTTAGTTCATATGGACGTTACTAGTTCTCTTTTCTTTGGCTTTCAAGTGTTCTGAAAGCCTTTCCTGATTGGTGGAAATCGGGGTCTGCTTCTAAGTACTGATGTGGGATGTGGGAGGGGCTACGTTTACCTTCTTCCTGCCCCAGCAGCTGAGATCTCCTACCTGGGTCTCTGATCCTGAAAAGAGAAGAAAGGATGAAGAATCATTTGGAGACCCTTGTCAGACGCACTGAACCTGGACAATGACAGTGACAGCATGGGGAGGCAGAGTGGCGAGGACAGATCCTGCTCTCTGTGCAATGATGGTGGCCGTTCAGGCCTAACTGTCTTTGTACAGTAGC